>JAEQBA010000288.1:0-25658 GCA_019434445.1 Phalangium opilio | reverse complement strand
ATATTCTCTGTCGGTTGCTTAAGTGCTATGTACACCCATCTACCTAGCATATTAAGAGACTAACCTTTATCTCCACGAATCGATTGCAGAAGAAAATAACCACTTAAAATTCGGTTATTCAGGTTATTCTAGGTTGTCGTCTTTAGTTTAAAAAGTTGAGCTAGTGCTGGGATTAAAATACTTAAAGATTACATATAGAGCCATAATCTACTCAGTCTCTTTTTAATATATTTGTTATACAAGTGCTAAATCGTGCCGGCTGGCCTGCATTGGGGCGCGGGGGCCATGAGATCGACCCTGGAGATACTCCTTGATAAGCTTCCTCTTCATCTCTTCGTTGAGTAGGAGGCCGTCATGGGGGCCTACAGGCTCTACAATAATGGCTGTTGGGTACCCAGACTTTGGGATCACAGCCATACCAAACTCTTTTGGGAGCATGCCGCTGACGATGCGCTTTGACAAAACAGTTGTCAGTTTTGATTTTACAAAGCCATTCAGGACCCACTTTCCCAGTCGGGCCGAGTGGACTAACTTGCTGCCTCTTAGTACCGGGGTTCTAAGACTGATTCTAGCGCTGGTGCCGGTTACTACTGCCAAACCACAAAGGTCGGTTATTCTGAGAGTCTGGGCACCTATGCAAGTGTGTTCCAGGCGGAGATTGCCACGATCTGTTATTGCGCGGATTATTGCGTCAATAAAGGTTATACCGGACGGACTGTAAGAATTTATTCTGACAGTCAGGCCGCCTTGGAAGCGCTGAACCAGTGGTGCGCCGTTGCCTTGAACATTATTGCGCTCAGCAAATGGGGTATTAGGCTGGCCACCTGTCTCTTAAGTTAAGAAATTCAAAATTTCATACTCTGAACGATTTTAACGAATATTATGATTGCAGTAAAGAGTCCACAATGGATATTCACGGAGCTTTCGCTGGCATTGACGACTTGTATAGCGTCCATCCGAAAGATCTCGAAGGATAATCAAAAACTCAGTGCTTCTCAAGTACTACAAGCATGAACAGCTTCCTCCTCACACCGAAAAACTCGAATGGTGGAAGGTATAGAGCTAGTTAAGGTTAGTATTGTCGTGAAATAATGTCATAACAAGCTGTACCATTACAGGTCAATAAGAAGTTTACCTAACGGTTAGCAAAATTACAAGCGAATATTTTTCACTAAAGGGTCGTCAGTTGCTTTTGAGGAACATTTTTCTGGTGACATTTATCGAATTTCAAAGCAGCGCTTTACTATGACACCAGACAGAATTTTATTTTCATTGTATTAATATGTTAAAACGGAGAATTTTTGTTAATACATTACCGAGGGGGTAGACACTTGAGAACTCAGGTGTACAATATGTCATGAACTCAATGTACTGTCAAAGCTGATCTCTGAGTTCCGAAGGCTTTGAACTCAATGCACTGTCAAAGCTGAACTCTTTTGAACTCTGATGTGCACAGAGATCCAAAGTGTCTACCCCCTTGTACATTACTAATGTGAAAAACCAACAATGTTTTTTACCTCTCCGAGTGACGATGACGTCACGGAGAGGTATTTCACTGGACGTGTGTGTGTCTGTCTGTCTGTGTGTGCATCTGTCTGTCAGACCCCACGTGACCGCGTTCGCAGTTTACAAATCGGAGCAAACAAATACCCAATTTCCGGAACGCGTTCGCGGTTCACGGAAATTTGGCCAAAAATAATAAATGCATGATAAAATGTTTCAGGAAAATGGAACTGTTGTTGAAAAATCTGAGATAAATAACTTTTTATTTCAATTAATTTATAGGAAACTAATCCATTAGCAGTAAAATCAGGTGATTGAATTAAATTCTAAAGAGAAGTAATAAAATACGGATTGTCTTTAAAATTCAATAGAAAAAAAATAATATCCGCGCTTCAGACAACTGGAAAAACTTATCGTTTTGTTTTTAAGGCTTGGGCAAACCAAGTCTTTTTTATATAATATCTGTTCCTTCAGCCTTAATTTGTATTAATCTATTATAAAAATAATTATATGCTTGTCAAACTTCATTAATTCGATGTTCCAGTAAGATGTTCGTGAGCATATTGGCTCACTCCAAGTGCCTCTCATTATTTTATGGGAAAGATTAAAATTTTAAATCATTTGGCAGGGGAGTGGTAAATTAATTCACAATTGGTAGGCGGGTGGTAACTTATTTCATATAAAAGGGCGGTTGGTGACTCAATTAAGTTTAGTTGACCTTTTTGTATAGATTTTAAAAAAAGTTATTCCTAAACCACGAGCCAGCACGCGCACATTTCATTGAAAGTTTGTATTTAAGAATTTTCCCTTATATATACTAAGATTCTTCATCAAAAATAGACAATGAGCTTTCCAAGACTCGAACCTGCAATGTATTGCTTCGAATGCAAACGCGTTATCTCTTATGCCACAAGCCCGTACTTCGTAACAAAAAAATTATCCAAGCATTGTATTTATAGGATTATTTCATTTATGTTGAATAAAAGATCTGTAAAAATAAACACCGATCTTGCCAGGACTCGAACCTGCAATCTTCTGCTCCATTGGCAGACGCGTTATCCTATGCGCCACAAACCCGATAAAGGCTGAACAAAATGCTATGCAAACAGTGTAATATATGTAACGGTGTTACCATGATTTATAAATTAATTAAAATAAAATACTTAGACTTAATTGTTCTTAATCAAACTTTGAAATTCAACATTCAATAGTTGCTTGATAATTCAAAAGTGTTCCGAACCTTAACTTCGCAGTAGTTTCTGAGTTATTCGATGGAGTGGACCACCAAAAATCCCATGCTTTTTCTATGGGACGCTAAGCCTAAAATCTGTGAATTATTTCTTTAACATTACGGGAGCGTGTGCGTTCTTATCTAGAAGGGCCTACTGGCCCTCTAGAATTCCAAGAACATCTTTTGATATTAACATTTAAAATTTGGTGTTTACTTTTTATTCAGCTTTACTACATTTATATATAGTGTAATCGCATTTTTTATATTAATTAGATAATATCGATGTTAATTCTTCATCTATCCACAAGTGTTGAAACGATTGGGTCTGTGAAATAAGATACCCTAGATTTAAACTAGAAATGACCTTGTTTCGCCTCCTCTTATAGGATGTGTTAACGGTTCAGAGTGAGCCGAAAGTTAAATACACCCTTCAATGATACATATTAGGTCCTCATTAGAATTATTGAGGATACAAAGGAAAATGTTAGACGCTTAAGCCTTTGCTAAAGACCTTGGCAATATTTCGCCAATTTGAACTATGTATTTCCGGTTTTTCTCTTTGGCTGGTGGACCTGTGTTTAGAAAGTAAATTCGTCTCGGCTCGGAGAGGTTTATTTTGGTTTCCCAACTTGTTGGAAATAAATATGTATAAATTCACTGGATGTTTGCTAAATTACATTGTTAATTAGCAATGAAGAGCAACCATAAAAGGAACTAACGAGGCATTGTCTGCACAATTGTGACTTCGAGGGACATGTACAAGTATCTTATGATGGCTTTTAAGTACGTCTGTAATTGACTTTACTCGTCCTTTATAACTTTAGATTCTAGCCAAGAACAAGGACACAAAGTTCAAATATCATAAAGTTATGACTGTACTGTATACATATTTTAACATGAGATGTTGAAACCAGATTCATAATTGATTAATAGGCAATCGGTCTTATCTCAATTATATTAATGCTTTGCAGTGTTTTAGTTTAAATGAACGTTATACATTTACTAGTTATTGATGTTCAGTTAAGAAAACTTACCGCGTTACGTAATATGTAAGCTTATCTATACATAATGTAACTTACTCAACGTTTATCCGAATGGATACAGTTGATTGATATGGGCTTGCAAACAATACATCTTTCAACCTACAACCGCATAGGCCAACCTATAAAATAGAAGCTACTATATTTTATATCTGGGTAAATTAACCGCGAATAATTTGTAGACATAAACGTAAATAACAAACGATAATGGATATCCGATTCCGAGCTCTATTCCAGTGTAATCTACTATAGAAACTTGATACGGTTTACTGATAAACTTCAGGAAATGAAACTTGACGTCTGATTACAATTTTATGTGGAAATTAGGAAAGACAAGTTACCCGTTTATTGACAACAGAGAAAATGTTGTTTTCATTTGATTTGTTTGTTCCGAATAGTATTTGGATTCTCGGAGTCAAAATTGGGTGCAAAGATGCAAAGGAATTGAAACGGTCTGTGGTTAAGCCGCTAGGAGATAATTCAAAATCTCCCTCCTGTGTATTCGAAACGTTAACTCAATTAATGTTGAAAGAAGTTGACCAAGAACTAACTAGTATTGCTATAAGAATATGGCAAGTCTTGAATTCTAATTCAATTAATCTTCAAATAAGACTAACAGCTAATTATTTTCACGAAAATTTAATTTGAAAATGACATAACGTTCAATTCCACCCTTACAGCAAAACCTTGAAATTTCATTACGAAGAAGATAAAGCCATGTTAACATATTCTCAGTATCGAGAATGAATTCTTGGTTCAGAATTTATTTGGAATTATACATTTCTTTCGAGCATTCCTAGAAGACCATTCCACGAATTATTAACTTTCGCCTCCCAAAACTTATCCGCATTCGGGATAAGAGTAACGCTGAAAAAGATATCAATGATTGCAGTTATTGCGAAAAGCATAAAAGCAGACCAATAACATTACGCTTAATTACTTGATATTGTCAAATATTTGAAGAACGTGCAGGAATTTAATCATGTAGCCAATTTTCTCTCCTTGTTCATTCGAAAAAACATATGGCGATAACTGTTAAAATGTAACGCACTCAGCTGAAGCTTATGAAAGACAAAAACCGAATCTAATCTAGCGAATTATCTTAGTTCAAGGAAATCCTTGCGATTGGACTAGTAACATTATCTTTGAGCAGTAAATCATGAAATGCTTTAAACTTACTTCCATGAAAGGTGTTCTGTAGTAGTTTTCTGTTTCGAAGTTCATTATTATTGCTTCTTAAATGTAATGGGAAGCATTTAGGTATTTTGGTTCCTTCTCAATTTGGGCAGTATCACCCAGCAGAATAATTTGAAGTAAACTGCTAAGAAAATCATTTGCGTGTTTGAACTTGTTTTTCGAGATTTCGCTTTGTAATGATTGTTATAATTTGTGGCGTGAATATTGAAACCATGAATTGCCTAAAGTTGTTAGTTTTGATGGAATCCGAGCTGGGATAATGGTCCTGCCCTTCTTTGGCCGAAAATTTTATTTCGGGATCGACTACTCTTCCACTGTTGCCGGAACTCGGGTCGTTCGTTGCTAAGCAGCCAATTTTTAGTGTTTTTGACGCTTTTATAAAGTATATTTTAATTAGATGCTTAAAATTTTAATTAGATGGATCGATCTTAGCATAGCGCGTGCATCCAAGCGAGGAATTAATAGGCGCAGTTCTAAGATACTCTTTGTGTGTTTCAACTCATTTTCTGAGTCTACGAGTGTTACTTTTTTGTGGCACGAATTAATATTATACCCTTTCGAAAAATTAACGTTTTAACGTCAGTGCTTATGGAAATAGAGCAGTCTTTATGGTTTTTCATTCTCAGGTTGTCGATTATAAAGTTCCTGTTGTGTGGCGACATCTTATGGTTGCAAGATTGAGCGGTATCGTTTTGAAAAATTATGCATTATCCTTTAATCATAGTTTGTGATAAAAAATCGCTTAATATTTGGGAGGAAATTCTTCATTCAAAATAATTAGTGATATAAATAGTCCAATCCAATACACCGGAGAGACTATTCAGTCACGCCAGTATCATCCCAGTTTGACTAACGTGTCTTGTTTAGCCCATTTGACTTTACTTTCCCCCTTTTTTCACTCTCATAACTTGAGCTGAAGGACATATATGAAATTCTTGTTTTTTGTATGAATTTGTGTGGTGGACTATGAAGTGACCGAATCTATTAACTTGTGCAAACTTAGTTAAAAATATTTAGTATACCTGAGAATGGTCTTAAAGTGATTTTGTATTTGATCGTATGCTTCTGTAGGCACTACATCTTTTTGCTATGTTTAAAGTACTTTTTAAAGAAGTAATGCCGGTCTAAAGGGCCGTCCACACTAGCCTGTTTTTTTCGCTTCGCGAGGTCGCTCGCTTCGCGCGCGCATTACTCTTCTCGTACACACACAGGAAATTCGTTCGCGCGCTTCACTCGCGCCGAACGCCGAGTAAAGAAAAAATCTTTGAAATGTCAAAGATTTTCGCGTCGCTCGCGGCCTCGCAGCCAATCAGATGTGGCGTTGAATTACGTCATTTTTTGGGAGAAGTAGTAGCAGATTAAGATGGCGCCGATGTGTAGAGTTCATAGACAGTTGGCACTAAATAATTCAGTAATTTTTTCGCTGCTTTTATTAAAGCATCGAAAAAGACGTAGTAAAAAAAGAAGAATATGGGTTAGGGAAGTATTTTCTGACCGACAGACAGACGGAGACTTCCACAATTTGATCCCTAAATTGAGACTCTATAATGAAATTCACGGTGACCCACTGTACATAGAGTACTGTCGAATGATGCCAGCTCAATTCGATTATTTACTTGGACTAGTTGAAAATTAACTGAGAAAGGAAAGCACTCATTTGCGAAAAACTTTATCGGCGAAAGAAAGGTTGTACTTAACCCTGAGGTAAGAAATTGAATTTTACATTGTTCATTAAAATATTATAGCATATAACGTCCAAACACTAGGTACTTTTCAACCGGGGATAGCTACCGTTTCTTATCACTCGCATTTCGCATGGAAAAATCAACAGTGGCCAAAATAGTTCCGGAAACGTGTAACGTACTTTGGGAAGTTCTGCATCCGATATATATACGACCATTATCCAAAACATCAATCATGTCTACTGCACTTAACTTCTTCAAGAAATGGAACTTTCCCAACTGCGCCGGTGCCATAGAGGGGAAACACATTCAGCTGATTGCCCCACCAAATTCTGGATCCCAGTACTTTAACTTCAAAGGACACCATAGTATTGTTTTGTTGGTATCTTGCGATGCATTTTACAAATTCAACTTTGTGGATATTGGGAACTTTGGACGAATCAGCGATGTTGGAGTTTTGGCTGCTTCAGATTTAGGAAAAGTTATTCAAGATCGGGTTTTTTCATTTTCACAACCCGATGTCGTGATAACTAAATACGGTAAAATTTTAAATAGTCTTATCAGCACGAGCGGAATCGAGAGATATGCAGCACTTAAGTTTGAGGACACCCAAGTCTAATTGTCTATTTATGTTGGCTGTAGCCCCTAAACTAATAGTAATCACTTGCAACAACTTGCTAAAAAAGTTACGAAATAGGCCCCATGGCCCGAGAAACTATAGTGAACTATTATTACAAACTCCAGTGTGTGTAATTATATTTGAAACAATTGCAGCCTACCTTCAGAAGCCAATAATCCCACACCTGATATGCAAGACTGTGAGGACCCTTTAATCGCAACTGATGTAGGTTCGCGTTTTGCAAATTTTGATAAGGTTTCGTAATGTATTTACCATGTCATTATCATTATTTCTTTCAGAACCAGATCCAGGAGCAAGCTGCTCATACAGCGTTACTCCCGTTTCAAGCGAAGATAGGGAAAAATCCCTGTTATCACAAATATCTGATTTTTTGAGCAAATCATGGCAAGATGACATTTCATTAATGACTAGTTATGTATTTACCATGTCCTTGACATTATTTCTACAGAATCGGGAAGCTGCTCAAACACCGTTCCTACAGATTTCTCTGAAGATCATTCAGAAGCAGTTCCGCCTTCCGTTTTGGATGAAGAAGATGCCTGTTATCCACCTACTACTTGTAAGTATGACATAAACATGGTTATAACAATGGTTTATAAAAGGTATATGTATATATTCAGAACCCCGACATTTCGGCAAACCTTTGATATAGAGGGTTAATGTCTTTCTTTAATTGTCCATTTCGTTGTTCTTTATTTCATCACTTCTTGCTATTGTTTCTGCATGCATAGCCTTCCGTTTTTGTTGGATTTATAAATCGGGTAAACTTTCTTATAGCCGAGTCCCTGCGTAGCAAGAAAAGACCCCTGCCAACAGCCAATAGGCTTTTGGATTCGGCGGATGCGTGTTTGGAGTCGGACCAGAGAACTCAAGAGGCCCGACGCATGTTCGCGTCTGCTATGACGGAAATGACCAAAATGGAAAAGGTCAGAAATGAAAATGAAAGGGTCAGGAATGAAAATAAAACGACAAAAATTATAATGAACGGCTAAGTCTTGAAAATGTGAGGTTCAGGCTAGAAACTAAGAGAATTCAAGCTAATAATATGGCCGAAGCTTTGAGAAGGTTGGGAGAAAAATCTCAGCCAGGGAAAAATAAGGATTAGTTTTGTTTTTGTTTTTTTATGACATGCTCAATTGCAGCATAATCCTGTACATATTCATTTACTTAATGCCGTGATAGATCGTCAAAACGTCTCCCTAAGTTATTTTATCATTTTCAATGCTCAATTGGGCATGCAGTTTTATTATTACGGTATTTATTATTCATGATCACGTTGGCATGAACTCTTTCCAATTACTATATTCTCCATTGTCATTTAAAGATTGTACTCATTGTAGATATTTCATTGACCTATTTTCACACGCACTTTTTTCCATTCTATAATTATTATTATTATTACTATTATTTTCTTCACGCTCAGTTTGGCGTGCAAAATTTCGTTTCAACGATTTCCTTCATTACATGCGTTACTTCCATGTTTTTAGAATTTAATTTATTGCTTGCACTACCCGCTTGTATTTTATAATCTACTTTAATATTCGCATGTTTTTTATAGTCTAATTTAATATTCGCATGTTTTTTATAGTCTAATTTAATATTCGCATGCATTTTAAAATCTAATTTAATACTTTTAATAATTAAGTAATTATAATATTAATTTCGGATCGAATATAACATACGACGAATACGTTAGTGGAAATTCATTTTTCGTCATCCCTCTAACCGCTGATGAACTAGGGGGTTTAGAAAATTTAGAGCCGATTAAGACGGGATCTTTACAGTTACTTTTAAAATTTAAAACGGCTTTAACTCTCAATATAACAGTCATTTTATTTTCCGAATTCGAATCAACATTGAAAATATCCAGAAACAGAGGTATCACGCATAATTAGACAACCCCTCATAACCGAGGAAAGCAAATGGATACCCTGCAATTAGAATCTATTCTTTCCAAAATTTGCGGTAGAAATTTTTACGGGGTTTACCCTTCCAATTTCATCGCTAAAAAAGGAAAGGTGATTACTATATAGTTTTTAACAATCAAACGAGTGATCAGCCGGGCAACATTGGATTAGCTTGGGTGTCAATGCTAATAAAAAAGGGGGAAAAGCGATTTTTTTCGATAGTTTTTGGTTAGGACCCGAATCGTACAATTTGAAAATACATCATCTAGCGCGTCAGTTTCAAATACAAAATAAACAAATTCAAGACTTTAGATCTTCAACATATTTTGCAAAAGTTCAATGTACATTGAAAACTGAAATAGTCGAGAATGGGTCCGAGTCGGGACCACCTCTGATAGAACAAAACCAAAGTTGCATAGATTTTCGAAGGCTTCTTAGACCATTCTTGAGTACGACGTGCAGTATTGCCTACCTTCTTAATTTTATATAACATTCAAATATATTCCAAAAGTTCAATGTTTATTGAAAACTGAAATAATTGAGAATGTGTCCGAGTCGGGACCACCTCTGATGGAACAAAACTAATTTCCAATAAACCCACTTACGATCTATCAAAGTACATTTCGTGGCAAGCTACAAAACAAGCCTCATTCGAATCGGATCATTCTAAAAAACGGGAGTTCTTGTTCATATTTTAAATTTCATTGAACATTCAATTGAATTTCCCGATGAGGACCCTTAAAAAAGGATTACGATAAATACCTTGATATGAAAGACGTTTATAACTTCGATGAATCAACCAATGTTGAAAAACAGACTGAAATAGTGACAAAATTCACCAGTAAACGAAAGAAATTGTCATTTCTAAGTGACAACAGCTCGGACGAGGACACGCCCTTAAACGTTAATGAAAAACGACTTCCTCGACCAATCAGCAATTACTTTACGAATAATGATATTAACAATCAGGTTACATTTATGGACGATGAAGAAATTGCAATTGTCAACGTCATTCGTGACAGTAAACAAAATGATAAAACTTGTCAACAAACAAATAGTAAACTAAAATCACCACCGCCTATTTTGGATTCGATTTTGATCGACCTCTTTCACCAATTGAGCTTGACGAATTTACGTCTATTTTTGGTGTAAAAATAGACAAAAGCATACAAGGGCTAGAAAGTGACGCCTCAGATGATGGTTATAAGAGTAATGACGAGAGATTTTCATTTCACCACGAAGGAATTAACGTGTTGGAATGGCCATCGCACTCGCCGGACTTAAATCCATTAAAACCATGTGGGCACATATGGCCCATTGAAACCATGTTTGCACATATGGCCCATTGAAACCATGTGGGCACATATGGCCCATTGAAACCATGTGGGCACATATGGCCCATTGAAACCATGTGGGCACATATGGCCCATTGAAACTATGTGGGCACAAAAGGCAAACAACATGGAAAAGAGAATTCCGGACACTCGAGAAGATCTTCTCAACATGGTTCTTGCGGCTTAGAACGCTTTGCCACCTGATTTCATCCGGAAATTATGTGTGTCCTTTAGGAAAAGGCTACGAATGTGTTTGCGCGTGAGGGGCTATTCGCTGCCGTATTAATTAAATATTGGTCAGTTTTTTTTGGTTTACAAATTGACTTTTGCAAGCGGTTTATTTTTATTGCCAAATTGATGCAAAACGGTTTAATCTAGTTAGCCATCATTATTGCTAAATATTTGTTTCCAAAAATTCATATGTATTTTTTTCTCGCTTTTGATTTATTTACGTTTCTATATGGTAACAAACATAAAAATAGAAGAATATTTAAAACCAATTTGCAGATTTCGATTCCCATATTTATCTTTTGCATGTCACATTCGAATTTACGTTATTCCTTCATGTTCCGCAGAATCTAACTGGCACTACCCCGACTCATCTAATATACAACAGCCTATTTTTTCTCGCGCCGCCCGTCCGAATTCACTTTTCGTGATTTTCAAACGATTCTTCTACTAGTTATAAGACCTATCTGCATAGTGAAACATCCAGGAAATATCTCTGAATGATTTTAAAAATCAAAATAGATTCTAATTTCATCGATAATTTAAAACTGGCACCTTCGGCCAATAGCGTAACGCCCTGGCCTGCCTTCCAGTTTTGGGGTGTCGATTTGCCGTTTTATCTGCAGGTTCTAGTAAAGGGTGGGCTTAGATTCAATTTTAGCCACCAAGGAGTAGTTGTCACCAAGGGGAAAAAATTGCAAAAACATTATTCGCTACCGCCCGTTGGTGTATTAGCCGCAACGGGCTTTTCTTCTAGTAGTCCATAATTACTTAACCTACATGGCCATTTAAACGTCACTCGATATATTTTCACAAAATGGCGGCGGCTTTACTTTCTCCTAGGATGAGGGAAAATGACCGGGGGATTTTGCCTTGAGAATGGGGGCTTTTCTTTCTTCTAGGATGAGGGAAAATGACCGGGGGATTTTGCCTTGAGAACGGGGGGGGGGCTTTACTTTCATCTAGGATGAGGGAAAATGACCGGGGGATTTTGCCTTGAGAACGGGGGGGGGGCTTTACTTTCATCTAGGATGAGGGAAAATGACCGGGGGATTTTGCCTTGAGAATGGGGGGGGTCTTTGCGTTCTTCTAGGATGAAGGAAAATGACCGGGGATTTTGCCTTGAGAATGGGGGGCTTTACTTTCTTCTTGGAATAGGAAAATGACGAGGGGATTTTGCCTTGAGAATGGGGAGCTTTTCTTTCTTCTAGGATGAGGGAAAATGACCGGGGGATTTTGCCTAGAGAAGGGGGGAAAACGACCGGGGGTTTTGTCTAAGGAGGGGTTTTTGTTTTTTTTTTCAATACTGGGGATTATGACATGGGGTTTCGGTCTTGAGGGTATTTAGTCCGTATACCGTTTCGAAGTAAATTTAAGATTCGGAACTAAAATTCCACTTGTATTTGTGGTAACTGCTGTCGTACTAACAATGTTACGATAGGCCTGGCAATAGAAAAGCCCAAAATTTCATACCAATGATCATTTGAAAATACTGTTTTCACTCATGACCCATACAAGACATTCAGAAATTGAACGTCACAGCAATCGTAAATTTAAACATTATTTCCATGAATAAGTTAGTGTGGTGTGTAAGGATTTCAAACTAGTCTAGCTACGCGGCGTTATTCGGGTGTAAAAATTGACTTAAACCAGGTGTTTGACAACTCTCAAATTCAAAATAACAATGCTTAACCAGGGTTTATTCATAAAACTTATATGTTGCGGGTCTATAATAGGACGTTCCTAAGAGAGTGAATAACTAGACATTCGTAGACCCAGCCTCAGCTAATCCATATGTGAAGTCATCCTCTATTGTTAGTGGTCAAATTGGGTAACTAACCGTGTCTGTGCATAAAGACTAAATAAACTAAAATTCCAACTAACTTTTCGAATATAAGATCACAGCTACTTATGAACCTTCACCTTATGGGTTATATTTGGCTTGAGTAGACCGACTGTTCTGATTATTCATGGTGAAGTCAAAATATCGTGAAGCTCGGTCATTAACAGCAGCTTAGACTACGAGATTTAATCCAAACAGGTAAAAACTACTAAACAGGGCCGGGAATAAGCACAGGACACAGGACATTGTCCAATTAAATTTGAAAATACCCCATATTTTTTTTTAAAAATTAAGGTCACTTGACATTTTGACCGATAAATATTTCCGAAGTTGAGATAGCTTGACTATTAGGTTTCGACACTATTTTTGGAAACTCCGGAGGACAGGGTTCTATATATTTTCCAGTCAAAGAAGAGGTTACTGGACACACGTTATATAATAATTTTACCTTATTTCAGGCCCTGCTACTAAACCAATGGGAAAGTAGTCTTTACATTTAAAAAAATTCCTTGTGACATTTACAACGGTCAGGTAATATTGAAGTGAAAGACTAAATTCTTAAAATTAGAACATTTATGTATCCCTTTAAACATAATGAAAAGTTAAAGTTAGCTGGAACTTACTAATTCGTCATATCAACAAAAAGATAGGTAGAAATACCCTATATGGGATGTTCTAGATATCTGGGTAAACGGTTTTCATTTTCACTTTTTGTGGAACTTAGAGCGTTCTCAATTTTATGAATTTAAACAAATTGAAATATCTTGCGAAATATTAAAGATACAAGGAAATTGAAGACACTTTCTAAATATAAATTGACCCCCCTGATAACGAAAATCACATTTATTTACTCCAAAAACTAATATTTAAAAAGTTGAACATTTTCAGATTTTCGAAAAATTCGCGTTTTTTAGCACGTGCTTCGACCTACGACTTCAAATTTGGTCTCATTTGATGGAGAACTAAAATATCTATCTTAGTGTCAAATGTTAATTCTCTGTGATCAACGGTTTTTGAATTATTCAAAGTATTCGGAAAAAAAATCAACGGGCAAAGACTTTTCTAACAGACTGTACATCACCCTTTTAGATTTACGTTCGGGCTACTGGCAGGTTCCGAAAAACCTAGCTACGACCATTTCCCAGTGCGCAATGGAAAACGGTTTAGTTTGTAAATGGGTAGAGAAATACAAAGCCAAAGGTTTTGGTGCCAAAATAGAATTTACTCTCAATATCAACTAAACAGGTATTTATCAAATTAATGATTATTTTTAAGTGCAAAAATAAAAAATGAAAAACCATTGGAACACTTTGCAGTAAAAAATGAGCATTGAAAATATTTTGATAAAAGAGGAAGTTATTAAAAACCCTATTCTAGGTTTAATAGACGATCCCATTCGTAAATATATCCTTCTAACCTTAGTCATTCTTTAGAGTGTATTAGACTATAAAAATTGAAATACAGTATATTATACAAAAACGAGTTTATCTTCGCAGTGCTTAAAAAACTTCACATATAGACAATCATTGGCCACAGTTTTTTAAACTCACAAAGGCCCAGAAATTGGAAACTATTACATGTATTACAATTTGAATTTCAGTTTTATCAATACGAGAAGTTTGGTTTTAATTGGGGAGTTCAAACATTTGCTATGATTCGAAATTTTACAACAAAAACGTCGAACTCGCAAACTATTATCCACCTCGTAATGCTAAGCTGCAAAGAGATTAACACAACGATTTCGAATTCAGTATAAATAGAAAATATTCAAATACTTTTACTACGTGCTAGAACCTATTTTATTGTGGATATGCATAAAAAACCTTTCTTTTAAAAAATTGTTCGGGAAAGATTTAATTCTTGATTAGAATATCGAACTGAATTTTTTCCTCTCAATCCATTAAGCTATATTATATAATATCCAGAAAAATGCTGTGAGTTCCCTAATTTGGACATTTTTAGATGTAAAAAAATTCAAAATATTAATGCGGAAGTGAAAAGGGATTCAGGCTGGAATGAAATTTCTCTTTGGATGAGAAAAATGCCCAATTTTTAGCTTCCACAATTCATTTTTTCTCCAGCGCGCGTTACGGTGAGCAAACAAGACGAGTTTATAGCCCTTCCGCCTCCCCCCCCCCGTCCCGACCTTCTGAGTTGAGACTGAAGCTCGTTTATGTTTCTCTCGGCGCAAGCGCGACGTTTTAAAAATATCTTCTGCATATCGATTTAAAAAGGGGGGGGGGTTTGAGCAGGCAGAGCGTACTCGTTCCCTCTGACGTAGTACCCCCTTTCTCACCGGATCTATCTCTCAATCAGTCTACTGAGGATAGCGGCCCCTTTGACGCCCCTTTTGATATCGGTCTATAATTGTTAAGTACCGTAGCATTGGCTTTATGCAGTTTTTGATTGTCATTAAATTATCTGAAACTTATTATAGTTCTAGGAGAGTGGTACCTCTCTTACATAAGACTTCATACAGCCTTTAATGATTAATGAGGTGTTTTTTTTAATGGTTTTAACCTTTTTCGTATTATTTTTACTGTTTTGAAAAAAAATCTATAGAACAACAACCCGGACTCACAATATGTGGTTAAAATTTCGAAGAGATCCATCTAATAGTTTATTTTATAAAAAGTCAATTTGCCAAGGGTGGTTTTCATTAACATAAAATTAATTAGCCTTTTTGGAAAAAAAACTCGAAACTTCCCATTGAAATAACATTGGATTTTTTATAAAAAAAAAGCCAAATTCTGGACCGTATATTCCAAAAATTATAAATTGCTTAGGATTCAAAACGTTTTTAAATGAACATTAGATCTTTATATTAGGTCCTTTTCTACTTTTCATTCAGAAACTTTTATGTTAAGTATATTCAGTTTTAATTTTTCAAAAATACCTCGATTTACGATTTTTTCAATGATGCCCTGTTTTATTAGAAATTGACAGCACGTTCGTGACAGCGTTTAGTGGTTGAAAACAATTGGAGTAATTCTATTTAAAGTTTTATGGATGAAATACTCTATAGAAAGTTAAGTAAGCTTGAATCCAAGCGCTGTCTGTTCGCGAGTCGATAACCTCGGTTGAAATCTAGTTAATTTTCTTTAAGAATACAGCTCTGCACAAGTCTATGGCATTAAACTAAGGAGTAACATTGATTTCTTACTGTTTAAGACAAACAACGAAATTCTGATCATAGGGGACACGAACTGTAACCTAAAAGCCACCACGCTATCGGCAAAGGTAAGACTACCTCTCAAGACACTGGGGAATTTCATACAAATGATAACATCCCCGATCAGAATTACCCTAAACTCAACAAGTTTGATTGATCATATTTATGTAAATCACCCGGAACGAATCACAGAGGTCATAGTAAAGGCATGTGGAGCATCTGACCATGACCTAACATGGATCATAAGGAAGAAAATGAGTATAAATCTGCATAAGAAAATTACCTCGAAATTCGTTCAAGAACTCCATACAAAATTAAACAAGGCTAAGGAATCCATTGACAGCCCAGAAAGGGGCCTACAGATGTTACAAAATGAAATAATTGACCACCTGGACAAGCATGCTCCGCTAAGAGAAAAACATGTATCTACTAAAAGCGCCCCGTGGCTAACCTCAAATATAAAACATCAAATTCACATAAGAGACAAATTCAAGACAAAGACAAGAACAGTAAACCATGCTCATAAGGAAAAGTACCAAAATATGTACAGGAAACAGACAAACTTGGTCAACGCTCTTATCCATAAAGAGAAACAAGATACTTCAAAATTAATATTGGAATCGGCAGTAATGAAACGACCAATATTTGGAAAACCATTAAGCCATACCTCAAGCAAAAGAATACCAAACCTATAACGGAGATGGAATACAAGCCCAATAAAAACAAAGATCCAGAAACTGTAGCAAAAATGCTTAACGAATGCTTTGTGAACATAGCAGGGGAACTGCTAAACATGAAGAGTGTATCAAGATAATAGCTAAAGCGCAAAAATTTGACTCACAGCTGCCAGCGCAAAAGCTAATATTACATCTCTGCAACATAATTACCACCTAGAAGTGCTGAAATTCATGTACAGGATAAAAATTAGTTATTACCCTGACTTTGTTCAAGGATGGCTTCAAACAACCAATAATAACGTAAAAACTCGTGGCACAAAAAATAACTTCTATACGGAAAACGTCTCCAGATATAGAAATAAAAGCTTGAAGCATAAGGGTATAGAGCTCGGGAATAGACTCCCAATGGACAACAAACAAAAACAATATTATAAACTTGTTATAGATAAGATAAACAATTATTTGAACAATCTTAGTTCGGTCGACGTACACTAGTCTTAAGCAGAAGTTTATGACTTCTTATCCAGGATAAGAAGTCATTAACTTCTGTCTTGAGTAATAGCAGAAAAATAAGAGCTTTTCTCTCTTCAATTTTAAAATCTTAACTTAAAAGCAGGACACTTTTGTAAATAATAAAATTCTTAAAGTTATATCCTAAATAAAAGCCAATTATTATTAATATTATTATTATTATCATTAAACTAGATTACCGATTAAAGGAAGTTAAGCTAGATTACCGATTGCAGAAAATTAAGCTAGATTACCGATTGCAGAAAATTAAGCTAGATTACCGATTGCAGAAAATTAAGCTAGATTACCGATTGCAGAAAATTAAGCTAGATTACCGATTGCAGAAAATTAAGCTAGATTACCGATGGCGGGTAATTAAGCTAGATTGCCGATTCGTAATAATTTCCAGTTAGTGTTTAAATTTCACTAACCACATCTGCTATGAGGATCCTTTTTCCGACGTTTTTTTATAATTTTTCACATGGATGAATAATAGTAAACATCGAAGGTTGTCGTGTCTGGAATTATTTAAAATCCTTTGTAATTGAAATTTATAATTCACACCATTTTCCGTCTAATTTTGTATTTTTAAATCCTTTACGTGGTCCTTTGAGGCAACGGTTTTTCATGTTTTTTTGCTTTTGGTGAAAATAATGCGATTTATCTAGATATCGTATAAAGAAGTAGAAATATCTTCGTGTTTTTTCTGTCTTTCTGTTAAATTGAAATTTGAAATAAATCACATTTTGTGTTTAAATTTGAATTAATACATCCGCTATGGGGACCCCATTCCCAACGTTTTTTATTATCTTTCATATAGATGAATAAAAGTTAACTTCGAAGGTTGTCGTGTATTAAATTATTTAGTAAAAACGTTTTACTTGAAATTTATAATTTACACCATTCTGTGTCTAATTTTGGACTTTTAAACCCTTTACGGGGACCTTTGAGCCAACGGTTTTTCATGTTTTTTGCTTTTGGTGAAAATAATGCGATTTAATTACATATCGTATAACGAAGTAGAAATATCTTCGTGTTATTGATTTCTTTCTGTTAAATTGAAATCTGTAGTAAATCACATTTTGTGTTGAAGTTTGAATTAATACATAAGTTATGGGGACCCCATTCCCAACATTTTTTTATTATCATTCATATGGATGAATAAAAGTTAACTTCGAAGGTTTTCGTGTTTATTTAAAAAAAACTTTTACTTGAAATTTATAATTTACACCATTTTGTGTCTAATTTTGGATTTTTAAACCCTCTACGGGGACCTTTGACGAAACTGTTTTTCATGTTTTTTGCTTTTGGTGAAAATAATGCGATTTATCTAGATATCGTATAACCAAATAGAAAAATCTTCGTGTTTTTGATGTCTTTCTGTTAAATTGAAATTTATAATAAATCACATTTTGTGTTTAAATTTGAATTACTACATCCGCTGTGGGGACCTTATTCCCAACGTCGTTTTATTATCTATCATATGGATGAATAAAAGTTAAGTTAACTTCGAAGGTTGTCGTGTATATTATTATTCAAAAAAACCTTTTACTTGAAATTTATAATTTTAACCATTTTGTGTCTAATTTTGTATTTTTAAATCCTTTATGGGGACCTTTGAGCCAACGGTTTTTCATGTTTTTTGCTTTTGGTGAAAATAATGCGATTTAATTAGATATCGTATAAAGAAGTAGAAATATCTTCGTGCTTTTAATGTCTTTCTGTTATTGCTATGGGGACCCTTTTGTTAACGTTGTATTATTATTTTTCATATAAATGAATAATAGTAAACTTCGTAAGTTGTCGTATCTAATATTGTTTAGTCGTTTTATATAAGAGCTAGTTAAGATAGCAAGTATTCATGTGCTTATCTTCTCAAAATAAAGAAAACGGTGCGTTTGTGTTTAATTTTTATGATCATTGCTAAAATACCGCTTTTATGGGGCCTTCACTCATACCGGAAGTAGTAGTGTGTGCTTTTTAGTTCTTGCGAGGACCGATAAGGGGGCGCTATTATCAGTCCGTGTGTGACACAAAATCGGCAATGTGTAATTTACCGCCTTTGTGGGGACCACCTTAAAAACTAATTTTAAGCAATTAAAATCGAAAAATAATAAATTTGAGCATATGTTTTTTTTGGGTTTAATGGGGACCGGGGTGTGCGTCCCCATAAGTGACTACGGTCCCCACAGGATTGGTGTGTTTTCTCGTCGCGGTCCTCATAAGTATAGTAATGCAAACGCACATACGGGCACACGATTGACACTTGGGGACCGGTAAGGAGTGATTGACATCTGAGGACCCAATTAACTATAGTTCATTAAAAAGAGGATTTCATAATTAGTTGAGCGCCGTAAAGCATATAATTAAACACTCGCTGTGGAAAAAGAACCCAAGACATTTATATGTAGGGACCTGAAAACACACGATATTTTCACCGCATAAATGGGGACCTTTATTCCAGATTACTTTCAAATTTCAGATATAGATGTCGCTAGGTGAAAGTCCCCACTTGTCAATGAAGTCACTGCGTGGATCTTGAAAGTGTATAATCAAAAAATGTCCCCAGATATAAGGTAGGAAGACTGTTTAGGTCCCCACTTGTAAACCTGAAATCAGCTCAAAACTTAAGTGTTAAGCTAGAAATAGGACTGATTACTTAAATTTCATTCTGATAATCAATATTTTAACTATAAAATTATAATATACATGAAATTTGAAAATGTGTGTTTAAAAGACCCCACTTGTCTGTTGAAATGACGGTGAAGGTCCCCACTTGTAAATTTATCGAGTGTGAAAAATGAAATTGAAATACTTGATTGAACCATATAGGCTTTGACACTAATTTAAAACCTAATAATTTATACACAAATGTCCCCAGATATAAGGTTGGAAGACTGTTTAGGTCCCCACTTGTAAACCTGAAATCAGCTCAAAACTTAAGCGTTAAGCCTTTAAAAGGTCCGATTACCTAAATTTCATTATAATAATCAATATTTAAACTATAAAATTAAAATATACATGAAATTAGAAAATGTGTGTTTAAAAGACCCCACTTGTCTGTTGAAATGACTGTGAAGGTCCCCACTTGTAAATTTATCGAGTGTGAAAAATGAAATTGAAATACTTGATTGAACCATTTAGGCTTTGACACTAATTCAAAACCTAATAATTTATACACAAATGTCCCCAGATATAAGGTTGGAAGACGGTTTAGGTCCCCACTTGTAAACCTGAAATTAGCTCAAAACTTAAGTGTTAAGCTATAAGTAGGAATGATTACTTAAATTTCATTCTGATAATCAATATTTTAGCTATAAAATTATAATATACATGAAATTTGAAAATTTTCTTTAAAAGACTCCACGTGAAGGCCCCACTTGTAAGTTTTTGAGTGTTAAAAAATACTAAAGAAAATTTTCCATTTATTCTATTAGTTGACTCTCACAACTTTCCTGAAGCACCGAAATATCAAGGTAATTACGTGAGAAATGTATGTCAGTTTTTACCCTAAATCAGAAAATGATGAATCGTTGGTTACGTTAATTTCAAAAATATATTGATGATTTCCAAACCGAGAATTCTTGAGATTTCGCTCAAACTCTGAGTATAGTTGCTAAACAAAGATTTTACTCGGGGGAAAGAGATACCTCTCAAACTCTGAGTATAATTGCTAAACAAAGATTTTACTCGGGGGAAAGAGATACCGCTCAAACACTGAGTATAGTTGCTAAACAAAGATTTTACTCGGGGAAAGAGATACCGCTCAAACTCTGAGTATAGTTGCTAAACAAAGATTTTACTCGGGGGAAAGAGATACCGCTCAAACTCTGAGTATAGTTGCTAAACATAGATTTTACTCGGGGGGAAGAGATACAAGAAATCCGAGCTGTGCTAATTAATTAGTTAGCTATTTAAAAATCTAATTAATTGGCATTTTTCACTAATTGAAAATGGTAATTGAATTTTAATTAATTTACAGCTAATTGAGAAATAATTATAATAAATAAGTGTGCATCGGAAAGGCATTTATCTATTTTAAAATTAATTAGATTTAGTTTTGGCTTATTAGCCAATTGGATTTTCAATTAATCTCTTTCGCCGATTTGTAGTTAAAAATCGAGTTTCATCTAAACGTGAGAGAATGCGTCCCACTACCAGTAGTGAGGGGGAACAAAATTGTTAACCCACCCACTGTTTCCTCTCTCTCCGTTTCACAGTGAAAACTATGACTCTTTCGTAAATCGTAACTCCCGTATTTCGATCATGATTTTTCCCTCTTGAATTAATAGCAGTGCGCATGGATTTAAAACTCCGGAGCCCGTTTTAGGAACAGTGGCAAGAAAATGATGAAATGAAACTAAATTTAGCATGATGGAAGTTTCGAGGCTTTTCTCATTTCTCGAGAATAATACATGTTAGCAGAAGGGAATAAGAGAGAAGGGAGACATTAGAGCCTGCTTTGGTAACGAGAGTCCGACCAACCTCAAGAAAACCGCGAAAACTTTGCGCAAGTACACAGCTTTTAACCAATTTACTGCAAATATAGTTCTTTAAGTTCTACGCGGTATCAGGCGGCCTATTTGTCTGCTAGATTTTCATTCTCCAAAGGCTTAGGGCTGTCGATGTTTCGTTCTTGTGTAATTATAACCTCAAGTATGTATTTTATTTAAACTAATTTTTATTTTTTAATATGAATTCAGAATAATTAGTTTTCATCTATTTATTACCTTCAAATTATCTGATTTTGGTATGTTCTCAATTCCCACGTATCTAAATTAATTGCACAGCTTCATTTCGTTTATCAACATGAAATTCAGCCATTTTTATCTCCTTCAATGTAAAGTTGTAAACAAAACTACTTTTTGTCACCTTCTTATGTGACGTCACAGCTAAGACAGAAGTTAGATAGCCAATCAGTGAAGGGTAGTTGATTTGAGGTTGGTAAGACCAGAAGAAAATAGGGGAAGTGGGTAGCCGTAGCCTTGAGCCATACAAGTCGTCCAGTGATTCTCACTTACAATGGTCGATTCCCCTACCACCCTTAAAATTTGAATCTGGCCAATCGGCGCGAAGCATAAAATAGTACCAGATTTCATTGCGAACGCCACCATGTAGCGAACTGTGGAACTAACTTGTGTAGTCTGCTTATATTTCTGCTGTGCTTCAGTTTGAGTTAGGGTTACGTCAGGCAACGGGTTAATGCGGATATTGGTTTAATTAAGGACGAAAATTCGGTTATTTAATAAAATGAATGTCGTTAAGAGTACGCAGTGTGATTTAACGTACAAGGAAACTACCGATAAGAAAACTCAGGCTGTGTTGAAAGGAAAAGTAAGATCTACCCAAACCAATCCCAATGTTAAAAATCAAACTACAACAACTTGGATACAACTTTATTACTTTGAACTCTTCCCTATCACAGTTTAAAACTTCGGACAAGTTAATTTTTTCCCTGGAACTTAGAAATACCATTGTATTTAAAAATAAAGACATATTTTAAAATAAGTTATGAATTTTGTACTTACCACTCGATTCCAGCCTCTGCCATTCTGCCTGAGTGCCTCACTGCCTCTAGCAGACGCCTCTAGGCAGTTGGAAGGCGTAGGACCGTACTGTCCACAGAATTACGTCACTCGTGTGTTAATGCGCGTAAAAATCCTATCTCTCTTCACCCCCACGGGGAGGGAAATGGCGCGAAAAATCCGTAAACGGGACGCCTCGCGAAGTTGCCCAAGCTACCCACTTCCCCTATTTTCTTCTGGTAAGACTGTTGTTACGAGTGCAAAGCATTATGGAGATATAAAGTGTGTCCCTTCTCTCTTATTCCCTTCTGATGTTAGGCTTTCATACCCCTTTATCGAAAACAATAAATGCATAACCAAAGGCGGAGTAGGAAGTGCATGGGCACTTTCATGGTGTTATTTTTACTTACGGTTAATTTTTTGACCTTAATTATACAGGTAATTAATAATAATAATAATTAGCTTTAATAGGGATATTCACATTCAGATAGATCTGGTTTACAAGAGAGTCCCGACAAATTAAATTATAATCCAATATAATATAAATAAATAATATAAATAAATAATATAAATTTCAAATCATTATGCATCATTTTTCAAGAAGGCTAACATTCCATTTATAAAAGTTGCGGTAGGGCTTCCTTGTGTCTGATTTTTTAATTACTTCTGGCAAAGAGTTCCATAACTTCAGGCCTCTACTTTTAATACTTTTCTGTGTAAATTTATTTTGGAATTTTCAAGATAAAGATTATGTTCACTACCTCTGGTTATATGTTTTTTAGGGCCATTGAGGGCATTATGAAATATATCAGTTATATAATTTGGTGCTTCACCGTTAATGATATTAAACATAAATTTCAAAATATGTAACTCCTGTCTTTTGGACAAATCCAACCACCCAAGTTCAGACCTTGCTTCCGTAGCCGAGAATCTTTTGTCTTTTCGTAAAATACGCTTCGCGCAACTGTTTTGTAATACTTGAAGTCGCTTTAAGTTAGTTTTAGAGGCAGTGCCATATAATATGTCTAAGTAGTCAAAGATTGGTTGGAGCAAAGCGTTATATAGAATTAATTAGAAATTTGTAATTGAAATTAATTAGTTTAAAAATAAATGACTAATTTCTTATTGAATTGAATTAGTTTATATGTCAAATAACTAATTGGCTAATTAATTAGTTTAAAACATTTTTCTAACTGCTAATTGTAATTATTTAGTTGCCAGCTTAATAGCATAGCTAGGCAAGAAATTAACATATTAGAAGTATTCGGATTTTTGTGATTTTGAAAGATGCAAACAGTTTTCACAAGAGCGATTGCGCTGAAATTTTCCTACTATTGAAGCGTTTTGTTATTACAGCCCAATAAAAGAAACCTTTATTAATTCTGTGATGCTAGAACAGATCAAATTAAGACTACAGATTTTAAAGAAGCTAAATACGAATGATATTGTCAAGAAATTCGAGAAGAATTGGTTCGGCATTGTATTTTAATAACGTTGTGTTACTTATTTATAACAAATTTCTTTATAACGGTGTTTTCATTCCTAAATTTATCGATATTTCAAAATAAAAAATGGCTTTAAAAGAAAATAATTTTAACCACTTAATATTTGCTTTAAAATTGACTAAGTTCCTTTAATTACCTCCCTTGTAATTTGAACAATATTTAAATTACACTCTTTATTACGATTGAAACAAAGTGTTCTACCATTTGTGTCTATTCATTTAGAACTGTACTTCTAGACCTTCCAGAGTTAAAATATAATAGAAAACAAAGGTAGGATCCTCAATTATTCATAATAGATAAATCGCGCCAGCATTTATTACAATCCTTTTAAATCCTACGACTCATACCGTTCGAAGCTATCTCTTTGAACTTTCCATCTCTAGGCACTGATTGGCGATTGAGTCTCGAGTAATTAATTATGGCTTTTAAAACTATTTAAACGATTGAATTTGCCTAATTTATTATGAATACGAATTATTACTTACTAGTATTTTCAATCAACCATGAGGTCATAAGGTATGTTCCATAAGTTTGTCACCGGTAACTGAGAGTTTGTCTTGAAGTGACGCTGGCAAAACGTCATAGATTCTGTAAAAGGCTTAACAAAGACTAATAGGAAGATGGACTGAAAAACCGAGTGCACTCAATTCTCGCGTCGTTCGCGATAGCTCTAAGTAAGTCTCTATCATAAGTTTCATACTTATGGAACATATCTTCTTAACTTATGATCCACCTTATTCCCTATCGCCAGAACACATAGTCTTATCTCGGGATTCGTGGAGGAGAGGAACGGGAAGAAATTCATCTGTCGGCTGCTACTGTATTGCCCTATCTTTTTGCAACAACATTCTAGGCGCTCCAAAAGCAAATGGCGGTGTCCAAATGCAAAACGGACACTGTCTGCTTAAAATAATATCACGTGTCACACGTGTCCTACCTTGTAGTTTTCCCTAGCAAAAAAAGCTGGCAATGAGGTAGTAGTTTAACGTTGCCGTGTGCATATTTTGTCATGCTGAGGATCAATATCAGCCACAACTCAACAGTCCCTGCCCAACCCCGACATTAAACGTCCTTCGTCAATTACACCATTCTATAAGCATTCGCCCTGTCCAGTTCTATCACTGTTATGAACAGTCGTCACCCAAACAAAATCATTCAGATTCTGTCCGGCTGTCTAGAAAACCCGACCAGCAACCAGCCATTATGAAACACTGTCGATCATGAATCGGTAAGCACTCAATTATCCTTCAGTCATCCAAAGCGTGGATGATTCTCCACTTTCGAATCACCAACCAACATGACTCTTTTAGACTTAATGTCGAAAACGTGAATAAGCGCCACCCAAAACGAAATTCAAGTTTCCAGACGTCTCCCATTTGTCTACCCTTCCACCTTCATATGTCTAAACAAATATCCGCGATTTAGACAACTAGTGAACATTTCCATTACAATTGTATAAGTTTACGTTCTAGGGTGAAGCTAGATTTTAATACGTGTGGCCCAACTTGTTTTTCCCAGCTATAGCTTAAGCATAGTAGGGTTGACTCTAATTTAATTATAATTAATGAAAAAGTGTTTTTTTTGCTTCACTATTTCCTTATTAACCTTTTGAAGTTCATATCCGCATTTTAATTTTGAAAACAGATTTGGTTTCTGGGTAACGT
>JAEQBA010000287.1:0-32852 GCA_019434445.1 Phalangium opilio | reverse complement strand
CCGGAATCTCCAATTTTAAACTATTTTACGCCATTGTGGAATCTATGACAATGTTAATAAATTTCAAAGCTCAGATCCCAATAGAAGGACTATCTCTTCTCCTTTTAATTAAAATTAAACTAAACTTGTCGTTCCCAGTTCTTTCTACTATGTTTAATATGGCAGATACCAGTTGCCGCAGATACTTTAAACAAACCGTGTTTATAGTCGTGGATGTTTTTAAATGCGCAATCAAATGGCCTTCAAAGGAAGCTATCATTAATATCATGCCCCAATGCTTTAAAGACTGAAAAAACTGTGGTGGTATTGGAATGTACCGAAATTCAAATAGAGAAACCTAAATGCCTTAAAAGTAGAATCTTGTCTTATTATAAAGGTAATCACATTGTTAAAGTTTTGGTCAGCGTTTCTCCTGCTGGTTCGATTATATTTTTGAGTAGAGCTTATGGAGGAAGAGCATCTGACAAATTTATCACTTTACACAGTAAAGTGTTGGACAAATTAACACTAATGTTGACGCATTCATGGTAGATAAAGGATTGAGAATAGAGACCGAGTGTTTAGAAAGAGGAATTGAAATTTTTATCCCGCCATTTCTGAAAAAACTAAACAGTTTAGATGAACAAAATCCCTCGAAAACTTGAAATTAGCAAAAGCAAGAATGCATGTAGAGAGAGCGATACAAAGATTCAAACGTTTTTCAATCTTTAATGAAAAACTGGATTGCGAGATGACGTGTCTCATTAACCCCATGTTTTTGATTGCAGCTGGTATTGTAAACTTGTCATCACCAATATTTGATGAAGTTAGATTTTAATAAAATGGACATTTGGTTTTTTAAAAATTATTTTAATTGTGACTCAGTTTTACAATTGTATCCAACTAATTTTAGCAACAAGAAAATAAAATAAACGTGTTTTAACTTTTTAACCAATACAAAAAATCTGTCTCTTTTTACAACTGTGACTCTTATGTCGTCGTTGAATTTTTTCCTTTAAGTGATAAAGCGACATTGTTCAAAATTTAAAAATGCCATTCCCCAACAGAATCTGTCCGTAATATTTATGTTTCTTCTTCAAAACATAATTCTTTCAGTCCACTTTTTGATTAAGTCAGCAATTGACAGGGTGGCTCTTTTTGTGGGACACCTTATTTCCTATAACAATGCAGTGCTCGTATATATTGAGTAGCACACCGAGGCAGAGAATCTTTCCCATCTCTCCAACATCCACTTCTGATCTTTTTCTTCTTTCGCTTGCTTAATTATTTTAGAGTGTAGATCCTTTGCAATTTCTTTAAAACGGCAAAACTACTCACTGTTCACTCTGAGTTTACATTGTTGGCCCAATGAAGTTGCGCTTACGTCCTCAAGAGGTTCAAGTAGTAAAACAACCAAATAGTGTTTTCATTTTCCCCTTTATCTTTTCCTTTCAAATGACTGATTATTTGATGAGGCTCAGCCCCTTGAAGATCGCAAATTTTACTTAAGCAAAGCTCTACGATTGTTAAGCCTCGGTCGTCTCTATTTTGTTACCTTTGTATGCCGTATAATATGACGTGCTTGTACTTGTATACCTGTTCTACTTCTATTAGACATCATTTTTGGTCTCCTTAGTTGTAATCCGCGTACTTATAAATTTCAAACAAAGTTACCTTTAGCTTGTTAACATTTAAAATTCTTAATTCTTAGGTAAACACATCGTACCCATGTCGCACCCCGTTGAAGCGGCCATTTTGAAAACACTGTAGCGCCAGCGCCCCTATATTCGGTGGCGATAGCCAATTAGTTCAGTTCAGATTTTCCCCATTCGTAACCAATCGTATTCAGAACAAGTTGGGAAAACCTAAATATTACCTTTCCGTGTCGAGAAGATTATATAAACTTAAGTATCCAATGAAAACGTCCACCTTTTTGCCCTCATCCTTTCCCGTGCTTTGCGCTTCCGCATTTCATCCTTACTCTCAACATTATCTTCCTCCATTTTACATACAAAAATCAAATACTCACAAAAAGAAGCGGCAAATACCTGCTGGCTCTTTACAATCACTTAATTTGACTTAATATCCAACTTCCAAACACAAATATTTACTGGTAGATAAATTGACAACCTACAAGCAAAGAAAAATTCTCTAGAAAACTCGCGCAAATTTAAAAGGTCTATTTTCAACTATTTGGGCGTATCTGATTAGATTTAAAATATATATTTTTGAAATTTTTGGTCTGACTGTTATCTACACCTAGATGGTTTTCGGTCAAACAAACAAGGAGCATAAACACAATAGTGGAAGCTTCAGTCTTATTTAAAACATGTAAATCAATTATCATCTCTGCAAATAGCTTACACATGTCTTTTTTACCAATGCCTAACCGTTTGGATTTTTCTAAAGCAATCTCAGCACCAAAAATATTTTTTGATACAAAATAAATGTTTTATATTCTAATTAAGAATAAATCAAAAGGATAAAAAAGGTCTGTCCTCTTGTAATTTTTTAAGCTTTTATCATGATTACTCTATACAACAGTAACAAGGAGTATAAACCCATTAGTGGAAGCAGTATTTTTTCCCCGAAACAATCTCGCTTGTGTTTATCCTCTCTAGACTTCGCTAAAAACGTATTACTCCTACGTAAAATATTAATAGACAGGCAAGGATTCATACCATTAAAGAAGAAGCGCAATATTATCCATATTTTCATTTCATATACAGAGAAAAGAAATTATTATGTTTCTGAGAGGTGCTTCCCATTTTGGTTGTTGTTTTGAAAAATATATCGAAATGCACGGGCCTTGATAGATATAGGAGGCAATGAATGAAATATATCACAATGCACGGGCCTTGATAGATATGAGGCAAAGAAGGAAATATATCGCATGCACGGGCCTTGGTAGATATAGGAGGCAATAATAATCTCTCTCTTTCCACGAGAGGTTTATCTTTAATATTTAAATAAATGTAATTATTTTTAATTATTTTAATCTTCAATAATTAACACTAATAATAGTTAAATCGTTTAAAATAAAGTTATACCTATTATCTTCTCAAACTTTGCTAATATTGACGTATAAAGTGAAGCGTACCCCTCTTGCCCGCTTTCTTCAAATTTTGGGGTATATATACGATTCGTTTCCATTATAATAGTAAGGAAAAAGCGCAATTGCGAAAACCTTTGGTGGCCGATCCCACCTTAGGGAGGCTATACGTTTCTCGTAAACCTAGCTGATCGCCGCGTATATCCTAAAACCAAACGATGATTTTGGAGTAGAAGCCAATGATACAGATTGGTGTCTATGTGGAATAGACGGAAGACCAGTGGATGGTGGTGTTAGAAGCCGGTGTAAGTGCAGACTGGTGTCAATGTGGGATTATCATAGAACAGAAGATGGTGGTGTTGGAAGCCACTATGTACAGACTGGTGTCCAAGTGGAATGGACGAAGACCAGAAGATGGAGGTGATTAGAAGCCAGTATGTACAGACTAGTGTCCATGTGGGATGGACGAAGATCAAAAGATGGTGGTGTTTAGAAGCCAGTAAGTACAGACTGGTGTCCGTGTGGGATGGACAAAGACCAGAAGATGGTGGTGTGAGAACTCAAGTAGAGGAGCCATTTCCGTGACTGTGAAAGCAGTTCGGAAATGACGAACACGTTTGCTCCGATACGCAAACTGCGAACGCGGTCACGTGGGTGTAACAACGGACAGACAGACACGGCCGTTACAGAGCCTCTCCTGGACTACGTCACACGGAGAGGTAAAAACCAACCAAATTCTGCAGAAACATTTACGCGAAAAAACTCAGACAAGATTGGGCCGGATTCACGTGGACACGTGGTTCACTCATCTTTAAGCCTATTTTTGTGCTGTACGTTTTGTCAAGGGGTTTGCGTTGTTAAAAGGCAATCTCATAGTAAGTTTAAATAATCTTCTTTAAACTTTAGAAACGTATTTAGGATTTTATTATCCTTTTTGGTACATAAGTAGTACTAATTACTTTGACTCAAGTGTTATTTTTTCATTTGAGTTATTCATTCGAGTGTTTATCATTGCACTCGAGTGTATTGTATTTATCAGGTTTTTTATGTATATGTAATACATTGTATTACGATATTAAAACCTAATTTTTTTATGTTTTGTAGTACAACATCTAAATCTGAGTGTACTTTGGATTCACAGTTCTGGGTGTGTAGCAAATACCCATTTATTTTCAATCTTTTGCAGGTACAAACTGTTCTGTGTGAACCAATTAATTGGATATCTTTGTGATTCCAAAGTGTTCTGCGTGAACCAATTAATTGGATATCTTTGTGATTCCAAAGTGTTCTGGGTAGACCACGATATTGGATATCTTTACGATTAAAAACTCTTCTGTGTGAACAATCTAATTGGATTCAATATTTAAAGTGGTTTCTCAACAACGAGTTAAGAAACAAAAAAGGCTTCAACGATTTTTAAAACTGCTAGTTGCTTTGTAAAAAACGCAAGCCAAACAACTTGCGGATAAGAAATACTACTTGAAAAGCAAGGAGTATTATCAGAAAAGAAATTCAAAAAACAATGCTACGCGCAAATCTACGATTGAGAGATAGCAAAGAAAATAAGAGAACTATGTCACCAGGTGGCGCCACTAATGTTCTGGCAAAAAATAAAAAGCCCTGTAAGAAAGCTTTTCCGGTGGGTAAAAAGGGTTTCCCAAAAAAAAACCCTCAATAAAGGAATTTTTAAAACAAGAAACAAAAAAATCATAGCTGAAAGTTTCAAACGATTTTTAGTGACAAGGCTCACTAAAAGATTGTCTGCGACAAAATCTTTGGAAAGCTTGAATAAAGATTGGAATTCGAAGTTAATCTCTCGCAATCTAAAATGCCTATTGTTAGCGGGTAGAATTTTGCATTTGAAAAGGCAATTATATTCGGCATACAATTACCATCTTACAGGGATGGTAAGTGAATTTAAAGATATTGCCGAGAAAGTCAAAGAAATTGCGTCTGTTAATCAGAACAATTTAACGGATGTTGTGGGTGGTAAAACGCTTCACTGTAGTCTCAAAGAGGCTTATTTCCATGAAACCACCTATTACCCAATTGGAAATAATGGAAAAATATTGAAAAATGACCACGAATTACGCTATGCCAAAGTTATCCAATTGGATACTGATGGTCATGTACGTAAAGTGCTGAGAGACCGCGTTATCAATGGCAATAAAGAATTGTTCGTTGACGAAATGGGCAATTTCGTTGACATTAATAATAACAACAAAGCTGATGATGTTGAGAGAGTCTTTCAAGTAAATAATTCGGGAGTGGTTACGAATCTCTTCAACATTGTTGAAACTGAGGAGAAGAATCCGAAAAGAAATTTCGTGATCAATGAAAGTGGTCTTATTGAAACAAAACCCAAAACCGTTTATTGGGAGTGTAGTGATATTTGTAATGTTCGAGTTCGAGCCATTGCAAAAGTGCTAACTTTCATAAACAAATAATGCAAATGAAAAATCACTGACTAAAATTTTTGAGTCAGATTTGGACCTATGCCAATTAAGAAATAAATTTTGGTCGTAATCCAACGTGTCTACTCTATCACCAGATGGTGCTGAGAACGTGGTTAGAATGATACCATTCCTGGGACACATGGCTTATTGCGCTGATAGTGAAGACTGTCAAAGCCATTTACGTCCTTTTGCTGAACTGGCTCCTCATTATTCGGGAAATAGAACAATTTTGAATAATATTTATCGAGTGAAGGCGTTGCTTAATGCGTTAACAAAGATTTCGAATGAAATTGAAAGTGGTGATTACGATTCTCTCACCAACATCATAAGGGAATTGAGAAAAGTCCTTGCCGCGCGAGGAAAAAATTAAAATAACGAGCAGAACAATGCGTCCACAGGAAGCGAAAATGCTACAAGACCGAGTCTCGATGAAGGTGAAATCTTGAGCCTTTACGAAAGTCAATTCGTTCGAGCGGCGTTAAAAATAATAAGGAATTTCATGACACTCCCTGTGACTGCTGCCTAAGATTGTACAAAAAAACTGATTTGAAAGCAATAGAAAAATTGGTACACAGTGCTGTTTTCGATAACGAGGCCTATCTGATATTAAGAGCTGGATGGATAATGAACAATTCAGAAACTAGAGAGACAGACAAGCTTCTATGCCGTTACTGCTCTACGGATTTACGAAAGGGAAAGTTCCCATCAGATCCTTCCTGAACAACTTGTTGGTTGACAATCCTCCGACAGATGTCACTGATTTAAACATGTTTGAGAAAGTTTTAATTCAGCTTGTGAAGCCCTTCCACACTGTGATGCGGTTAGGTACCAAAACCAATTCCAATGAGCAGTTTGGTACGGTTAAAGCTTTAAAGGAATAAATTAATTTATCTTCCAATACCCGTGGAGAGTAATTTGAAGATGATTCCCAAGACATTGCCCAAAAATCACGAACTGCATATCTTGGTGAATGGCGTTCCCACTGCGGACAAAAAGGTTTGCCAACAGGTTGTTTGCCTCGAAAAAGTGTTGAAAGCGTTCACTGTGCTGAAAAAAAATAATCCTTTGTATAAAGACATTGATATTTCGGCAATGAACGAGGAATATATTTGTGGAACGCAAGAAATTGATGGAAATGAAAATTCATTGACTCCCCATGAATTACTGAGCGTAACAGATCCACTTGCGTTGATTAACGATGGATCTGATGCGGTGACTCACGCTTCCGCTGCGCTTACAACAGGAGGGCCAGCGGATAGTCCTCACGACTTCCAACGTGACCAAAACGCTTCGAACATGCAGGAGCTGGATAAAAATCAGTCTAGCCTTGCACCAGGCAACGTCTACAAAATTTTAACACAGCCCGAGAATTTGTTGCGAAAACTTTCTGAGGGAGAAGCCAATGATCTGTACGATCACTACTCTATTCATCCGGTGAACGTCCAACCACCGAAAGATTTATTGGCCGCTTACCAAATGAAGCGCGTCGAAGCCGCGCCGATTAATACAAAAACTTGGAATACTTAAGCTTCGTTCATTTGTTCCCCAAGGGTCGCTAAGGCAAGCACGATGATAGACCATTTGGGAAATTAACTGAAACAGAGTATCGTTTATCTCGTCTTTTGAACAAAAGTCCAATTTTTAGAAGAAATTACGCCTATATGTTTCATTCTTATCAAGAATGCGAAATGAAGGCGATCTCTAGCAGTTTGAACTACGTTCTTCGTGTTAAAAAACCCATAGCAATTGCGGTTGAAAACTTGCTCAGTCGCGTTGAATCCGGCGATAAAGAACTTGAGAGTAATTTAGCCACTTTCTTGGGTCATATTCGAGGAACTAAGGACTACTGGTACAAGGTCCTTAGGTGCGTTTTGGCGATGATACAGGAATTTGGTCCTCCCATGTGGCTCTTGACTTTTAATCCGGCCGAATACGATTATTTGGAACTGCACGATCACTTGAGAAAAATTAATTCAGACGTTCCAGGAGTGGAATCGATGACGGTGGCTGAATTGTTGAATTTCGACCCACTGAGAGTCAATTTGCACTTTCACAACAAAGTTCGTACGCTGCTAAACAACTTAGTTTTGTGTATGCAAAATCCAGTTCTTGGCATGATAGAACATCATTTTTCGCGTTTTCAATACCAATCATGAGGTTTACCTCACTACCACATGCTATTGTGCGCCAAGGACGCACCAAAGATCGGAACTTCTTCGACCGAGACTATTTTGGATTACGTGCAAAAACACGTCACGTGTTCGATGCCAAGCGCATCGGTAAGTCCGGAACTGCACCGGCTGGTAAAAAAATTCCAAACACGCAAATGCACCTCCAGTTGTTATAAGAAGGTGAAAAATTCTAAAAAAGGATTGAAAGTGTGTCGTTACGGTTTCCCTCGAAACGTAACAAACGTTGCCACTATGAATTCCGTTAGATCAGTTACTCGTCACCGTAAAATGAAAAAGGTGCAGAAACGACTGTACGACTTGCCGAGAAAACAGCACGAAGTTTTAATCAATGATTATAATCCCGCGCTACTTTTGGCTTCCAAAGCCAACATGGATTTGCAATTTGTCGCTGACAAATCGGAAATAGTGGCAAACTATGTCACGGCTTACGTGACAAAGGGAGACCGGGCTGACATGAACCAAACTTTTACTGAGTTAGGGCTTGAAAGTTTGTCCAAAAGATTATTTGCCTATAGATTGAAATCACTGACTTCTATAGCAGTAGGCATATACGAAGCTATGGATCTTATGTTGGGCCAAGACCTTTACCATAAATCCGACAGCACTAAATTTATAAACACAAGCTTGAAAGAAAACCGATCGAGAGTTTTGAAAGGTTACAAGGAACTCGCACGTTTGAGGGAAACTGACCCCGAAAGCAAGGACACTTGCCAAGAAGGGTTCGTCGACGACAAGTATCCGAATCGTCCCGACAGCTTGGAAAATCTTAGTTTGCGGGAATTTGGTCAGTTTTACGATTATGCGAAGCACCCTGAGGGTGTCGAGAAAAATGCGAGTGTAATCGTGTTGAAAAACAATCTGGGTTTCATGAGAAAGAGAAGTAAGCCCTACATAAAAGAGCACTAGATTCACGACCCGATAGAGGAGAAAAAAATGTATTGTCACGCTCTAATGATCCTCTTCAAACCGTGGCGTGATGAAAATGAGCTATTGGGCGCTTTTGAAACATACGCCGATGCTTTCGAAAACTCGCTTTCGGTGTTGAAGGACATGAGAGAATATCACGAGAAACTCTCGGTTTCCAAAGAAGTTGAAAAGAAACGGAAGGCTTCTAAAAAGGCGCAAGAGCCAGAAACCATAGTCTCTGAGATTGAAAGTGACGATGATGAAAATGCGCTGCAAGGGAAAGAAATTGTTATCGAAACCGAACACGCGATGGCTGATGTGGAAGCTGCCATGGAAATGAATTTCGAGACTGATGTTGAGAATGTGGCGTTACTAAACTCGGATCAAAAGTGAATTTATGATCAGATCATGAATCACTTCTCCCAAGAGGGAGAAATATCTAGAAACAAGTGCCTTTTTGTGTCGGGACCTGGTGGAACTGGCAAATCGTTTCTTATCGACACTCTCGCCAGCGCCGTAAGGCGACGCTTTCAAAATCCTGCATAGCGCCAACGGGTTTGGCAGCGTTGAATGTTAATGGCGTAACGTTACACAGATTACTAATGTTGCCAATAGATCATGGGCGTATCGCCGAATACCATTCCCTGAGTTCTGACAATATGAGCATTATGAAAGAAACTTTGGGTAATTTAAAACTGTTAATTATTGATGAAATTTCTATGGTCTCATCGGTTTTACTGACTCACGTTCACTTGAGGCTGAACGAATTTTGGGAAATGAACCAACCATTTGGTGGAGTTGTATTTATTCTTGTTTTGGGAGACTTTTTCCAATTGCCACCGGTTCAAGGAAATCCCGCGTTTATCAAAATCACTTCCGAAGAAGCCAGACTTAGATTCAATTGCATCGGAGGAAGTGATCTTTGGAAGTTTTTTAAATACGATGAATTAACGCAAAATGTTAGACAAGCCAACGACCAATGTTACGGCGACATTCTAAGCAGAGTTAGAATTGGAAATATTTCCGAAGCTGATGTTGCAACCTTAGGAACTAGATTGGTTGCTGGAGGAAATAACATCGAGGTGGCTATGGAGCTTTTCATTAAGCTGTCCAATGAAGGGTTTCACCCAATTTGTTTGATGCCTAAATTAGCCACGTGCGTAAAATTCAACTTTGATATGCTGCGAAAAAACGGCCAGAAAGTTGAAGTCATTCCTTGTCAGGATAGACTCGCTGACTATGGCAGAAAAATGAATAAAAACATTCTCAGGAGACTGCAAGGGCTACAAAACGAGCCGTCCAAAACAGGCGGTTTGGAGAGCGAGTTAGTTCTTTGCGTTGGCTGCCGAATAATGGTCAGAAGGAACATCAGTTTTGAAAAAGGCGTTGTAAATTGTACGATGGGTTTCGCAACTGGATTCAAGAAGGATGAACATTGAACAAGGAAACGTTACTGGTATTTTTCTCAGAGTAGATCGCGAACCGAATAACGACGACGATATCTCCGATTTTTTAGTTGAGAAAATTAGCGTTAAATTTTTGCTCATTACAAAAATTTACATTAAGCGCTCCCAGTTTCCCGTCATCCTGGCGTACGCTATTACGATACACAAAAGCCAAGGCATGAGTTTAAAATGCGCCATTATGGATTTAGGTCCGAATTTATTCGGAACCGGCATGGCGTACGTCGCTTTATCAAGAGTGACGTTTTTAGCCGGACTCCATCTATTACAGCTCGATCCGACTAAAATTAAGGCGGATGGACGAGCCATAATGGAGTATAACAGGCTTCGCAAAAAATATAGGCCAGATCTGCCTCTAATGAAAATAACGGAGTCAAAACAAAGCCGATGTAGAAAAAGAAGTGCACCTACTCTATTTAAAAGCCTTGTAAAAGGCGAGGAAGAGAGATGTGACGATACGGCGCAGGAAATGTCAAAGAAGAAAAGGAAGGACCAACAGAGTTTGGATAGTTTTCCCGTGAAAGGTTTAAATAACGATGATCCAGTAACATGCTATTCAAATAGTGTTTAGCAACTACTGTTATTAGTGCCCGAATTAAGAGAATTGGTCAAATCTTACAACGGATCATTCGTTGAAAAACCAGTTTAACGCTGCCTCCATAACGCAATAAACGACATCGAGAGTTCTCAAGGTAGTTTTAGCCATAAAGGCTTGGATTTGAGAATAGCTGTTGGTAATCACTTTTCGCTAAATGAGCAACAAGACGCCAGTGAATTTTTGATGGTGCTCTTGACGACACTAAGCCAAGAAATGGAAGCCGATTACTCTAAGGCTCTAAAAGATCTTTTTTGGTCAAAGTCTCGAAACGTTACCAAATGCCCCAAATGTCAAGTTGAACAAAATTCGGAAAACATTGTTCAAAGCAACATTTTCAATCTTCCACTAGAAAACCGAGATAAAATTGATTGGAAATCTTTAGAAAAAAGGATGAGATTAACAGAAATGCGATGCGTATTTTGTGATAATCCTACATTACAAGAGCGTGATGTATTGATATCCAGCGGAAAGTACGTATTTCTGTGTCTTCTACGTGGCGATTACAAAGATGGTCGACCAATTAAGATTTCGACCAAAATATCGAGTTTCGAAAATCAAAAAGTCACAATGAACAAGATGCTTTTGAAAACTAAAGGGGTGATTATTCATAAAGGTGAATCGTTAGCCGAGGGACATTATGTGAACTTTGTGAGAAAAGACAACGGCTGGTACGAGGTCAGCGATACTATGATTAGAAAAAGAGAGAGATTCGTCAGTAACTTGACTGACGTCACTGTTCTGCTTTTGGAAAGAGTATAGACATTTTAAAGGGAATGTTAAGCGCCCAGATTCCTAAAAAAATGAACCCGTAGTAAACCCTAAAATTAATGTTACGAATCAGATGGTTTCACGTCCTGACAGAGATATATGAATAGAGTAATATCACAAGTAGAATAATCTTACACCAAGTTCCTATGTAAGATTTTTTGGCGTAGCCTCTGTGTCTGAAAGTTCTGACGTTAAGCTTTTTAAAGTGCCCAACGGAGCTCGCGTGAATGAAGAGATAAAATTTCTAAAATATCGGCCACGACCGAAAACGAGCTTTTGAAGCAGCGCTCCACAGCGGTGGAGAGTGAAGTAAAACAGGCGGGGTTAATTTTTTTATCCGACTAAGTTCAAGCATGGAGAGGGCCAAGTTTTGTACATTTTTTAAGGGGGATGGAATTTTTTTAGTGAGACCCAGCTTTCCGCGGCTGATGTTAGTTGGCGCCGAGAAAAAACGTTAGTAGAGAAAAACTTTGGGTGTTCAACTACCATTTACTCTACAGTAAATACATTCGGCCTAGCCTTGGGATATCACGTTTTAGGAACACTCGAGATGAGACGTTCGTTAGAGATAACCTGACACACATTACCCTCATTCCTAGGCTGGAAAGCTATGTCCTTTGGATCATCTCCTTTTGGTAATATGAATAGTTTCATATTACCTTAAGATTAATTCATGACTAGGTAAAATTATCGGCCCTCGAGAAAGTTTAAGGTTTACGTTGGTTCAAGGTTCATTTCGGAGTTGTCTTGGCAATAGCTGTTAAAAGGGAGCGGATTGAGGGTTGTAGGGCCTAGCTATTGCTACGAGAGAAAAAAAACCACGAATCTTGCTTTAATTATAGAATTTCCAAGAGGTAAAAAAACTAAAAGCGTAACCCCTGTTAGTAAAGCGTTGCAATGAAATTTAATTTCTAAGTAAGCTCGTAAAAAGGCTACTTAAAACTGAACAGACTTGTTGAACTGAAATTTAGACACTAGTATCCAAATTTTAAACCAATATCAATTCCAATTTATTTTTTCAAAGGGTTCACTAAATATCAGTTTCACAACTTCATTGCCAACGCTCTACATTTTTTAACGTTAAGACACTCTTTAAATTCAGTGGCGGCGCCAGAATTTTTTTCAGTGTAGGCTGAAGGTAATTTTAGGGCCCTTAGTAGTTTTTTCCAACTTTCCATCCCCTTCTTATTAAATATCGTAATTTTATTCAAAGAAAAAGTTTATAGAAAAGAAATTATATTGTATAGTTCTGTTTCAGAAAAGAGTGAAAATAACAAGTCGAAAGATTTTTATTATAAACTAAAATTCACCCTCCTTTTACTTTTAGCAAATTCGTCTACTACTAACATTGTGTTGTTTCTAAGTTTATTGCTTAAATCCCGATTTATCGAAACGAGAGCAAGATTACATAGCCTATTTTCTGCCATCGTTGTTCTTAAAAATGTTTTTATTCGGTTTAGAGCACTGAAACTCCGCTCACTCGTAGCACTGGATACTGGAATAGACAGAACTATACTAAAGTATTTTATCAAATCTTCAAAACCGCTTTTCACGTTCAGGAGATACATTGAACTCAGCTAGCTAGCTAATTGGACCAAGTCATCTTGCGACTTATTGCCCCTTATCTAACGCCTTTACAATGCATAGAGGGGTGGTGGCTAGCTCCTATGCCACAGCTAACCGACAGCGCCCTATACTAACTATTACCGTTAACCTCTGCAAGTTTTGATGGAAAGGAGAAACCGGGTTAGACCGCGGAGGAAAACTCCTATTAACAAGCGGGGAGAGAACTTGCAAACTCTACTTATAGCAATCTAGTGCATTTTCGAAAGTCTCGGAGTTTAGTACGTTTTTGGCAACCTCAATTTGGCATTTTAAAGACCCGAAGTTAAATTCAAATCTATCGCGGATTTTGCAAAACGAAATTATGTCATCTGGGTTTAAGAAATTAGAGTCTTTGGGATCCGAAGCTGAGAGTTCTTTTAACAAATCCGAAGTTTCAATCAACCTTTTCTTCGTTTCCGAAATAAATCTATCGAGTACCTCAAAAAATTCCATCCTTAGTTTTTGTTTGATTGAAACAACATCGCTTTCTCTTGAACCTGTGGTTTGATAAACCACACTGTCCTTAAGCCTTTTGATTTGAGTAACTTTTCGCTTTGATCTGGCGGCTATCCCTAGAAGACTGGTTTTGGGATTGGATGCGCTATTTGGATCGAGGACTGATAAGAAAATTTTAGTAGCTAGCTCTGCTGCTTCGTCCCACATTAAGTAAAATTTAGAGGGTTCTCTCATTCCCTCCAGTGTAGCAATTGTAGCTTTACTGAGCGCTACTGCCTGTGTATACAATAAATTAGAGAATTGTAGGTATTGTGATAAAGAATTGGTGGTCTAAAGTACTTTGTCTAGAATTACAATCATTACCAAATTATCGAAATTCAGCAGTTGTGAAATGTAGCCCCGACATTCAGCGGCTTCATCAGGTTTTCCCATCTCTGTAATGTTTTGCAAGGCGAAAATGGTTGAGTCTAATTTGGATCTAAAATAGTGTATTCCTTTTTTTGCTGGACCACCTTATGTCAAAACTTTTCGGTATTTTTAAAATCTCTTTATGGCCCTAGTTCTTTCTGAGCATTTACAAAACATTCGTTTCTGAGCACGGAATTGCACTGAAAGTTTTATATGGCCTGTAAAAGGCCAAGTAGTTCTCTTACTCGAGCGATAGACATACAAGAATCTGCTAAAACTAAATTTAATCTATGAGCGTAACAATGTGCGTATGGACAAGGTCCCTCAATTGCGGATTGAATGCATTTTTGTACACCGTTTTTCCCCCAGACATAACACTAGCGCCGTCGTTGCTTTGAGAAACGCATTTTCTTATATCTAATCCGTTTTCCGATATTATTTTTAAAATCTCCGAACTAATTGACTCTGCATTAAAAACGTGCAAGTCGGAGAAACTGAAAAATCTTTCCTTAACATCTTCTTTGCAAAGGTACCAAAGACACAAGCTTAACTGCTCCGTCCCACCCTTATCTCTTGACTCGTCACCTATTATTGAAAAGTTCCCGCCAGAATTATTAATCTCATCTACTATCATTTTTTGAATTAGATTACCGCAGATGTTTATAATTTCGTTTTGTATAGTGCCGTGAGAGTATTTTGCATTGTTAGACATACTTAAGGATTTGAAATATAAATCAGGGCAATGTTTTTTTTTTTAAAATTCTAAGATCTCGATAAAGTTACCCCGGTTTTCGCACATTTCATTTTCATCATGACCCCGGAGAGCTGAACACAAAGTAAAACTACATCGACGTGGTATGACAAGACTTCCCTATTTCTAATTATATTTTCTTTTTGCTGGTTGTTTATTTTACAAATAATTGAGCTGGCTCCGTTCTTTTTTGTTTGCAGGTAATTCATGTACTTTTGATAACATGTGTGGTGAGATGATCCTTCCTTTTCAAAATGATCTTTAAATTTTGCTGCTGCATTTTTCCAGTCGAAAAAACCTTCCACGAAATAATTTGCTTTCGATACAGCAAAAACAATAGGCCTTATCTCTTTGCACTGAATATTCTAACATGGGATACTTAAGTAACCATGCAGAACTGAAACTTCGATTTTGAGAACCTCGGTACGTCTTTGGATAAGATTTCAAAATGGGTTTAACTGGCTGAGAATCCCTATCAAGACTAATGTCTGGTGCGAAATACGATTGGTGTTGCTCTGGAGGCGGAGGCTTTAGTAAAGTTATAGTGTCGGTTGTCAAGGCACAAATTTTACAACTTTCACCAGTAGAACTGTTCGGGTTATCCTGCGTTGCATTTATCGGGTCAAGCAGAAGATCAGATTTATTCTCAATTTCATGTTGAGAACTTGACCCACTTGCACAAGTAAGGGTCCTGGACGAACTGCTGCTTTCACCGAGTGTCCCCAATTCAGTTTTGCTTCTCAATGTCAGATTGTCTTGTGTCTTTTTGCTTGCGCTTTTGCGCACCAGATAATTGTTTTTATTTTTGCACACGCCAGATGGCGTTTGCAAAAATTTTAGTCTCTATACGGGACAATTGACGAGGGGAAAGCCACTCGGCAATAAAGTCTTTCTGAGGGTGTAAGATGGGAAGGGTATTACGCCGTTTAACGCGGAAATACACTCGGAATTACTTTTTACAGTTTTTATTTCAATATTAGAACGGATTAAAGACATATCGCCCGAATTTACGGCATTAAAACTTCCAAAGAGGTAATACCGGGGGAATACGCCAGTGGCTGATCCCTCGGACGAGGTTGTTCGCTTTTCGACTCTTTCGAGCGATGTTCGGGGCTCGCGAGGTTCGCCTAGGCGCCTCGCTATCACAGCGATTCGATATTATGTACGTAGGAAACCTCGTATTTTAAGCTTAAGATGATACTGAGTGGAGATTGCAGCTGTGAAGAACCGCGGCTACCGCGCGCTGTTAGGGGCGCCTCAGCTTTATCGGGAGACAGACGGGAGTCTATAGTAATGTACGCGGGAAGCTAATATTTTCAGTCGGCAGCTCTAAGCCTTTGCTTAACTGAATTTTCTACTTTGATTTAAATATTAATTTTTTAAGCTAAGTATAATTTTTGTGATCTAAGTGAGACCATTTTTGTTCGTAATATATTCTTTTACTAATAGCTCAAGTGTTGTTTATTTACTACTTGAAGTTCCGATATAATTTTATAAACAGATTAGCATCATTAGCCGAGCCGATATTGTAAATTAACGGATGTTAATATCAAAGCTTAACCAATATTTTAACTCAATGAATCTAAAATAACAATATAATCTTTAATATTTAAAAAATATTCAGGTAGTATATTATGAAATATTAATTAAAAGACGCAGTAATTGTCTCGATTAGTAAAATCAATTGTCGGTAAGTGTACTCATACAAATGGGCAATTGATTTAAGTTCCTATATAAAAACTAGTTCAAATAAAACGAAAATTATATATTTCTCTTTTAATATCAAAAAACGTTAAACTTCTATTTTAGAGCTGAAAATTAAGAATTAAGCAAAGAAGCTGGAAATTTTTGTGTCAGAAAATAATAAATTTTATATTCTTTTAAATTTAACGTGATATATTAAAAATAAAGAATAGCTTGATATCTTTTCCAGTAGAAAATTGTTTGATATTGATATTTTAGTTTCATTGATTTTAAATAAATTGTTTCTGACATCGGTTAATTTACGATATTGGCCAATTGATCATCACTAATAGTTTAAATAATTTCAATTAAACGGTTCAAAACCTTTAGGATAAGCTTAGTTTTATAATGAGTAAAATTCTAATTTTAAATTTATTTATCGTAAATAATCAATTTGCCGTAGATAATTATCGTAGATAATTAATTTATCGTACATAATTAATTTATTACCTTAGTATAATTTATGCTGAAATAAAAATACCGCATTAAAGAGGAAGTGACGTACATATGGGATGGGTAAATGTTTGGCGGGAGATTCAAATGTCGATTTGGATTTGGATTTGGATTTGGATTAGAAAAATAAGAGAATACGCGGTTTTAAGTACCCACTCCATATGGACCCAACCCTATTGATTAGATTTAGATTTGGGTTTCTAATCATTTAAATTTTTGGAGAATAGTGTCCCTGGATACTTTTGAAGTGTTTTTCTTATTTCCGCTCTCGCGAATTTCCTCGAGGCTGAAAGTATTTCACTTATTTTTGCCCCTTTTCAACCTAGTCTTGCTGTGAGTTATCAGGGTTCATACAAACCTGGAAAAATCAGGGAAATAAATAGTTGACAAAAACCTCAGGGAAATTTAGAATTTTTAGTAAAATTCAGGGAAATCAGGGAACTTTGCGTCAAACAGAGGCCGAGTAATTAAGCAAAATGTTCATGATATGAACATACCCTCAATTGGAATAATATTTCACTAATCTTTGGAGGCTCATAGCTCTGGTTCTACTAGAGATAAGGGGATGTCCTTCGAGTATGTTATAATCTTATTTGCCCCCATCCAACGATACTAAAAACTAGGGATTTCGTCAAACAGGGGCCGAGTAATTAAGCAAAATGTTCGTGAATATTTCTCCATAGGATTAACATTACAGTAAACTTTGGAGGCTCATAACTCTGATTATATTAGAGATACGGGGATGCCCTTTAATTATGTAATTGTCCTATTCACCCTTCCTCCTTTGTTAACATTTGCTCCATAGGATGCTCCATATACGGGAAAAATCTGGGAAACTCAGGGAAGTATATGGGGAAAAACCTGAAATCTCAGGGAAATTTGTTTTCCAAAGTTTTATGAACCCTGCCTATATTGTCGGTTTTCTTTTTAGCAGGAACGGAAATAAGGTAACTTTGAGACACTTATAGGGGTCACTGCCTGACTGGACCAATGTCCTAAACATTGATTGGGTGTGCAAAAATGTCCTGGTTGCTGGCCCAGCTTGTTTGCTACTCATATTCAAGCGTTTTAAATTGTGAGACCCTTCCGTTACAAAGCGTAAGAGACTATGCTTGTTCAGATTTATGTGCGATAAAATTCTACTCTTATTTACAACTTGGACATTCACCCTATGGCTAGCCAATGCTAATAAAAATTTCCAGTCTAAAAATGACTCATAGACTGACTGTGGGTAAAAGCTGTCAGCTGACTTTACAGTGTGGGAGAGGGAGGCGGTGATTCGCCTCTAGAAACGGAATTTTATAAATGTTTACTAGTCTACATTTCAGCTTAACCTTGAAGATATTTTTAATACCGAATTTTTCCCTCTTCATTGCTAATTTTTCTGAGGTTTTTTGGCCCCCTTCTCCTCAATTTTGGGGCCCCTGTCAAATTGTGAGGTAGGCTATAGCCTTCTTAGCCTTAATGTAGCGCCGCCACTGTTTAAATTTATACATTACTCATTTTAAAAAGTTAAAAAATCTAAACTAATTTTAAGTAATTACAACCAGAACACCCAAATAGCTTAAATTTTATATTTAAATAATATATTTTATTATATCCTTTTCCTTGTATAGTTTTTGTATAATATACCAGTAATAGTATTTTGGCTAAGAAATATATAAACTAATTTAATTGTCTGATTAACTAACACTACACTTTGTGTAGAAATTGATTTTAAAGTGTAATAGAACTTTTCACTATTGTCGTCACCAAAAAAATATAGACATTGCCCTCATAAATAAAAAATAAGTAAACTATTCTTTTCAATCAAAATATTCCAGGAAGTTTTGCATATTCTCTTAGTGTTTCTAAACAGCTACGGTTATCTATCTGCGTGACAGGTGACGTTTCCTATAAATCAACAGGGGTAGAATTTGCAAAAATTTTCTGGAAAATTTTTAAAATACATTTAAAGTTTAATAACCATTTCATTGTCTTTTTGGTAACCCATGCACAAAATAATGATTATAAAACCGCAGTGTTCTTTAAGTTTAAGCTAATAGTTGCGTGACAAAATTTTAAAAACATAGCCTAAAATTTTATATTTAAATGAACATATAATAGCCAGTAAATGGTAAAGTTTTACTTCAACCCGCCCCCCCCGCCATTTACACAACTAATATAACCAAGTACAACATTCTTTCGACAAATCAGTAATTTCCTATCGTATCAACATGCACCAACAGAAAGATATTTCATCATAGCCAACACGAGTAATATAAAATACTTAAAATGTACAGTTGAAAAATACGATGACCAATAGAACTTCCCGAACTATCATTTTGGAAAAAAAAAATACCCAACAAGACATACGACAGAGACGACATATCAAGAAATATCCATATTCAATTTCTCTACTGATATTCAGACGCTTTGGATTGGCACGTTCAAAGAGTGAAAGTGACTTTGGATTAAGAACAACAAAGATGTACAAAGAAACAACCTTTGTGTTGGCTTCAACTATACCAATTCCAAAAAATATATCCCAATGCTTCAACTTCGCTACATAACTCCTGTACGACTTGGCAATTGGTCCACAAACAAAATAGAAGCTCGTAAAAGGATTCGCAAAATAACTTCATCAAACAAAAGTTGCCTAATAACGGCTGTATATGTACTGTCGGAAGTTTAGCTCACTCCTGTAAGCCTAGCTTCTGGGCGACAAAGTTTTGAGGGAATAAGGGACTTGTCAGAGTGCCTACCCTACAGGAACTGACTACCCCGTGTCCGAGGGTGGTGAAACACCCCAAATCCCCCCTCCTTCACCACCCGATTAAACCTCAATTACTTCACTCGTTAATCTTTCATCACCGTGGACTATCAATTCAATTTGCATTGAAACTTCGTAATTAAAACCATCAAAATTCAATTTGCATTGAAACTTCATAATTAAATCCATCGCAATTCAATTTGCATTGAAACTTCATAGTTAAAACCATCGCAATGAAGGTTTGACAAACAAAAGAACCTCGATGAAATCGGTAATTAAAGATGCCAATTAATGACACTCACTCATTAACCACTAACGCTATCATGCAATAATAATGAATAAGAAAAATGTTTGTGAAATGAATTAGAATTATCACTAACAATTAAAGGGCATCTGACAGGGTTGGCAAAAATCCGGATAATTTGAATAAAATCCAGACCAGTGGTTTTTATTGGATTAAACCGGATTTTATTGGATTTTTTAAAAACACGAGTTATTTTAGGTTTTTTTGAAGGCAAAGTACTTCTGTTGAGCTCTTATTTTAGTTTTGGGGCACTCCCCGACCCCTAGCCCCGATTCCAATATAAAATAGTCTGCTAGTTTAACTGATAAAATGTTTTCATGAAATCAATTTCTTTCCTGAGTGCACGAGCCTAACACTAGCGCGGCTCCAGTGGATCCCTTACAAGGGGACTTTCCTTATAAACTCCGGGTTTGGCTTGGCAAAGGCTAGTGGGCGGGATTTATACATGCACGTATAAATTCCGCCCACAAATGTTTCTAGCTTTCCCAAGCCAAAACTGGAGTTCGTAAGGAAAGTCAACTTGTCCACTGAAACCAACGCTATGCTTTAAGTTCGAGTAATACTGGAAAAATATTGTAAGCTGTAACTGGACAGTAACCGGTAACATAACTATTAGTTTTATCATTCATAATAAATAATCTTTAGTTGTCGCTTCATATATTTTTGCCTTGTTTCTGGTTGTATTTTAATTATTTTTATGGCACAAAATTGATTTTTCCCCATTCATAATTAAGCCGGATATTTTAGGTGGATTTTTTTAAGTGGATTAATCCGGATTAAACCAGGTGGTTTAAACCGGACTGGATAGGTAGTTGCCAACCCTGGCATCTGAACAATTCATATTTTACATCAACATATCAGTACGCTTTTAAAAAGCATCTTTAAAAATGTTAAAGGTGATTGAACAAAGACACCCCTCCCCCCCATTATAGGAGACAAAAAAATTACTGTTTTCCTGACAACTAGACTATTATAAATTCAAAATTTATGAGTCCTAGGATTAAATGTAAATAAACACTTTTTAAAAATAGAATATTTCACTTGAGAGATTATCAAAATTATTATAGGCATTCAACATTAATGTTGGACTTTTAAGTCCATCCTTCACGTATGATTGTCTTTGAAAATTTCATTAATCTCTTCAATGATTCCATAGTGAAACTTACATTTACCACTGAATTGAAAATTTTACGAGAACAAATCACTAATTATTTTAAAAACCACTCTGGAGACAAAAATTAAATTTTCCTTCGGAAGCTACGAATAAAACCTTATAAAATACGCAACTATTAGCTTAAACATGGAAAACAAAAACTATTACTAGAAAAAAAATTTATAATATAATTTATAATAACAAATCAACCATGGTAATTTAAGCCTAAATTAAAGGCTGTAAATAAATGCAGCTATACCAAACCAAAAGTGTACATAAAATAAATCTTTTGTGCATTAACAGAACATCATCATACGTGTTTAAAGCTTTAAAAATGCTCAAAAAAACTAAATATTCATAATGTTATTTAATTCTTTAATGATTCACGAGGAATTATAAAACAAAAGGTAACTTCAAAATTCCAGATAATGTTATAATTATTCATTAAAGAACTCTTTTCTTGAATAAAATTATTGACCATAATTTTTATAGTTATTAAATAACTGTACTCAAGACCTAAATAGCTGACAACACGTAATTTCACGATTCATTTCATAAGTATAAATAAATAGTTATTTCCAATGCTTAATGCTAAAGCTAAACAGTTCCATTGTCTGCCCTAACACGGTGCCTAATATTCTACCCAGCAATTTTTCAATACCAAAGTCAGAAACCAACTAGAAGTCAACACGAGGGCGGACCTTTAAGCAGCTTATGCCAGCTTTTTCAAAAATACACAGAGGAGAAAATCTCTAACAGTACCAAAGGAGCGATGTTGCACTAAATTTGCGCCTGTTATTGCTTTCAAATTATTATCAAATTGCCCCATTGAGAACGATAATACTAAATTGGATGTTTTTCTACCAAAATATTGCTACCTTTCCCAAATTATTGGTAGTTAGTTTATTTATAGTCACGTTTACCACAATTTGCCTATTTCACCAACTGCCAGAATAAGACAGTCATATACAGGGTGTTTGTGAAAAGTCCATCAATAATGAAAGGGCGTATTTACTGGGCCATTTTGAGTCGAAAATGTTCTATGACATTTTGCCGTCCGGGCCACGGTTTTCGAGTTATGATTTGAATATTTTAGGGATGACCCCTTCATTAAATTAGCGCTGTCTTAAAATTTCTTAATTAAATTTAAGGGGTCATCCGTAAATTACTCCAATCATAACTTGAAAACAGTGGCCCGGACGGAAAAATGCCATTGAACATTTTCGACTCAAAATGGCCCAATAAACACGCCCTTTCATTATTGATGGACCTTTCAGAAACACCCTGTATGTTGAACGTGAAAGTTAAGAGCAATATCCGTATTTAAATGTTGTTGGAACAATGGCATTAAAACAGTCTTTAAGAATGATCTGCGAGGGATTCTATTAGACCAAGAGCCAGTGGCCTGGATCTTACCTCATAATACAAAAGGTCTGACCATTGGAATGAGTTCAGTTTTGATGCTCATTAATAGATTTGGCCGTCTTACGCGTCACAGCTGGGGCATTTGAGGGGGGCGGGGTCATGTTTGACCCTAATGAGGTATGATTTCTTACCTCATGAGGTACATGAATAAAAAAGGTGGCAAATAATAGAACTGGAAATGGCGATTCCAAATATATGAAATCTGACGTCATCAAAGGGGGCCATCAATAAATCAGACGGGGGTTAAAAAGGTCGGATGAGGTATGAATTCTTACCTCATGAGGTACATGTATGAATCCGGTGTTGTTTGATAGATCTGGTCGTGCTAAATAACAGAATATAAAATCTGACTGGAAAATACGCGGCTTAGGATTAATCTGACGACCTGATTCTTGCGTCAGACTATGACAACTTCGTGCCTCATAAAGCTAGATTCCCACTCCACCGAAAAAAACTGGCGCAAATCACGCAGCATACGGTAGAAATTTTACCTTACGCTGTAGACTGTTCACACTACGACTGAATCTGAAGTTTGGCGGTAGATATTTTTGGGTCACGTGACAGATTAGAGTGGTTTCCATAACATTTATTTCGCACTCTGAATTGGTATCTCTGTCCCATTGTCGCTTAGATCGTACAAGAAAGTATATTTTCTAACCTCCTCAATAAAGACTTCCTTATTAACATCTTACCTCTATATACTTCCATTAGATACATTTTTCTTTCTTCGTGGCATGTTTCCGACCAAAAAAAAATACATGGCGGCTATCAATCTATCTAGCGTATGCGTGCACTCTTGAAATTTATGACGTAGTCAGTGGGATAATTTCATTGGCTGAGACACCGGCGTAACGCCGAACACGACCGAAAAATAGAACACAACTTGCGCCCGGCCGAGCGGAAATTCCGTCGGGCTCGGCGTAAAGATTTTTCGGTCGAACCCATTTCTGCCGGGTCTCCGTCGTGATTTCCGTCGAGTGCGAGTCTAGCTTAAATGTAGCAGGTGATATATTGTAAAACCAGCCCCACTGATGTCAAGTACATTAAACTTAACTTGTTTGAGCGAGTTGCCTCTGTTTCTATCGAGGTAATGTGGTGAAATATTTTTGACTGTGATAAATGAGATGAACTTAAATTGGCATCATATAATAATAGAGCTATTTCAATTCAGGGGTAAGGAGAGTTTTTGAGTCGGGGTTTCGTCAGTCCCCGCCTAGGTGCCTTATTGTGCGCGAAATTTAGCAAAGAGTTTTACAGTGGCCCACACGGAGGAAGGGTGACTATGACGATGAAACCGTATATATTGATTATCAGACTGATTCGGATGATGAACCAGATGACGTTTAAAATGTAACATTTTTGTATCTTTATTTGCATTAAATAATAATTTAACGTTAGAAGGTTTCACTGAATGAGTGTGAAATAAAATGTGCCTGCATAGAGCTATATCAGTTGAAGGGGGAAACGTCGCAGTTGGGCCTGCCAATAAACGGAGCCGATTTTCACCCTCCCTCCGTGCTGTAGAACTCTAATCTAAATTTCGCGCACAATAAGGCACCTAGGCAGAGACTGGCGAAACCCTGCCTCAAAAACTCTCCTTACCCCCGAATTGAAATAGCTCTATTATTAAATGATGCCAATTTAAATTCAATTCATTTATCACAGTCAAAAGTTTTTCACCACATTACCTCGAAAACTCGCTCAAACAAGTTAAGTTTAATGTACCTGACATCGGTGGAGCTGATTTTACAATATATCACCTGCTACATTTAAGCTAGACTCGCACTCGACGGAAATCACGACGGAGACCCGGCAGAAAGGGGTTCGACCGAAAAATCTTTACGCCGAGCCCGACGGAATTTCCGCCCGGCCGGGCGCAAGTTGTGTTCTATTTTTCGGTCGTATTCGGCGTTACGCCGGTGTCTCAGCCAATGAAATTATCCCACTGACTACGTCATAAATATCAAGAGTGCACGCATACGCTAGATAGATTGATAGCCACCATGTATTTTTTTGGGTCGGAAACATGCCACGAAGAAAGAAAAATGTATCTAATGGAAGTATATAGAGGTAAGATGCTATTAAGGAAGTCTTTATTGAGGAGGCTAGAAAATATACTTTCTTGTACGATCTAAGCGACAATTGGACAGAGATACCAATTCAGAGTGCGAAATAAATGTTATGGAAACCACTCTAATCTGTCACGTGACCCAAAAATATCTACCGCCAAACTTCAGATTCAGTCGTAGTGTGAACAGTCTACAGCGTAAGGTAAAATTTCTACCGTATGCTGCGTGATTTGCGCCGGTTTTTTTTCGGTCGAGTGGGAATCTAGCTTTATGAGGAACGAAGTTGTCATAGTCTGACGCAAGAATCAGGCCGTCAGAATAAACCTAAGCCGCGTATTTTAAAGTCAGATTTTATATTCTGTTATTTAGCACGACCAGGTCTATCAAACAACACCGGATTCATACATGTACCTCATGAGGTAAGAATTCATACCTCATTCGACCATTTTAACCCCCGTCTGATTTATTGATGGCCCCCTTTGATGACGTCAGATTTCATATATTTGGAATCGCCATTTCCAGTTCTAATATTTGCCACCTTTTTTATTCATGTACCTCATGAGGTAAGAAATCATAGCTCATTAGGGTCAAACATGACCCCACCCCCCTCAAATGCCCCAGCTGTGACGCGTAAGACGGCCAAATCTATTAATGAGCATCAAAACTGAACTCATTCCAACGGTCAGACCTTTTGTACTTTATGAGGTAAGATCCAGGCCACTGGCTCTGGGTCTATATGGTATGAGGGAATCGGAAATTTAATTATACTGCCGATTCTATGGTATGAGGGAATACGCGATGAAATAATGGCTAAAATCAACCCCGGTTTCAACATTAAAATAAATTAATAAACAATTAAGACTGAAGTTGCAGATATTAGTCAAAAATGTCTTGATTAGAATCAAGACTTAAAAAAGTATCGATAAGACTGAGGTTATCACTTGACTTAAGGTTCAGATATTAATTTTTCTTTTTAATTGAAACTTAAAGGCATGCTTAAGAAAAAAACAACGTTCCATTACCGTTTTACGTTGAAATAACTTATTTTACAGGTAATCAATTTCAAAAATTTACTTATCTCGGGTTTTCGAGCACAATTCCATTCCCCCAAAACATTTTATCATAACATTAATTACTTTTGAGAGAGTACGTGTATGACTTTGAGTTTTAAAAGGTTCCCCCATTTGTGCCTGGCATGCTTCGCAGTGGAACAGTTGAAAACGATGGCGGAAAATTAAGTAGGGGAATTAGATTTTTACTCGTGGTTATGCAAAATGATGTAATGTCTAGTGTACTTCAGTCAACAGTCATATAGACCGTGGGCCGAGCGTCCATTTCGTTAAGTTTATCTTATAGGTGTCGCATAAAATTGTTTTTGAGTTTCGCCATGCAGGATAGGTAGTTCTGTTTGGGAAACCGCGTTTTCCGCCTTTCCACGGGTGGACATAAAGTGTGGGGGGGGCAAAGTAGGGGGGAAATTGTGCCTTTAGTTATCTTTTTTTTACGCTTGATCTACTGAACCGATTTTAGTCATCTTTGCGCCAAATGATAGACAATAAATGGGGCTTTTTCTGTATTATACATTTATTACCCATAAACTAATTAAAAGTATTAATTTTCTTGTTTTAACGAAAATCTCCAAAAAATTAATTTAAATATCTTTGAAAATAAATATTATAACTTAATTTTAAAAAAGATTTGATCTTTTTGTATAAAACCATTGGCTCTCACCTAAAGCTGAAACCAAAATATGTTCAAATTGCTTGAATAGAGAGCGAGATATTAATTTTTGTCTTCACCCCCTGGTGCCGATCTAATACCGAAAACCTTAAAAAACTCCTTTATTAACTATGTATTTGTCTTGATGCATGTTATAAAACTTAAAGGTTATTGAATACCCCCAGTTTATATAATTAAAACCGCTTAGTGTATGGTGCATTTCAAGGAGTTTAAAGTTGGTGTTATTTTGGAAACCAAAATTTCGCATTGTTGCCTACATTTCTTTGAGAATATATATATATTTATATATATAACATGTAAGCCAATGCAATAGAAAATACACCGTAAATAATAAAAAAATAGTTAGGAGATATAAAATTTTCAAGTGAACGAAGCCAATGACTTTTGTAAACATTTTATTGAAAAGTTTATTTGATAAGAGCATAAGATTTATGAATTATGATTATGAGACGCTTAGTCTTCGTCTGATAAATCAGACATGTTTTCGTCATTTTCAGGCAGTTTTGCGTTTTTACATTTGGTGCATTTGCACATGTTCGTGCACATAAGACTGTTTTTTGACACTTGCAAGATCTCGAAGTACAACTACTTTTAATACACCCACATGACACGGGGTTCAAAAGTTCTTTTGGAGCTGCTTCCTTTCTGCTCCACAAGGGTAACAGTTTCTTGTCACAAATACGCCATCCGTGATCTAACGGGTCTGGAGCTTCAATAAACTGTTTCAAACACTTTCGATGAATAGCACATTGATAATTAGCTCGTTGTATGTGAAGGAGTAGCGAATCTCTAGTTGGTGGTAGATTATTGTCAATTTTTGAGGAAAATAACAGATATCGGCCTTCATCAATATCATCGGTAGTTTTGCATCCATATAGTTCCAAAGTAAAGTTTTCGAGTGTCTTTTCTAACTCTCCGCTTGTGGTCCATTCTTTGCCTAAATTCATAAATGCGGTAATATAGTTCTGTCTCCCCAAAGTCAGCTCAAGTGGTTTTATTTTTCCCTTTCCACGGAAAGAGCTTATGGTGTCACATCCACTGAAGACGTGCATACCGATAAGAGCCGTTTGTTCAAAAGGCGAAAAATGCTCGATTGCTTTCTTAATATTAAACGTTTTTGGTGTCTTTTTCGTTCCAGCCTGTATGTACAAATCGCTGGATAAGTCTTGTTGCGTTGCCATTGCCAAAATTATTACATCAGTGTCTTGTGATACAATTACGATGTTACTAAAGCCTTGTTTTTCAGCATGATGAGCGTGTAAGAACATCCTTGTATCAGCTTCTTCATGGTCTGAGCTCAGTTCTGTAATATCTTCAGATACAACTATTCCTTCCTTAACTTTGTAGCACCTGCATTTATTGTCGTAAGCGTAAAAAAATCAACATCATAAATAATCGATGGATCGCACTTCGACCATTGAGTGGCAAAAAAATCTAAAAGATCTTTCTTATTTCGTGGCTCTCTCAAATATTCGTGAAAACGTTTTGGCAGTTTTTGATCTGGACGAACAATTTGAAAAACAGGGATGTCTTTGTTACCCATCCTCCGGCTACGTTCTCCCCCTTTTATGCTTAGTTCTGGGTAGGTATCCGTAACAAAGTCCACTCTCTTACATCAAGATTGTTCAACTCGTGCTAAGACCAATTTCAATATCAGTGTTGCCAGCTCCGCGAATGTATTTGGAAAATTTGTAAGTTGTTGAATAACAGCTAAACTGTCAAAAATCCAAGCACTATTTTCAGGAACCGTCTGCGCCGTTTGAATTTTACGACTTTCAACCAAATAGTTTAGCAAAGCAAATTTTGGACTATGATAAATAGATCCATCTGGATTTGCTAACGATTGCGGCCAACTTCCCAGATTATATTTCAGTGTTTTTTTGAGAGTTAATTTTCGGTCGTTTCCCAGCACCAAAAGTCTGGAAAGTATGTTAACGCTTTGTTTCTCAACTGCGTCTTTTGAGTTACGCTTCTCCTTTTTAGTGGTGAAAGTTGCAAGATTATTTTTTCCGATACTGGCGTAGAAATCTCTGTCCTTGGAATATACGCAAGACTTAAGAAATCCTTGAAGTTGCGTTTCACCCTTCTGTCTGGCTTCTAAAAGATCCAACGTAGTCTCTTTTGAAGCTACCCTTCCGCTTGCAATGTGAATTAAATCCTCCTGACAGCCAATAAATGGATTTTTAAATGCCGAAACGGTTTCTTTAACTGTTTCCACGGTTTCAAAGTCTTTGAGCGACCTTGCCCGATCCATGTCCTTCTTCTCTCTGGCAGTTTTTACACTGTTAGCCATTTCATCGCAAGCTCTTGAAATATCCGCTCTTAAGTGTTGTGATAAAATCCAACGGTGAACTGCGTTTTTATTTTGGGTAATCCCAGTTAGTCCAGCTTTAGTCTCCGTATCTCGGTTGAATGTCTGCTCAATAGTTTGATCGCACGCAAGTTGCGAAAAAGCGTTGTTTGTCCTTTGAACAACAAATTCCCCGTCCAAAAACCTTTGGTACACCCATGGATGGGTTTTTTCCAAATTCTTCATTTCCACCCAATAAATGCACGAAAAACGAGAATAGTTCGGCCATCCATTACATTTTGAAGTTGAGAATCGTTCTCAACGAGATTCAGTGTGTCCAAAGGAAACGATTTTCTAATGATTTCCGCAACATCTTGCACTATTTGTACTTCGTCACTTGGAATTGACTCTAGAAAGGCTTCCCAAGAAATACAAAAGAGTGCTTCGTAAATAATTTTATGAGCTCGAACGCTACGATTATAATGGTGTCCTCCTAAAACCCCAAGTTGCGAAAAAGCGTTGTTTGTCCTTTGAACAACAAATTCCCCGTCCAAAAACCTTTGGTACACCCATGGATGGGTTTTTTCCAAATTCTTCATTTCCACCCAATAAATGCACGAAAAACGAGAATAGTTCGGCCGGTCGTACGCAAAATACCAGGGCATCATCAATCTAAGCGATGATAAATGTAAAGTCCAGTCACCTTGTCTTGTGGCTCTTATGAATTGCAGCATGGCTTCCATCATTTCCAAGTACGAAAACCAGAAGGCGAACAGCTTACTTTCCCGTTTACGTTGACCAACGAACTTTGAAAGCCATCCATTACATTTTGAAGTTGAGAATCGTTCTCAACGAGATTCAGTGTGTCCAAAGGAAACGATTTTCTAATGATTTCCGCAACATCTTGCACTATTTGTACTTCGTCACTTGGAATTGACTCTAGAAAGGCTTCCCAAGAAATACAAAAGAGTGCTTCGTAAATAATTTTATGAGCTCGAACGCTACGATTATAATGGTGTCCTCCTAAAACCCCATTTATAGAGCCCTATGCAACGACTTCAGAGTCTATTAAGATTTCTCTGAGGCCAGCATCTTGAAAGCGCTTTCCGATGACTGCAAGGAAAGCCATGACAGTGTGAAACTCTCCAAGTCTTACCACGAGACGATTCTCTAGGTTAGGATCATTCCATCGCATTTGCTGAACTTTGCAGTATATAGCCTGATCAAAAACCACCACAACGTTATTTAGATTTAGGGTATCGGCAATGGCAAGTGTCTTATCAACTATCGCTGAAATTGTTGGCCACTTGGTTGGCGAAGCGTCTATTATTGGTAAGTAGCCTATACGGCTCATAAGAGGAACTGAGCCGGAGAAGATCTTTGTGTTGAACGCGGTCCAGTTGTTCAGGGATGATGTGTCATCATCTCCAATTTTGGACAAAATGTAAGCCATCGATTATCAAGTTGAAAAGCCTGTTTTGGTTTTAATGCCTCGGTTTCGATTTATACAGCAATGCTTAAGGACTTGGGACTTGTTTAAGGTGGAGCTGCTGAAGACTTAAATTCTTCTTCAATGACATTCACGGTTCTCACTCGTTGTTTTGGCAAGGATTGGCGGTATTCGCATTGACGTTCTAGTAAAATTTAACTTTCAAAATCGTATGTTTTCGAAAATTCCTAAAAGAAATATTACCTTCAGCAATTGAAACTCGTTGTATCAAAATTCCACTTGTGTTGTGGGTAGTTCCTTTACCACTTAGAGTCTCCTCATTGAAATCATTATTATCCCACACGAGTGTACTAAACTCTCCCGTTTCAAATCCAAACGGTACGGTCATATCGTGTTGGAGTCGAAGGTGGTCCAAGCTGGTGTCATATTCTAAACACTGAGCATGGCCTATGCAATGGCCGAAACTATTCAGCAACTTCAATAGATGTGCAGATGCGGTTAAATGGCGAACTGTCAAAAGTATAAAATTAATATGGTTGCATGAATATGGGGCATATTTTGTCTTTACATAAATTATTTTAAATTACCTGCTAAAGATAATGCCAAATTCTTGGGGTTGCCTTTCTTCCATTTGAAGCAAGGTAAATTAAGTCCTGTGAAATTGATAGGAGCTTAGTATGTTTCTCTTCTGTTACTTTCGCATAGGATGAAAAACAAGGTTCGTCAGAACATCCAGTTGCCAAAGCCAAGAAATTGAAAACACCTTCCCGAACCATACTCTGAGCGGCTACGTTAGTTAAATGTTCGGCTGTTGGAGGCCAAGGTGCTTGCAACGAAGGTGCACTTTTCAGTAGTTTCCGAAGTTCCATTGCTGCATAAAAGGCTTCTCTTCTTTTGGTAGGAGATTGCACATTCACAACTTGGCTTGTGTCTGATAAATCTTCAGAGGAATCATTTGAATCAGTGGAACTATCTCTAAGTTCAAAATACCGCATCCTTTCACTTTGTAATGATACTAGTTCTGATTTTCGAAAACGTTTAGTGAAGACGAGGTTAGGATAAGATGACTGGATTCTTTCTTTTAGCTGGTACTTGTAAATGGAAGGTGATTCAATTCCCTCTGTTTCAATTGCACTCTGAATAAACCTCTTGCACCTCATTGCAGACGATTTCTTTACCGTCAACTAGCTTGGGCTCGATAACAACTTTCTTGAAATGATCGAAACCTTTCTCGTACAAATCTTTGTCACGAGGGGCTAAATTTGAAGGAAGGTGCATGTATTTTCTGAAACAAGATCGATGATAATGTGCTTCTCTTGCCACTAGATCATCCGTTCCAATCACTGAAAGCATTTTTTCATCCATTCGACGTTGAGCCATTTCAACAATTTTATAACTAGCTTGTAAGGTTTCGCATCTTGTCAAACATTCACTTTGTCTCTTTCCCTTTTGGTCTCTAATTTTTTTCTCAGAGTGACAAAATAGGCAATCTTTCGGTAATATATTACTGGCCTTTCCACTTGTGAAGTGAGATGTTGATGGCATAGAAGCTGATCTAAGTAGTTTTTTGGGTACTTCTTCGCTTCCATTATTGCCATGAGTTTTACGTTTTCCCTTCCGACTAGACACTCTTTCAAACTTTCTTTTATCGACGAATCGTGCGTAGCAACGTCTATGAAAGCCTTTATCTGAAGGAATTTCCGTAAATCGGTGGGCGCAGAAGGCTTTTGCTATTTCGCCCTCTGTTTTACAATATCTAGCACTAGAATATCAGACTGTGGCTCTCAAACCCAAAAGAAAAATGTCACGCTGGGAAAACCTGTTATTGTTGATTCGTAGCAAATATGAGGGGTATAATAATCTTAAAGTCGTGGTTTAAATTAAAAGAGTTTGCTTTATTAGCGCGTCAAACAAATGTTACATTCGAGGTTGTTACTAGAGTGTGGTTAACTTATTGCATTTACAGTTTCTTTATATATCGTTAAAAGGGAAGCATAAAAAACTAATGTCGATATCATATACAAAAAATCATATTCATTTTTTGGCCAACTAAAATATAACTTAACATAAAATTATTCTACACTGCCCGCCGATGAGTGAAGCTCATCCATATTCTAACTATTTTTGTTATTTACATATGACTAATTTATCTCCAAGGGATAGAGTAGTTGAAGAGGGCGACGCAGGCGTTGACCACCATTCACTCTAACCATACATGATCGAATGTTGTTGTCTCTCCCCTTGAATGTTCTTCGATTACTCCCATTTTCCAGGATAGTCTTGGGGTTTTGTCCTCATGTACGAGGACTACGTCTCCGATCTTTAGGATAGTTTCCCTCTTTGGCTGGTTCACATGGTGCGCTGAGCGAAGTTCGAACAAATACTCCGATTTCCATCTTGCCCAATAGCGGTCGAGGAGATTTTGGCGATAACGCAGTCTTTTCATCAAGTGTTGTCTAGTAGTAGGAATCGGCTCTGAGATCGGGAACGTTCTGGAGGGTAAGGCCATGAGTCTCTGTCCAATGAGAAAGTGTCCAGGGGTCAAGGGAGATGGTTCACCAGGCTCGTTATATACGAAGGAAATAGGCCTGGAATTGACGATCGCCTCTACTTCCATGAGTGTTGTCTCCAGCTCTTCGTATCCCAAAGTGGCTCGCCCCAGGATTCTTTTCAAGCAGCCTTTCGTTGTGCGTACTAAACGTTCCCAGAAGCCGTGCCATGCCGCTCTTTCTGTTATGTATTTCCAAGTATTACCCTTGTTGCCAATGAAACTCCTTCACTTCGGGCTTCTTAGTTTTGCATAATTCCTGGGACATCTCGGTCAGCTCGCTTGAAAGTA
>JAEQBA010000286.1:54505-67096 GCA_019434445.1 Phalangium opilio | reverse complement strand
CGGGATTGTAAACGTTTATACGTTTTACAAACACCCAGGTGGCCGGCAAGGGGTCGTCGTGGAAAATATTTGATTACCTCTAGTCTTAAGCTTCGAGGTATTACCACCTTCCAAGCTTTTCTTAGGCATCCTCATCCTCCTCGTCCCATGGTGCAAAGTATCTTAATAGCAACCCATCCTTATCCATTATGTACTGATCTAAACTGCCCCGGCTTGAACCGCCGTTTCCGGGTCTACAGAGCTTCTAACACGCTCTAATCCTCGATTAAACGAGATAACTCTTGATCAGTAACTTGGGATTTTATTATGGTTTCTCTATTAAAGGGTAACCCAACTGGGTGTGTTACCCCCACTACTTCATTTGCAACCAATATGACGGCTTCTTCATCGGCCAATTCGGTTTCGATTGGTGCCCGACTTAGAGCATCGGCTACCAAATTTAATTTACCAGGGCGGTATCGCACCTCGTAATAAATGGTTGGAGGCCTAGAGACCAGCGGGCTAATCTTCCAACTGGCTCTTTCATCTTTTTAAGCCATTGAAGGGCCTGATGGTCGGTTTCGATTATCACATCATACCTTCAACGTACATTTTAATTTCTTGAGAGCGAATACTACTGCAAGACATTCTAACTCTGTAGTGGAATAATTACGCTCTGCTGGAGTCAGCCCACGACTTATAAACCAGATAGGCATTAATCCTCTATCTGTCTCTTGTGCCAATACTGCACCCAAGCCGTGGCTACTAGCATCGGTTTGAATAAGAAATTTCTTATTCAAATCCGGGAGAGCTAATTCCGAGGTACTCTTTACCTTTTCCACTAACTCCCTCATAGCGTTGGTATGGGTTTCCTCCCAACGCCACGTGGAATCCTTCTTAAATAGGTTATACAAAGGACGAGCTATTCCCGCAAAGTTCGGTATAAACTGGCGGTAATAACCTATCATGCCAAGAAATCTTTGTAATGATTTCACGTCTCGAGGGATCGGGAATTCCTCAATCGCTCGAAACTTATCCGGGTTTGGCATACAGCGCCCTGGACCAACCTTATAACCGAGAAGATTAACGGTATTCGTGCAAAGTTGCACCTTGCTCGGATTAATAGTTAATCCGGCATCTTTAAGGCGGCCTAGAATTTCTCGAATGTGAATCAAATGATCCTCAAACGTCTCGGAATATATGGTGATATCATCATAAAAACCGAGAGCGAAATTCCATTTACAGGGTCCTAACACACGGTCAACTAATCGCATGAAAGTTGCCGGTGCGTTTTTAAGTCCAAAGGGCATCTTTACGAATTCGTAAAGTCCCCTATGGCACACGAAAGCTGTCTTTTGTATATCGCTATTTTTCATCTTAACTTGGAGGAAGCCCTTTGTGAAATCTATAGTCGTAAAGTACCGCGCCTTCCCTAAGTACGCTAAGATATCAGGTATCGAAGGCATTGGATACCTATCGGCGGTAGTCACGTCATTTAACCTCCGCACATCTACACAAAGCCGTTTGATCTCACCCGGCTTTGGGTTAGCTTTCTCAACAAGAACTATCGGGGACGCCCAGGGACTATTGGATGGTCGTATAACTCCCAGTTCCAACAACTCATCAAAAGCCCTGTCGATCTCCTCCCTCTTCTTATTGCTAACCGGACGGGGATGACACGCTATAGGCCTAGCGTCGCCCGTCTCTATAGAGTGCTCAATTAGCGAGGTTTCGCCAGGTTTCTTTGTGAATATACTTTGGAATTCCGAAAGCATATCCACCAACCTAGCTCTTTCATCTTTGCTACAGGTCGATTTCGACGCTAAAGCTTTTAACACATTTAAGGGGTCTTTTTCACTTTTGACGATTTCGCCAAAGCAATTAGACGCCCCTTTTTCCATTTCTTCGGTATCGAACGGGATGACTTTTTGAGGGAAGGGGCCGATTGACCACCCACCTTCACTTAACCTAATGTCTATCCCCGTTCCTCGAAGAAAATCTCTCCCAAAAATAACTGAGGGTGTAAGACCTCGGACAATAAGAAAGCGCTGCCTTCTTTTCCCTCCGGGCCAATATACCTGGAGACGGATATCTCCGGCTACGCGGCATGTGCCGCGACCGAATCTAACCATTGTCCTATTAGCTTTTATCGCCATTTCTCGTTCTTCAAATATGGGTATGAATTCATCGCCCAACAAAGAAACTGACGATCCGCTATCTAACAAGCCAAGGAACGATTGCCCCATAGCTTGAAATCTCAATAATGGGGGAGTTTTCCCGCCAAAATCGGAACAGCGATTAACCGATGGCGCGAAAATTCGAGTTTTCGAATTTCTTGCCTGGTTTTTGGCCCTCGTTATTTTATTTCTAAAACCATACCGAGGCCCCTCCCAAGAATAATTCGGATTTCCGTTTATCTTGGTTGCCTCGGCTTCCCATTTCCCGGATTATTGCAATCCCTTTGGAAATGTCCGGGTTGGTTGCACTTGTAACAGCGCCCAATACCCCGATTACTTTTCCTTTGGACTGGATTTCCGCCATTGGAATGCGCATTAAAAGTAGCATCTGCTCTTTTACCTGAGCGAGTGTTCACTCCGCTCAACGCCTGTCTCTGTACTCTAAAATAAGAGTACGGATCTAAGGCTGCTAAGCCTACTCCCACCTGATTTTCCGAAAATGCGTTTACATTTGAGGAAACTGACATACTAACGGCATTATTAACCGATTGAAGCGATTGCTCAATCGAAATACCTGCCCCATATGCCAGACCAGGCTCTAAAGACTCCGCCATTGACGGTGGGGGTCTGTACATTACCTCGGCTAGGAGATCAGATTGAATAATCTTAGCCTCCTCAGCCAATTCAGTTAGGGTAGCGAAAGCTTTCCCCCTTAGCATTCTACGGTATGTCGGATGACACTGCCGTAGGACGCGCTGAATTTGTACCGACTCAGACTCCGGTGTTTCTAATCGGTGAGAATACTCCGATAAACAATGGATGTACTGAGTCAGCGGTTCATTCTCGCCTTGAGTTCGGTTATCCAACTCAAGTTGAATGCGCCTAGAGTAATCAGTAGCCTGATACTCTTTTCTAAAACACTTTCGGAATTCCGAAAGGTTTTTGAAAGCGGCTGAACCCCCACAAATTTAAACCAGCGATCGGCCGGCCCTTGTAAAGACAAAGGGATCACGTGAAAAAGGATATCCTTATCACTATAGCCGGTCGCTGATTGATACCGCAGAAGAGCCTCGAGGAAATCCATCGGAGATTTCTCATCTGCGGGTCCTAAATAGGTTGGAGCGTCTACTCGCAACCTTACCTGGGGAGTTTGCGTTGGATTTCCAACGTTAGCTGCCCCACTACCTGAGACAAAACCTTGAAAGGCTTGACGCAGGGCATCACTAATAAGTTGGCTCATTTGTAGCGCCGGATCTCCGGACACTGCGCCTTCACCATTATTAGCGGAAACCCCGGATCTAGTTTCCGGCATAATTAAATAATAGCGAAATCGCTATATCTAATTTTACTTAACTCTACTAACTATCAATCAACTAAATCGGCTCGCGACCCAAACACTCTTTCGATTTAAACTTAGAGAAATTAAACTAAGTACATGTATTACTCTATGTTCTCAAAGCCCCACGTTGGGCGCCAGTTTGTAAGCCCTACAAAACTGGTAGGCTTACCCTAGAGTAATACAGCACTGTTTCAATACAATAATTTATTCTCACTCACCCAGTCATCGTTTAAAGTTTGATAAAGCTATCCTCCTGGTCCCCGGTTCTTCCTTTTATAGACACAGGGTCTCGAGTCGGGTCTAAGGGTTCCTTCCCCCTTGACTTTTGGTCAAGGGGTTAAGTCTCTGTCGGGATTCCGACGAGGACAGTTGCGCGGTGCAATAGGACTTTCTTAGACCCCCCTGATAGTTTTACAAGCGTATGCTCGTTCCGCTGCCACCCCAAGCTCGCTAATTTTAACGTTATGAGGAGCAACGGCCTACCAGGGGTAACGCCATTTCGCGTTTGCGATATGGCCGTTACAACTGAGGTTTCCAGGGTCTTTATCCCATACATTTCCCTGAGGTTTCCAGGGTCTTTCCCCATACATTTCCCTGAGCTGAGGTTTCCAGGGTCTTTATCCCATACATTTCCCTGAGGTTTCCAGGGTCTTTCCCCATACATTTCCCTGAGCTGAGGTTTCCAGGGTCTTTATCCCATACATTTCCCTGAGGTTTCCAGGGTCTTTCCCCATACATTTCCCTGAGCTGAGGTTTCCAGGGTCTTTATCCCATACATTTCCCTGAGGTTTCCAGGGTCTTTCCCCATACATTTCCCTGAGCTGAGGTTTCCAGGGTCTTTATCCCATACATTTCCCTGAGGTTTCCAGGGTCTTTCCCCATACATTTCCCTGAGCTGAGGTTTCCAGGGTCTTTATCCCATACATTTCCCTGAGGTTTCCAGGGTCTTTCCCCATACATTTCCCTGAGCTGAGGTTTCCAGGGTCTTTATCCCATACATTTCCCTGAGGTTTCCAGGGTCTTTCCCCATACATTTCCCTGAGCTGAGGTTTCCAGGGTCTTTATCCCATACATTTCCCTGAGGTTTCCAGGGTCTTTCCCCATACATTTCCCTGGGCTGAGGTTTCCAGGGTCTTTATCCCATACATTTCCCTGAGGTTTCCAGGGTCTTTCCCCATACATTTCCCTGAGCTGAGGTTTCCAGGGTCTTTATCCCATACATTTCCCTGAGGTTTCCAGGGTCTTTCCCCATACATTTCCCTGAGCTGAGGTTTCCAGGGTCTTTATCCCATATTTCCACTGAGGTTTCCAGGGTCTTTCCCATACATTTCCCTGAGCTGAGGTTTCCAGGGTCTTTATCCCATACATTTCCCTGAGGTTTCCAGGGTCTTTCCCCATACATTTCCCTGAGCTGAGGTTTCCAGGGTCTTTATCCCATACATTTCCCTGAGGTTTCCAGGGTCTTTCCCCATACATTTCCCTGAGCTGAGGTTTCCAGGGTCTTTATCCCATACATTTCCCTGAGGTTTCCAGGGTCTTTCCCCATACATTTCCCTGAGCTGAGGTTTCCAGGGTCTTTATCCCATACATTTCCCTGAGGTTTCCAGGGTCTTTCCCCATACATTTCCCTGAGCTGAGGTTTCCAGGGTCTTTATCCCATACATTTCCCTGAGGTTTCCAGGGTCTTTCCCCATACATTTCCCTGAGCTGAGGTTTCCAGGGTCTTTATCCCATACATTTCCCTGAGGTTTCCAGGGTCTTTCCCCATACATTTCCCTGAGCTGAGGTTTCCAGGGTCTTTATCCCATACATTTCCCTGAGGTTTCCAGGGTCTTTCCCCATACATTTCCCTGAGCTGAGGTTTCCAGGGTCTTTATCCCATACATTTCCCTGAGGTTTCCAGGGTCTTTCCCCATACATTTCCCTGAGCTGAGGTTTCCAGGGTCTTTATCCCATACATTTCCCTGAGGTTTCCAGGGTCTTTCCCCATACATTTCCCTGAGCTGAGGTTTCCAGGGTCTTTATCCCATACATTTCCCTGAGGTTTCCAGGGTCTTTCCCCATACATTTCCCTGAGCTGAGGTTTCCAGGGTCTTTATCCCATACATTTCCCTGAGGTTTCCAGGGTCTTTCCCCATACATTTCCCTGAGCTGAGGTTTCCAGGGTCTTTATCCCATACATTTCCCTGAGGTTTCCAGGGTCTTTCCCCATACATTTCCCTGAGCTGAGGTTTCCAGGGTCTTTATCCCATACATTTCCCTGAGGTTTCCAGGGTCTTTCCCCATACATTTCCCTGAGCTGAGGTTTCCAGGGTCTTTATCCCATACATTTCCCTGAGGTTTCCAGGGTCTTTCCCCATACATTTCCCTGAGCTGAGGTTTCCAGGGTCTTTATCCCATACATTTCCCTGAGGTTTCCAGGGTCTTTCCCCATACATTTCCCTGAGCTGAGGTTTCCAGGGTCTTTATCCCATACATTTCCCTGAGGTTTCCAGGGTCTTTCCCCATACATTTCCCTGAGCTGAGGTTTCCAGGGTCTTTATCCCATACATTTCCCTGAGGTTTCCAGGGTCTTTCCCCATACATTTCCCTGAGCTGAGGTTTCCAGGGTCTTTATCCCATACATTTCCCTGAGGTTTCCAGGGTCTTTCCCCATACATTTCCCTGAGCTGAGGTTTCCAGGGTCTTTATCCCATACATTTCCCTGAGGTTTCCAGGGTCTTTCCCCATACATTTCCCTGAGCTGAGGTTTCCAGGGTTTTTATCCCATACATTTCCCTGAGGTTTCCAGGGTCTTTCCCCATACATTTCCCTGAGCTGAGGTTTCCAGGGTCTTTCCCCATACATTTCCCTGAGGTTTCCAGGGTCTTTCCCCATACATTTCCCTGAGGTTTCCAGGGTCTTTCCCCATACATTTCCCTGAGCTGAGGTTTCCAGGGTCTTTATCCCATACATTTCCCTGAGGTTTCCAGGGTCTTTCCCATACATTTCCCTGAGATGAGGTTTCCAGGGTCTTTATCCCATACATTTCCCTGAGGTTTCCAGGGTCTTTCCCCATACATTTCCCTGAGCTGAGGTTTCCAGGGTCTTTCCCCATACATTTCCCTGAGGTTTCCAGGGTCTTTCCCCATACATTTCCCTGAGGTTTCCAGGGTCTTTCCCCATACATTTCCCTGAGCTGAGGTTTCCAGGGTCTTTATCCCATACATTTCCCTGAGGTTTCCAGGGTCTTTCCCCATACATTTCCCTGAGATGAGGTTTCCAGGGTCTTTATCCCATACATTTCCCTGAGGTTTCCAGGGTCTTTCCCCATACATTTCCCTGAGCTGAGGTTTCCAGGGTCTTTATCCCATACATTTCCCTGAGGTTTCCAGGGTCTTTCCCCATACATTTCCCTGAGCTGAGGTTTCCAGGGTCTTTATCCCATTCATTTCCCCTGAGGTTTCCAGGGTCTTTCCCATACATTTCCCTGAGGTTTCCAGGGTCTTTCCCCATACATTTCCCTGAGCTGAGGTTTCCAGTGTCTTTATCCCATACATTTCCCTGAGGTTTCCAGGGTCTTTCCCCATACATTTCCCTGAGCTGAGGTTTCCAGGGTCTTTATCCCATACATTTCCCTGAGGTTTCCAGGGTCTTTCCCCATACATTTCCCTGAGCTGAGGTTTCCAGGGTCTTTATCCCATACATTTCCCTGAGGTTTCCAGGGTCTTTCCCCATACATTTCCCTGAGCTGAGGTTTCCAGGGTTTTTATCCCATACATTTCCCTGAGGTTTCCAGGGTCTTTCCCCATACATTTCCCTGAGCTGAGGTTTCCAGGGTCTTTCCCCATACATTTCCCTGAGGTTTCCAGGGTCTTTCCCCATACATTTCCCTGAGGTTTCCAGGGTCTTTCCCCATACATTTCCCTGAGCTGAGGTTTCCAGGGTCTTTATCCCATACATTTCCCTGAGGTTTCCAGGGTCTTTCCCCATACATTTCCCTGAGATGAGGTTTCCAGGGTCTTTATCCCATACATTTCCCTGAGGTTTCCAGGGTCTTTCCCCATACATTTCCCTGAGCTGAGGTTTCCAGGGTCTTTCCCCATACATTTCCCTGAGGTTTCCAGGGTCTTTCCCCCATACATTTCCCTGAGGTTTCCAGGGTCTTTCCCCATACATTTCCCTGAGCTGAGGTTTCCAGGGTCTTTATCCCATACATTTCCCTGAGGTTTCCAGGGTCTTTCCCCATACATTTCCCTGAGATGAGGTTTCCAGGGTCTTTATCCCATACATTTCCCTGAGGTTTCCAGGGTCTTTCCCCATACATTTCCCTGAGCTGAGGTTTCCAGGGTCTTTATCCCATACATTTCCCTGAGGTTTCCAGGGTCTTTCCCCATACATTTCCCTGAGCTGAGGTTTCCAGGGTCTTTATCCCATTCATTTCCCTGAGGTTTCCAGGGTCTTTCCCCATACATTTCCCTAAGGTTTCCAGGGTCTTTCCCCATACATTTCCCTGAGCTGAGGTTTCCAGTGTCTTTATCCCATACATTTCCCTGAGGTTTCCAGGGTCTTTCCCCATACATTTCCCTGAGCTGAGGTTTCCAGGGTCTTTATCCCATACATTTCCCTGAGGTTTCCAGGGTCTTTCCCCATACATTTCCCTGAGCTGAGGTTTCCAGGGTCTTTATCCCATACATTTCCCTGAGGTTTCCAGGGTCTTTCCCCATACATTTCCCTGAGCTGAGGTTTCCAGGGTCTTTATCCCATACATTTCCCTGAGGTTTCCAGGGTCTTTCCCCATACATTTCCCTGAGCTGAGGTTTCCAGGGTCTTTATCCCATACATTTCCCTGAGGTTTCCAGGGTCTTTCCCCATACATTTCCCTGAGCTGAGGTTTCCAGGGTCTTTATCCCATACATTTCCTTGAGGTTTCCAGGGTCTTTCCCCATACATTTCCCTGAGCTGAGGTTTCCAGGGTCTTTATCCCATACATTTCCCTGAGGTTTCCAGGGTCTTTCCCCATACATTTCCCTGAGCTGAGGTTTCCAGGGTCTTTATCCCATACATTTCCCTGAGGTTTCCAGGGTCTTTCCCCATACATTTCCCTGAGCTGAGGTTTCCAGGGTCTTTATCCCATACATTTCCCTGAGGTTTCCAGGGTCTTTCCCCATACATTTCCCTGAGCTGAGGTTTCCAGGGTCTTTATCCCATACATTTCTCTGAGGTTTCCAGGGTCTTTCCCCATACATTTCCCTGAGCTGAGGTTTCCAGGGTTTACCCCAAATATATTTCCCTGAGGTTCCCAGGTTTTCCCCCAAAATATATTTCCCCAAGCTTACCGTCTAGTTTTCGTGGATGATCGTGCGTGGTTGGAGCTGGACTTGCGATGCGGACTTCTGGGGGGCGAATTGGTCCTCTTGCGGTGGTCAGCCAGGGCGATGCTGAGGAAGCGAGGGCTATTAGCGGCGGCTGAGCCTTTCTTCTTGTCATCCAGTCTGTGATGGTAGGAGGAGGAGCTATTACTGTCTCCGCCCATCCTGCCTTGAGAGGGGGCGGGGCTAGGACTGCGACTGTAGCTGCGTTCGGACGCCCCTGACTGCGAGGCGCTATCGGAACGCGACGCCGTCTCCAGCATCTCTTTCCGGTGCTCCTCCTCTAGTTTCTCGCGTTCCTTTTGGTTTTAAAAGCCAGTTGGTCAATCGATGGGTCAAGGGTAGGAATTTTGAAGAGATGGCTTACTTTTCTGATGAGTTTTTGTCGATATTGTTCAACTTGATCGGAAATGCTGCCTTTGGATTTTCCAGCGCGTCTTCCCGATTCAAGCTCGTCTTGGAATTTCATCACCTTCAACTGAAATTAGAGAGCATGCGCGTTTTATAATACGCCCAGGGCTGTAGGGCAATTCGGTCAGCTTTCCCGGGGCCCGGACCTTCTATGGGGCCCGGGTCACCTGCAGGACTGTCTTGATGGAGGCCCAGGTCACCCGTAGGACTGTCTGGATGGGGGCCCGGGTCACCCGAAGGACTTTCTAGATTGGGGCCCACAAACTCTCTTCATGGCTTTGAATCCGCCACCGTTGCAAAGGGAATAAATACCCTAAGCTATGATTGGGTCTGCTACACTTAGGTAAGGGTCAGTAACGCGTCATGACCATGGGGTCTGATATACTTGGCTACGGGACAGTAACGTGTCATGATTGGTCCTGCTATACTTACCTAAGGGACAGTGACGCGTCATGACCATGGGGTCTGCTATACTTAGGTAAGGGTCAGTAACGCGTCATGACCATGGGGTCTGATATACTTGGCTACGGGACAGTAACGTGTCATGATTGGTCCTGCTATACTTACCTAAGGGACAGTGACGCGTCATGACCATGTGGTCTGCTATACTTAGGTAAGGGTCAGTAACGCGTCATGACCATGGTGGTCTGCCATTAGCTAAGGGACAGTAAGGCGTCATGATTGGGCCTACAATACGTCCCTAAGGGACAGTAACGCGTCATGACCATGGGGTCTGCTACACTTAGCTAAGGAACAGTAATGCGTCATGATTGTGTTTGCAATACTTCGCTAAGGGACAGCAACGCGTCATGACCATGGGGTCTGCCACAGCCATATACTAACCATTACCGTTAACCCTCAGCTTGGCCTATCAAATGGCCAAGCACCTATTTATCTGAATAGATTTGAACTGACCTCAATTTCCCTTAGCCTGGCTCTCCTCTCTTCGGAGACATCGTGTTTCATGCTCTCGATGAAGGCGCTGGCCGCGTCCGCGCCATCCCTTTCCCGTTTATCGTAGTGTTGTCGTCCGCTTTTACCTCGACTGTCCATTGGTCTAGCAATTGACCACAACATTATTATTCCTTTCATTGGTCAAATAGTTATCATGATTGTGGACTTACCTTCCATCGAGGTCTTGGTCACCATCTTGTTGTTCCAGTAATTCCCATTTTGAGGTTGTGATGGCTAACCATAATTAATTAAATACCGAATTTAATTACTAAAGAGGTCAATTTTGACCATTTCTATTTTACCTTGAGCTTCTACAGTTTCGGGATCAATGGCTTCCCATTTTGAGGGAATGAATTTCATTTTAGCGAGAGAGCCATCGTCCATCGGCATTCCGTCAATGTCGTCCGATACTGACCAATAACCCCAAGATAAATTTTTAGAAATTAAGCTAGTAATCAGACAGGGGTCAAATTTTTACACGCAAGTATTGTAAGATTCTCGAAAATTTAAAACTAAAAAGTCAGGGGCGTAATCGCCAAGTCCGGGACTAAATCGCGAAGTCCGGGACTGAATCGCGAAGTCCGGGACTGAATCGCGAAGTCCGGGACGTAATCGCGAAGTCCGGGCCGTAATGGCGAAGTCAGGGGCGTAATGGCGAAGTCAGGGGCGTAATGGCGAAGTCAGGGGCGTAATGGCGAAGTCAGGGGCGTAATCGCGAAGTCAGGGGCGTAATCGCGAAGTCAGGGGCGTAATCGCGAAGTCAGGGGCGTAATGGCGAAGTCAGGGGCGTAATGGCGAAGTCAGGGGCGTAATGGCGAAGTCAGGGGCGTAATCGAGAAGTCCGGGACAAAACCGCGAGGTCCGGGACAAAACCGCCAAGCCCGGGACAAAATCGCGAAGTCCGGGACAAAATCGCGAAGTCGGGACAAAATCGCGAAGTCCGGGACGTAATCGCGAAGTCCGGGACAAAATCGCGAAGTCCGGGACAAAATCGCGAAGTCCGGGACAAAATCGCGAAGTCCGGGACGTAATCGCGAAGTCCGGGACGTAATCGCGAAGTCCGGGACAAAATCGCCAAGTCCGGGACTAAATCGCGAAGTCGGGGACTAAATCGCGAAGTCGGGGACTAAATCGCGAAGTCGGGGACTAAATCGCGAAGTCGGGGACTAAATCGCGAAGTCCGGGACTAAATCGAGAAGTCAGGGGCGTAATCGCGAAGTCAGGGACTAAAACCGCGAAGTCCGGGACTAAACCGCGAAGTCAGGGACTAAACCGCGAAGTCAGGGACTAAACCGCGAAGTCAGGGACAAAATCGCGAAGTCCGGGACTAAACCGCGAACTTCCAAGTTGAGGAACACAAAAATCCATAGAAAAATGAGTCGATTTTTAAAGAAACCGAAGGTTTTTCCTTGAGAATGTTGCAACCCAGGACATTAACCCAGAACATTGTGAATAGAAGGAATGTGACTCACGCGGAACTCCGTCAATGTCATCAGGATCGTGTCTAAGGGGATATCCGTCCAGATCAACGTCCCCACTCAATGGAACGCCATCTATGTCTTCCGTGTAGGGAACTATTTCGGGTAATGGCAAAGACCTCTCCTCAACAACCTCCTCCATTTTCTTAGCAAGTAAAAACAATACAAATCGGGTCAACGATGGCCCCGGGGTCAACCCCTCTTAAATGACCTGAGGGACTTACATTTGGGACTAATCCCAAGAAGATATTTTGACATTTGATGAGGAATTCATTGGGGTAAATGGCCCAATCCTCCCAAGCTCGAAAAACACTCATAACCCTTTGCTAAATATAACAAATCAAGTCATTACTTACGTTCAAATTGGATTTAGTACCATCTTTCGCGTCAAAATCAATTACCTTAAAATGCTCGGCTTTGACTCTCCCTTCAATGTTCTTAAAACAGTCGTGAACGTCTTTGAATATTGTTGGTAACTTGACTTGTAATCTGAAACGTCACAACATGGGTCATGATAAAGGCCTTATCTAAGGGAGCTACCACATTAAGTCAAGCTTATAAACAACTTCAAAGTATTATTGAATAATATTATTTTTATAAAACATATTAAGATTTTTTTCTATGCAGTTACTTTTGAATGACAATTTCTACCATACACGCAACTACTAGAGATAAAAAACCCATAAAAACCACAGAAAAACCGATATAAAACCACAAAAAACCCACAAAAACCTGATAAAACCCATAAAAACCACAAAAAAAACTATAAAAACCCACAAAAACCTGATAAAACCCATAAAAACCACAAAAAAACTATAAAAACCCACAAGTAAACCTGATAAAACCCATAAAAACCACAAAAAAACTATAAAAACCCACAAGTAGTCGTTTCCGATTGACGT
>JAEQBA010000286.1:21554-52873 GCA_019434445.1 Phalangium opilio | reverse complement strand
TATGGGCAAATAGCATGGGTGACGTCACACTAAGGCTTCTGAGATGGTTCTGTCTATAGGCCTAAAAGATGGGAGGGACCGAATGAGGTGAAAGATTACGTACGCGTCACTGAGGGATCCCTTTTTGAGGTCTTCTAGTTTGGGGGGGTGGCGGTGGAGGAGGCGTGCTCCTTTCTATTAATTCTTCGGTCAATCCTTGCAAATACGGGTTAATGGGGGCGGCTTCCAAATGGAACCGTTCTTAAACATTTGGAAGGGTTCCGTTCGCCATTTGCTAGGGTGATCTCCCTGGAAAAGGCAGGGCAGGCGGAAGAACCAAGGCTTTTAAAATCGAAGAACAAGGAGACGAGTCGATCCAAGGATGATGGGGGTAGGATGCGAAATCTGAGAGAAATAGGCCTGCGCGCTAACTGTGGAACGGTGCAAGTTGGGTGGGACGACAAAATCTGAGGGAAGGAATAGTCGGACTCAATCGTAATTGGTTCGTCTGAAGCTCTTCTTAACCAATTACAATTGAGTCCGACTATCCCCCCCCCCATTTTTGGAGTTCCACCCAGGGCCGGATTAAGCAATTTTGCACCCGGGGGCCTTTCTCGGCCCCTGGTGAAAAAACCCGGGAAAAAAGAACACCAAATGTTGCTGAGGGAGAATAGTTTAACTCAATGCGCCCCCAACACAGTGCCCCCTCGCCCCCCTTTAATACGGCCCTGGTTCCACCCAAACCGAGCCGTTCCACAGTTAGCGCGCATGCCTATTTCTCTCAGAGGTCGCATCCCCCCACATCATCCTTGGTTGTTCAAAATGAATATTCAACCTGTAACACGGAGAAGAGTCTCCAACGATAATAGACGTGCGCGGGATTTGGTTGTCAAACAGAAATCTAAACAGAACCGGATGAACATCATTAACGAAATTTGCCAGCCATCAAACTAATTTTTACTAATTACGGGGGCCAATTCTCTAACTTTTCTAACGACTTATGGCATGTGATAACAAAAGTTGATAGATTACAACTGAAAGTGTACTTCAATGAAGTTTCCTAACGCCGCGTAATACGAGTAACCGCATTTACCTTTCAGAATAGGTAAGATTACTTTCACGGACGTAGCACAGGGAACACGCGTGAAAGTTTAAGAATTGCCCCCCTTCCCCTCCCATGTCTGATATCGCGGCTTGTACTCAATCATAAATAACACAAGAACAATTAGTACGATATGCGCGGAAAGAATTAATTTAAGTGAAACATGAACCCAACCGGTCAAGTAATTTTGTTGCCAATGAAAAACACCAGAAACGCGAGCGCTTATTTTGACTTATTATTCTAGCAGGAATACGTAGATTTCTTCAACTTGGATTCTTTAACAGGTAAATTTCTGCATGGGCCTTTCTGCTTGAATTAAAGGGGAAGTGGTAACCATTGTTACCCTTGACGTCACGCGTAATGTATTTGAAACCGCCTGTCGCGAGCTAGCGACCTGTGCCGCGAGTAAATGCGACCTATGAACCCCGAACCCGAATGTAAACAAGTTCCCTTCGCGTGTAATGAACGAGCAGAGGCTAAGATGGACGGTTGTCCTTTTTGCGTGAATAGCCAATGAAACGCCAGGAAGAAGGACCGGGCGGTTTAACAAAGTTTCAAGCCCTTCCCCTTACCTTCAATCAGATATTAGTATGTGGGGTCTAAGGCCTCGTAAAGATTCAAAGGGGAAGAAATCTATGTATTCCCTGATACAAGTCGTGTCATACTATATCGTAATGTTATTTATTACTGTCTCCATAAGTTTATAAGATACGTTCCATAAGTATGACTCTCCCTATACTTCGTAATGCTACCTATTTAGTCTACATTACTAAGCCTTTGACAGCAGCGCCTGACCAGGCGTATGTCGCTTTAGCCCGAATCTATGACCTACCTCACTCACTTCATGACTTGTAACCAGTAACCAGTGAAAAACTTATGTAAGGAACATATCTTACGAACTTATGACGACTGTTTCTAATAGCTTTCGATGTGCGCATGGGTTTATTTACCTGAACATTGGATTATTAATTTCGCTATTCATAATCATGGCTTCAAACATGGGCCCCTCTCTTACGACAAACTCGATCATACGATGGATCAGGCAAAGCAGACTCCTGAAAACAACGTTCTAGTTACGCCACAAAAACCCTACACACCGCCCGCCCAGCCGTCTATTCCATAATTAAACCACCCCCAATAACCTTTAACCTTTAGAACAATTCGAAACCCCGAAACTAATCGTAATAACCACTTCCCCAAAAAGGATCGAGTAAAATTGCTGCCGACGTTCAAGTTTTAAACGCAACAGAAGCAAGAATACAACCGAACATTAATACACTCCTGATTCTACCGCGAACATACCAGACAAGAGTAAATCAACAAGAACTGTAGGTGAAACAAGTTTAATTTTATAAGTAGGAATGGAGAACGGTTAGTATTAACTTCAGTCCGACTCATAGACCACCCAGTACCGAGCCCCTCCCTCCAACACGTAACGGAAAGTTTAAATTATCTTATTGTCTCAGTTTTAAACTACGTTTTGATGACGTTGCTGACGGGGGACGGCGAAAAATAGTGACGTAATTTCTTATTACCTCTGTCGCTATGACCCCCCTCTCGCCTCTTCTTTCATACCCTTCCCCCCCGTCCCGTGGAAGAGGGTCCGGGACTTTGACGTGCCCCCACATTACTCTGTTCTCCATTCCTACTTCAAAAATTAAATCTATGCCAGACGAGATATTTTCGAAAGATTTCCAGATATTGCGGTAACTCTTTCGCTAGCCCACAGCCCACTCGATCACGCAAGTTGCTGCCTCAAAACTTCGAAACTAATTCAGGTCGGGAGACTATGAAAGGTATTATGGGTAAAAAGAAGGCCCGTGTCGGAAAGCTAGCAAACCCCAAAATAAAAAGTTTTCCAATTATTATTAGGCCTTGGAAAAGCGAAGTCCCTGTCCGCGTATAACTTCCCACACTTTTTTTTACTCTTGCCTTTGCCTAATTGTCACTCGATTAACAATTAAGACCGCCGTTTTAATTACTTTTACACTTAAACGGGCGACGCCATATTAGCTATTTGGTATAGTTACTACTCGTCCCAAAGGGCGAATAGTTCCGAAAAGAGATCTGAACACAAATACACGGATGTCTTTCCATTTTACAGTTCGTAAAAATAAACTCCCCTGACATATGTCTCCGAATACCACGCCCGAATACTGAACGTTCGACGCTCGGCAAATGGCGAACGTACGTTCGACGCTCGGCAAATGGCGAACGTACGTTCGACGCTCGGCAAATGGCGAACGTACGTTCGACGCTCGGCAAATGGCGAACGTTCGACGCTCGGCAAATGGTGAACGTTCGACGCTCGGCAAATGGAGAACGTTCGACGCTCGGCAAATGGAGAACGATCGACGCTCGGCAAATGGCGAACGTTCGATGCTCGGCAAATGGCGAACGATCGACGCTCGGCAAATGGCGAACGTTCGATGCTCGGCAAATGGTGAACGATCGACGCTCGGCAAATGGCGAACGTTCGATGCTCGGCAAATGGCGAACGATCGACGCTCGGCAAATGGCGAACGTTCGATGCTCGGCAAATGGCGAACGATCGACGCTCGGCAAATGGCGAACGTTCGATGCTCGGCAAATGGCGAACGTTCGATGCTCGGCAAATGGCGAACATTCGACACTCGACCCAAAGCGAATACGCGTGTCGCCGGTTTTAGGTTAGCTATAACTCCACTACCGATTTAAAACTAAATTCGCGTCATAATCAAAAAAAATGAAAAGAGGTCAACCAGGGTTCAAACCAAGACGTTTTAGATTGGAGGCGAGATGTCTCTCCCATCAGCTCATCATCCAGCAGCAGCAGCGATAGATAAATAAACTGATTGCCCATTTTTGCCGCTAAACATATCAGCCTGAACTGAACTGAACTTAGCTTAGCTTAAAACTAAAATTCCAAAAAGAAACACAACAGAAAGCGTGAAGAGAGGAGAAACACCTTGGTCAAGTGCACCTGGGATGCGTCACGTGACTAACACGTTAAAAAATAAACGTTTTTACTTTTGCGATCTTTGGAGCTGCAAAAGTAATGGCGCGACCCATTCTGGCTGGCACTTTTTAAGCCTAAAACCAACCAGCCGAGGCGAGTCTACCGAATTTCGAAGTGGAAGTTTCCATTGAACAAAACTCTCCCCTCTACACTTTCCGCGTGTTTTTACTGACGAATTACAATTGGGAAAATTGCTGTATAACCTAAATTCGATTAACTGGGCTACAACATGGAACCACTTAAATATTGCTCCCTAAATCTGTCCGTATCGGTTTCATTTGGGTTAACATCGATTTTACAATATCGGAATCTGTTTATGTTCGATATAGGCAACATATTTCCAAAAGTATATAGATATAAAAACAAAAAGTACACTTTGTTGAATTGAGAAGCCCAGCCTCCTTTACCATTCAGAATAGTGTCAAACCCCCTTCTCTGCGTATGATTACCTTCCCGAGCGTGGCACAGAGAATAAGCCGTGAATAAGCTCGTAAAGTAGCAGACGCTAGGTCTGGTACCAAAAATGAACGTTTGGATCGCCAAAATCATTTATAGTACTTTTTATAAGCCTATGCCGTCAAGAGGCGTTTTCCTGATTGGTTAATTCGTGAAGGGGGTTGAGAGGAGGATAGTTTGAATCTCAGTTTACACGTGGTCTACAGTCGAAGTCAGAGAATTATTAATGATGTGTACTTTTTGTTCTATATCTATGCACTTTTGACATAAATATCCAAGTGTATCGAAGTTAGACTAAGAATCACAAGGTTTACCCACAATTCCAACCTAACCGCGATGCCCGCGAGTACTTAACGCGAGCCGAAACACTAGTTAACATGATTCCAAGAAGTACTTAAACAAATAAGAAATCGCCAAGTTACAATATAAAACGGGCAATCAGGTTAGATTGTCGCGAATTATTACGTTTCATTCATTTTTAAGGCGTTGTAGGATTGGTTGTTTGAAAGAGAAGAAAAAGGTGTGTTGAAATAATAAAAGGCAATACCTTTCGGTTGGGATAACCACTTTGACAACCGCATTGGCTAAAATCTGCAGGATTGTGATCGGACACCAGAGAATGAACAAGATGCACACACGTCAATAACTTTTAACCCATACTCAAAATACCTTAAATAATCACTAAAACGTGATAATACCGGTTTTGCCAAAATGCGAGGCCACACCCCGTATTATCACCGATAGGCTTAACACCAATCTTAAATGATGAAAAATAAAAGCACTTTCAATCTCGCCAAGTTTCAACTTTCAAAATTAAGCTCACATTTTTTTTACAACGAGGACCTTTTTCAATAACTTTGCTAAAATTCTTTTCTTGGCTTTTCCGCCATATTTTCAAATTGCATGAATTTTCCCTGACGTTTTTCGTCTAATTTGAATTTTCCCTGACGTATTTGGTCTATTTTTAAATTCCCCCGACGTTTTTGGTCTATTTTTATATTTTCCCAACGTTTTTGGTCTATTTTTAAATTTTACCAACGTTTTTGGTCTATTTTTAAATTTTACCAACGTTTTTGGTCTATTTTTAAATTTTACCAACGTTTTTAGTCTATTTTTAAATTTTCCCAACGTTTTTAGTCTATTTTTAAATTCCCCCGACGTATTTGGTCTATTTTTAAATTCCCCCGACGTATTTGGTCAATTTTTAAATTCCCCCGACGTATTTGGTCTATTTTTAAATTCCCCCGACGTATTTGGTCTATTTTTAAATTCCTCCGACGTATTTGGTCTATTTTTAAATACCCCGACCATGCCCCGACGTATTTGGTCTATTTTTAAATACCCCGACCATGCCCCGACGTATTTGGTCTATTTTTAAATTCCCCCGACGTATTTGGTCTATTTTTAAATACCCCGACCATGCCCCGACGTATTTGGTCTATTTTTAAATACCCCCGACGCATTTGGTCTATTTTTAAATACCCCAGAAGTTTTTGGTCTATTTTGAAATTCCCCAGACGTATTTGGTCTATTTTGAAATTCCCCCGCCGTTTTTCGCCTATTATTAAAATCCCCCGCCGTTTTTGGCCTAGTTTGAAAATCCCCCGCCGTTTTCGCCTATTTTTAAAATCCCCACGTTTTTCGCCTATTTTTAAAATCCCCGACGTTGATCGCCTATTTTTTAAATCCCCGATGTTTTTGGCCTATTTTTAAATTCCCCCGACGTTTTTGGTCTAATTTTCTATTGTCCTAACATTTTCACCCTTATTTTTAAAAATCTTGATCCATGGTAACCCTGATTTGTGGGTCGCGACTCAGCTAAACTAAACGATCCTCCCAAACTCGTGGCAGCGGATGAATACAATAAACTAACCCCGATAGAAAAGGTGAGCTGGACAAGCGAGGGAAGAAATTGCTTCTATCTTTCGTCTTATTTGGGGGTTTGGGGAGGTCGCGAGTAGGTTTTACCTTTTCGAATAGTTCCTTCTGAGGTCCGTTGGTGGTAGGGAGGGGCTGTCCGGGCGGCGGCAGCTGGTCGCGGTCCTTCTTGCGCGGCTGGGCGTTGAAGGGCAGTCCCGAGGGCGGCGGCGACAACGTCAACTCGACCATGGCGGGCGGAATGTAGACGGGGTGCGGCGGGATGGGGATGGCTTTGCCCCATCCTAGCTTCATTTCAAACGACATTATATCTTTCCCTTTCAACACGAGAGCGCAGAAATAAGCGGCGGCCGACACCAAACAATAAACGAGATCTTAGTCAGAATTGTCATACACCACAAAACACCACCATCGCGAGACAACTACTTTAAAAATAGGCTTAACACCATACCAATTCAACAAAATTCGGAAGAAAATTCTTTTTTTCGCAAAAATTACATAATTAGTGACCCCCGTAAATGCTACTTCTAAGCTTTTGTCTATGAAGGGATTTCCACACTAAGCCTGTGGCTTGTTTACAGGTGGTTCCCTTTACAATGCGTAGAGGTGTGCAGGGGGCTACAAAAATATTATTTATCTGTTAAATCTAACCATTCTTTGTATCATTTTGATGGAAGTTCTTATTACACGCGAGCGACGCCGCCAGTAACAGCTAGTCAGAACATATATATCAACCAATTTTTAAATTTAAATTAAATACAAAATTTTACTTCCTAATTTATACCTACTACTATTTTGTTTAATAATTATATATTTGTTATGCCTAATAGGATTATCGATTGTAACATTTTATATTTCTTTATAATTATCATATTTGAATGTGTTTGGGGAACAAGTAACGGACGCCGCCACGAGGCGTCGTTTTCCGTTTGTGACCTTTGATCCCGAATATACGCGCTTAGTCACTTTTCATTTAGGTGCGGAATGGTTTGGGCTTGTTGGCGGTATACGGGTGTCTCTCACTTAGATGGAAAACTGTTGGAATAAAAGAACTAAATGACGTAACGTATTATTTATTAATTAATTGACTCTATAGTAGTAAGATGCTTTCTCTGGCCCGCTAACTAGCTTTAATGTACGGATTGTACGATTTGGTCTGTTACAGCCTTACTCGGCTCAGCAGATGTGATATTAGGCTTAATAGACACCTGCATTTGATAGACGTTGATACTGATTCTTTCTCTCCTCTTTGCTGCAGCTACAGTGAGGGTGCACAATATGCATTTGGCATCAGTGGTGGGACGTGACCCCTCCCACAATAATAATGACTATAATTAAAGGGTTCCACATCCACAAGTCGCTTGGTACGGATGAAATGACACTACCTAGCTTAAACTGCACTAGGTGAAAGTAGCGCCATTGTCGCGGAGCAAGATTTTTCCAGTGGAAAGTATATGAAAAGGAATTGCTGACCGACTTCAAAATATATTTCCATTGCATATTTTGAGTTTCTATTTTAGAATCAGATACCGCGGTGAACTTCTTGCAAGGTTTTACAATAATAATAATAATAATAACAAAAACGGATTTATGGGATAAGAACGTCGGAGTTAGCGAATTCACTCCCCATCCTCGCATACTTTATTGAGAAACTTCGTCTGCTTATATTTTGACTCCACCCACAAATTCTGTATTCTAGAGATAGAATTTGTGGGTGGAGTCAAAATATAAGCAGACGAAGTTTCTCAATAAAGTATGGGAGGATGGTACTAGAGGCTAAAGCTACGATCCGACGTTCTTATCCCATAAATCCGTTTTTGATAATAATAATATTGGCTTTTTATTGGAACAATCATTAAGGTGGAGTCCTTATTTACAATGAAGTCCAGAGTTAATTTAATAAATAAAAGTAATGGATAATAACTTAGATTAAAAGTATAGAGCCTGTTTACAGATAATCCCAGCCTCATTGCCTTAATTTCGGTGCCACGTGATTGCTCATGGCATCTTTAAAAAGCATTATTGATGTTATTATTTTGTGGTGATTTTCTAGTTCATTCCAACATTTTATGGCTTGAAATTTTACATTCTTGTCTCTAACGCGCGAGTTACAATTTTCAGGGAAGAAGTTATATTTGTCTCCACGTGTTCTTATATTATTATTTCCCTTTGGGAACCAGTTTATTACATATTCTGGGAAGAGACCATTTCTCACTTTAAACATGAAAATTAACAGGTCAAAGTAGTAGTTGTAGTCCGTGGTATTTATATTTGCGACTTCCGTCGCGGAGGAGTATTTTCGACTATTGGATATAAATGTATGTATATTTTTGAAAGTAATTGGTTTATTTGTTCACTTTGTTTATATATTGGAAACAGTAAGTTGTCCCTTTGATTACGTGTGGCAGAATTGGGCTCAAACATGTTTATTTGCTATTACAATTATGAAACTAAATTAGTCAAACGCAAAGGTGAATCTATTTCTTTTCAACGTCAATAAAGGATCAATGTATTGTATTTGTGGTTTATCATTATAATAAGCACACAGTAAGACCAAGTGTAAGTCACTGAACTAAATTAAATACTTACTAAAATAGGACGAATGCATTTCAATATCGTGGCTATGTAGGATCACATCCGCAAACCAAAATTTTGGAATAAAAAGAGAATAAAACAAGCGTTCAATATAAAACTATTTTATTTTTTTCCCGAGTGACCGAACATTCTCAAATATAATAAGTAAATCTTACACCTTCATTTCAGTTTAGACCATCTAAATAATCAAAAACAAACCACCCTTTCACAGCATGAAGTTAGAATAATAAACAGCCCGCGCCTTCAAACCGTCGTCTGCTCTAAGTCTAAACTGTTAAATGGCAACTTATGTCCAGCACTGGTAGAAAAAAAAGGTCTGATCATAAACCAACCTTAAAAATTAAAGGTGGCAGCACATTCTTGGATTTTTTTGAAGCTGTGCGGACAAGTACAACTCTAGGGGCGAATCGTGAGCAGATTTCCGCTTTAAGACTCATACAGTCACTGGGTTTTAATCTCACGGGAGAGTATAGCTATATTCGTAATTCCCGCCTATTCCAAACACAACCTAGATGGCGCCCCATCCTCAGATATCGATTGATTGTAACCCCCATTTTCTAAGCATGAGATATAGGAGAGAACATTCCTCACTTCTTTATCCGCACTCAAGCGGCATCCTTGCCACCCAATGTAACGAATGACCATAATCATATGGTAGAATAAATCTTGGATATTGATTAGTATATCTCGCCTAATTAATCCACCAAGACTTGAACACTACAGTTAATTACTTATTTAATTAAACTGTAAACCAAATTCTTACTAGATTGGTTTTATTCATAATCGGAATGCTATTTTATAAACAATGCAAAAAAACCTGAAAATTTTCAATTTGTCGGGGCAATGAATATAGTAATACTAATTCCAGTCACTAGAGGGCGCGAAAAGTGTAATCTGGCCGGGGCCATCTTGTTATTTTCATGTTAGTTGATGCGTATAGATTAGTGGCCGGATTCAGCTGCCAAAGAAATCTCCACCTACCTCTCCTATGCTCCTTCATTGGTCAATCCAAATCAAGCTTAAGGCTTTTCATTGGCGATGGCAGTTATGAGCAGATTTAACTTAAAGGTTGTGATTGGATGTTGATATAAGGAAGAAAACATAATTCGGTTCAGTTTAGTTTATTTTTTCATGAACAATGAACTTTGGGCCAGTGCAATAGCCTTTACACTAAATGTTTAAGTGCTTTACGCCATCTAGTTTATAAACCATAACTTTACCACATATATTTCCCACGGGCTTGGAGAATTTTTGCTTTATCACACTGACATGAGATTGGAAAAGCTATTTTTACGGTATTGAAATGCAAATTTCTGGGTTGGTATTTGAAATGAAACTATATTTAATTTTAAATTATTAAATTCAATACTATTATCAGAAGTTTATAGGGGAAGTACGTATTTTTAGCTATTTCGCTATTTATCGGTTTTTTCGCGCCACTGAATATCCACTTTTTTTGGCGGAAACCGCGGATGAATACAAGAAACTATTTTCTTCGAAGGTTCGTCTGCTATCCAGCTGAATGCTGATTTTGTTTTGGTACCTGACTGACCTGTGAGTATTAGCGTGGATTACAAGTTTATATATGAAAAAATCGTTATTAACTCCGATTATATTAATAAAACGATATATTTTTAACATTTAGGTATAAAAATGAACATAAGCAACATTGCTTTTAATGTAAGGGAAGAATTTAAAGCCATTTCCCTGTTTGAAAAAAGGTATTAGATCTTGGACAGGCTTAAAGAAAGTGGTGATTTTGAAGAGCTATTTAACATTATGGTTAACAAGTTTGAGTGCCTTAAAGATGTTGCTAAACCTACTAAAACAAATGAAAAACCTGGGGGCTATGGATTTTTTTAAATTCATGGCAAAATTGGAGAACATCTGTGATTTCACTGGCGCTTGGAATTGAAACCGAAGAAAGAGCGAGTGAAAGTGATAAGAAAATGATAGAAATAATTGTCAAATATTTGAAATCAAAGTCTGATGGGATGGTTGAGGATATAGTTGTAATTTTGAATTGGATAGCTCATGCTATTCTAGATTGCAACAATGAAGAAGAAATGAATAATTTAAAGTCAAATCTCTGGGAAGCCAACGTGGATAAAGTTCAAATTAATGATGAACCTAAAATATCTTTAAGGCATAAGCCAACGGATATAATATACGCAGTATACAGATTAGGAGGAGGAGTCCTTGGGGAAATGATTAATGTTAATAAGAGACGATTGGACAATAATAACCTTTCTAAAACTCAGGTTAGCAAAGCTTCACAGTTTTTGGAAATTGCCCTGTTGCTCCGTGATCCTGTTAAAAGTGCCAAAATGATACCAAAAGCTATGCATAACCGAGACAAAGGTGGAATGCATTTCTTACACGAATTACTTATGCAAACGAAGTTGGGCGGGTCGTTGCTACCCAATATAAAGAAATTTGCACTATCGGGGAACGCAATGTGATAAGTAAATTTTTTGGTCAACATCTGACAACCAAATTTCTAATTTAACTGAAATAATGGAGTTATATCGTATTGGTTTATTTAAGAGAAAACTATGCAAATACTTCTTTTGGATAAAAATTTGGAAATAATGTTCTACTCGGCTGTATGTTCTATCGATGGCATTCTAAATCGTGGATTTTCAAGAGAAATTTTGGAAGAATTCCGAAAGGTCCACCTGAGAAAGATGGGCCACGCTATTCTAAATGACTTTATTTCCGCTAAAACTGAGCAAATCAATAGGAAAAAGAAGAACCATGGTCAAGGGGGCAGTTATTAAGGGATCAGCTTTATCAACTATCATCTGGGTCCAAAACAAGTAAGGCGAATATCCGACCAAAGAAAAAGAAAAAACAACGAAGTTCTAGTCAACAAACACCAGAAAAAACATGCGCAAGACAACTTCACTTGAATATTCTGCCAAGAATACCTCACCAATTCTAAGCAAAACGAAACCTGCCAAATTTACCGGGAAAGACTCAAGACCGGTTTCACCAATCTCAAGCAAAACAAACCCCACTAAACGAGGCAAAATAAATGAATCCACCTTGAGTAAAACTAGTTCTGTCCAAGTGATCTCAAAGAAAATTAATTCTGCCCAAGCGATCTCAAAGAATATTAATTCTGCCCAAACGATCTCAAAGAATATTAATTCTGCCCAAACGATCTCAAAGAATATTAATTCTGCCCAAACGATCTCAAAGAATATTAATTCTGCCCAAACGATCTCAAAGAATACTAATTCTGCCCAAACGATCTCAAAGAAAATTAATTCTGCGCAAGCGATCTCAAAGAAAATCAACTCAGTCCATGATACATCTAGAAGCGCCTCCTCACCATAATTAGGCAAACTACGAATTAACTGTAAAATAATGAGATATTTTAGGGGCGACCTAGAAGTCAGTTAATTTGTATAAAGTTTTTTTGGTATAAATAATGGAATGATTTTGTTAAAATTTAAGTGTTTTGATGTAGGAATATTTTGTTGTAAATTTGCTTGTAATTAATTGAAAATCAATGCTTTAACTTGCAAATATTAAGTTTGTTAAGAGCAATGTCCATTGTTGATATTTTTAAAAATTTGTCACGGTGCTATTTTGGTACATTTTCTTTCAAGTCGTTTTCGACATTCCCTTTGTAAACATGTTTTTCTCTATTCGAATCGGTGAATAACCGTAAAAAACTCTTCAACGTAGGTAAAAAGAAAAAAAAACCCTACGTCAGTGCTAGTGCGGGTATGTTTGCCCAAAACAGGTGTTTATTAAGAATTTGAGCCAACAAGAAAAAAAGCCCCTTGTAGAAAGGAATTGTGGGTCCAAAAATACACCTAAGAAAAAAATAGTAGCTACCAAAAATTAAAGAATAAAGTAGAATCTCTCGAGCAGTCCAACAAGTAAGTTGGCTAGAAAATTTGTGAGCGCGCTAGGCCCCCTTAAAAAGGCCCAAGAAAAAGGACTAACTGAGCAACCTGTAAGTGGTTTAAAGTTAAATTTTTGTGCGAGCTTGGCCCTAAAAAGCCCTAGAAATAACAGTTAAATTGTGTGCGAGCTTGGCCCTAAAACGCCCTAGAAATAAACAGTTAAATTTTATGCAAGCTTGGCCCTAAAAAGCCCTAGAAATAAAAAGTTAAATTTGTGCGAGCTTGGTCCTAAAAAGCCCTAGAAATAGATGAAACTTGTGTGCATTTTTTAAGAATAATAAGAAAATTAGTGCTTTTTATAAGGCGTAATTTTGTGCGAATTTAAACCAGAAATTAAAAATAAACTGTGCGTGAATTAGATATGAAACTAAATAAATCAAGTGCGAAATTTTAACTCTTAAAGAAAGAATAAATCAGATTCTGTTAAGTTTTACCCGTTTGTACCGTTTTCTATTTTTTTCACCTACCAACACCGATCCGAACCAACCGCGCTTATGGAACCGATGTTTCAGTCCGTCGGAACCGTAAAAACAAAAACTTTTAAGCTCTCCCAAAGCTAAATCAGCTACACATTTTGGTGCAATCGTAAACCCGGGATCGTGGTGTTGGATAATGAGACTTTAGACCGGTTTAATTTAGAACAATGGCGAGCAACGATTAAGGTAAACAAACGGCTAGGCGCGTTAAATCAGGTCATATTTGATCTGATCAAAGATGACGATGAACTGAAAATCGAGCTATCCGAGGTAGAAGATTCGGTCGACGAAATAACCTTATGGAAGAATGGAGCAAAGCGCTATATGGATAAGATGCAACGGAACGAAAGCTCAGCCGCCAGCGTAGCCTCAGGCCAAGGAGGACAGATTTCGAGCCAATCTAGCGATACGACGCACTCCACGAGCAAGAAGAATGTCAAACAACCTCAGATCCAGATAAAGAAGTATAATGGAGACAGCAGCCAGTGGCAAGGTTTCTAGGGACAGTTTCGTGGAACCATCGACCAGGACCCAGAACTCTCTGATACCGATAAGTTGATTTATTTACGCTCATTTTTGGAAGGGGAGGCTGAGGAAGCCATAACTACTGTAATGGACGGCGAGGGTAGCTACGTCTTAGCCATTCACACGTTAGAAAAGCGTTTTGGACGCAGAAGTATGCTAATTAGTACAAGCATGAACAATATTTTACAATTACCACCTGATCAAGATAACCCAAGTGATATCAATGTAAATACCGCAGCGCAGAGCCGAGGGGCTACTCACTTGCCCAAAAAATGTACACCAGATTTCTTATTTCCAAATATTTCCGATTTATTTCTATTATTTTTGTATTTCTTCAATTCCCGATATTTATCCTAAAATTTCCAATATTTTCACGATATTTCCTATATATTTCCATTATTCCTTCGTATTTCTAATATTTCTCAGTATTTCGAATATTCCTTCGTATTTCAAATATTTCTCAGTATTTCTATTATTCCTTCGTATTTCTAATATTTCTCAGTATTTCTATTATTCCTTCGTATTTCTAATATTTCAATAGCATTTTTGATATTTATTTTTCTTTAAACATCATCATAACAATAATCTACAACCTATATGGTAAAATGAAGTTGGGCTCCCGTCCCATTAGACCGAATCCCGTTGGATCGAAAGTCCCATTAGACCGAATCCCATTAGATCGAATGTCCCATTGAACCGAATCCCATTGGACCGAAAACGCCAAATGTGCGGGTTAATTTTCATACTTTGGCGGGTTCTTTTTCTTAAGATTGGCATTTCAATGTCTTAAATATATTTTTTAAGCTGGTTATATTCTGAAATAAAAATCGTGTTTTTTTTTTGAACAACCACACAAAAATGTTTATGGTTATGTCTAAAATTGAATTTTTGTACGCTATATAAGGAGATGATTTTCAATGCTCAATTTTAAATCTATGTGAAACATGGAGCGGATTGCTAACAAGAGAGGCTTCTTGTATATTCATAAAGGATATTTATTTAAGCTTAATAAACAAAAAGATAAGTCATGTTACTACTCCTGTAGAAATAAAGCCTGCCATGTGAGGATTACTACTTTGGATGGAATTATTCAAAACGAGGTACCTGAGCACGAAAAACACGATCCCGACAACCAATTTATTATGGCGTTAAAAGCGAAGGCTAGGATGATCGCGGAAGTAACCGAAGGTGCTAACAACAGAAAACGAATGCTTGACGTCTATACAGAAGCTTGCTCTCAAGAAAAGAAACAAGCCATGTCTTCAGGATTTTCCGAAATCGAAGTACACGCGTCATTGCCAGAATACAAGTCATTACGCTCATCCTTGTACCGTTGTCGCAGTAAACTTTTACCTCCAAATCCAGAACACAGAAAAGATATAATAATTGAAGGACCGTGGCAAAAGGTTGGTGAGTTTGACGAAACATTTCTGCTTTTTAATGATGGCACCGATGAAAAAATTATTGCCTTTGCCACAAGCGAATTTTTGACTTTGCTTTGTGAAGCACGGTCAGTATTTATGGACGGAACTCACTATGCGTGCCCTAAACAATTCCGCCAACTTTACATTCTTCATGTACCCTACAATGGAATCATGCTACCAGTCTTATACGTCTTGCTTCCAGGTCACTCCAAGGAAATATATTCTCGTATGTTCACTCTAATTCTTGATTCAGTTACTTCAAGAGGCTTGTCCTTTTCGCCATTAAAATTTCAAGTCGATTTCGAAAGTGCAATGATATCCACGCTAATGTCTGTATTTCCCAATTCCAAAATAAAAGGGTGCTACTTTCATTACACCCAAGCTATTTGGCGCGCCGTTTCTAGTAAACACCTTTCAGCCCAATACAAAACTAATAATTTAATCCGAAGAATGGTGCGGCGACTAATGGGTTTGGCGCTGGTACCTCTCGATGTTCAAGATGACCTTTGGATTTCAATTCAAGATACATTTCCAACTGAGGAACCGAATGTGGTTCAATTCCTTGATTACTTTGTAAACACTTGGTTTGAAAATAGTCTTCATCCACGAGACATGTGGAATCACTTCTCCAATTTTCAATTCCGCACGAATAATCATTTAGAAGGACTGCATTATAAACTTAACCAGAAGTTTAATACTAAGCCTTTATTTTATCATTTGCTGCAAGAACTGCAAAAGCTACACGTAGAATGCCGATCCTTGAAGCTCGATAATGACGCTGGGAAACCTCCGAAACCAGCGAAAACAAAATTTCTTCAGTTCAACGAAAGGTACAACAATGCTGTAAAAAAATATCAAGCCGCCATTGAAAATCCCAAAGAATGTAAAATCAGTGCCGCGACGAAATTACTGGATGCCATATCATCAAATATTGTAACGGATGTTTAAAAATTTTGAATGGAATGTAACAAATATTCATAAAGGAAATAAAAATTAATAACTGGAATGATATAATTGAGACTAATTCTTTAACCTAACCAAACCTAACCTTACCTAACCTGACCTAACCTAACCTAACCTAACCTAACCTGACCTAACCTAACCTAACCTAACCTAACCTAACCTAACCTAACCTAACCTAACCTAACCTAACCTAACCTAACCGTAAGGCAGATGCAACTAATTTAGTTTATAATGACTTTAGTATGCAAACACACGAATGTTAGTATTACGAAACTTACTTTTCCTTTCGAGGATTCGATCCAGGGTCTGTCGATTGATGGTCCGATACTTTCCCACTAGGCCACGGTGAGACGGAAACCACCATTGCTTAATTAACTTTTGACGAAGAATTATAAAACACTAACAACAGATAACATTTCTGATAAAAAATTCCCAATAGACAGAAACCGCCCAACGGGCTTGATTGAGAAAAGCAATACTTAAAATTTCGATTTATTGGGAATCGGTTTAACGGGATTCGATTTATTGGGATTTCGGTTTAACGGGATTCGGCGTAATGGGACAACTCCGAAGTTGGAATCGTTTTTAAAAGACTACTTTTGAATTCAAAGATACCTGATTTTCTGATTATAAAAGTTTTCAGTATTAATATCAAATTTTTTTTTAGTTCCATTGTTTAAAGATTTCATTTGTTTCATAAGTTCATAAGATATGTTCCATAAGTTTGTCACTGGTAATTGAGAGTTTGTCACGAAGTAACGTAGGTGAAACGTCATATATTCTCGTAAAGTGATGCCTGGTGAAGCTCTGTCAAAGGCACTGTAAAATGAACTGTAGAACCGAGTGTAGTCAGTTCTTGCATCGTTCTCGAACTAGCTCTCAGTAATTCTCTAGCATTACGAAGTGTAGGAAGTGTCATACTTATGGAACATATCTTATAAACTTATGGTATTTTTTATTTATAATGCTTCCATATTAAATCCAAAACATATATTAGTATTTAAGAAAACTAATTAGAAACAATCTGAATTTCAAATGTAAAAGATTTCCGCTGCAACTTTGGATAATATCTCAACTTGTGACGTCACACGTTACATAAAGCAGACGACGCTTCAAGGCCGCCCAAAACTTTTCTCAAACCGAAGACGGATCGAGACCCCCTTAGGCATAACCAGGGAATTTCCTGAATCGCGAACGAACAAACCTTTTAGAGTAGCTCGCCTCCCTCAGAAAATGTTGAGGAAAATACAAATCTCTGCTTTACCAAGATTTCGCCATATTTCCCCGAGCTTCCGATGATATTTCCCCGAATTTCCGATGATATTTCTCATTATTTCCGATATTTCTCATTATTTCCGATATTTCTCATTATTTCCGATATTTCTCATTATTTCCCAATATTTCCGATATTTCCCAATATTTCCGATATTTCTCATTATTTCCCAATATTTCCGATATTTCCCAATATTTCCGATATTTCTCATTATTTCCCTATATTTCTCATTATTTCCCTATATTTCTCATTATTTCCCTATATTTCTCATTAGAGATGGGCCGATACCAGTTTTACCCGATACCGATATCATTCGATACTTGGGAAACCGATACGTACCGATACCGATATTTTACCCGATCCTTCGAATAAACCGATATTAAACCGATACCGATATATTAACCGATATCAATAATAAAATAAATAAGAAAATAGGTTGTAGAGATGGGCCGATACCGATCCCATATCGGTATCGGTACCGATATTTGACTTTAACCGATATATTTCTTTAAAAAATATCGGGTAGAAATATCGGTTCATTTTTAACCGATACCGATATATCGGTTAAAGTGAAATATCGGTACCGATACCGATATGGGATCGGTATCGGCCCATCTCTATTTCTCATTATTTCCCTATATTTCTCATTATTTCCCTATATTTCTCATTATTTCCCTATATTTTTCATTATTTCCCTATATTTCTCATTATTTCCCTATATTTCTCATTATTTCCCTATATTTCTCATTATTTCCCTATATTTCTCATTATTTCCCTATATTTCTCATTATTTCCCTATATTTCTCATTATTTCCCTATATTTCTCATTATTTCCCTATATTTCTCATTATTCCCTATATTTCTCATTATTTCCCTATATTTCTCATTATTTCCCTATATTTCTCATTATTTCCCTATATTTCTCATTATTTCCCTATATTTCTCATTATTTCCCTATATTTCTCATTATTTCCCTATATTTCTCATTATTTCCCTATATTTCTCATTATTTCCCTATATTTCTCATTATTTCTTATTATTTCAGATATTTCCCTATATTTCCGATATTTCTCAAAATTACGATATTTCTCGAAATACTGAAATATATTTCTTAAGGCTTGTACACCATATTTCGTAAGTGGCTAGCCCCTCGCGCAGAGCGAGCAAGTGCAAACAAAAGAAATTATGCTACAAACAGTTAGGGCGGTAATTCGAGGAGATAATGGGCAAGAAATAGTGGTTAGATGTTTATTTGATGACAGAAGCCATAGGTGCTTTATCAATGATAGACTGTCAAGAGAGCTATAGCACTAGAGAAAGTTGGGGAAGAAAAACTTAATGTTTTTAAATTTGAGAGTAACGTCCCAACAACAATGGTGCAAAATAGAGTAAAAGTAGTCCTTGAGAATGCGCGTAAAGAGGAAACAGTTACGATAGAAGCTTTGGAGACCCCTGGAATAAGTGGTGGAGTTTTCACCGTCCCAAGCGGGAATATTGCTAGTGAGATGGAAAAACGTGGGTATGCCTTGTCAGATTCAGAGAGCGAAGCCTGTTCAGCTGCGGAAGCCCCGTTAGATATTCTGATAGGCGCGGACTATTTTTGGGCAGTTGCAAAAGGTCCAGTAGAAAGACTGTCAGACAGGTTAGTTGTTATTGACACTAAGCTTGGTTGGACTTTACATGGTACCACCAAGGTAGCTCTTTATTGACACTAAGCTTGGTTGGACCTTGCATGGTACCACCAAGGTAGCAGGAGCAGCGCTAAGCGTAGCAATTAACGCGATTAACGTAATGAGAGTTACAGTGAAGCCAAAGAGCGAGCACGACCTTCTGTCAGAAAGAGTTAAAGCATTTTGGGATTTAGAGCATTTAGGAATAAACGATACCCCAGAAGCTAGTGATTTTTTGGTAATAATTCTAGGAGAGCGGTCGCTCTCTTAGATAAGACTTGATACCGCCTCTAATGCTAAAGGAGGGTTCTTTCATTGGCCGTAACTTTTTTCGTATTGTGTATGCTGCTTTGAAATTTTGCCAGTGAACTAAAATTTGGGCCCTTATTTTGTGGTTAAAATTTCAAAGAGATCCAACTAATAGTTATTTCTATAATGAAAAAAGTTTTTAAGAGTGGTTTTAGAATCCATAAAATTAATCCGACATTTGGTGAAAGATACAATATTCTTCTATAGACATAACATGGGAATTTTATAAAAAAGAGCATTTTCTCAGAAGGCATATAAGGAAAACTATTCACTCGTTACGTTTGGGAACCATCTTAAATGAAAGATAACACTTCATTCTACCGACTTTTCAAGTTTCATAAAGATCAATTAAGTTTAAGTATTGATTTTTATCATTATTAACACATACTTTGACTTACGTTGTTTTGGGTATTGGAATTACAGCGTTTTACCACTGTTATCAAAAATAAATAGGGGAAAGTGTCGGACTCTCTCCTTCGTGAGAGACATGCATTTGGAGGGGTGAATGCATACTCGCGAAATCTGTTTCATCCCCCTCGCCTATTCACCACGTACCTAAGATAATTTGTGATATTGCGCGTGAAGAAATAGCGCGGTTTTATTTTACATTAGCCGCTTTTGACTGAGGCTAACCGTGGCCACTGCGGTTTATCGCCACAATTTAATTTGATGATGTACATAATTGTAATAATTTAGTTTGCTAATATTGATGTTATTTACTAATATTAAAACGTTTTAGCTTATAATGACAACCCTGGGCCTAAGTTTAAACAAAATTCTAAAGGATTTTAACTATGTGTTTTTTATAATTAAATGATGATTTCAAGAACATCCGCGGCAATTTTAATTTAATTTCGGGCCTAAGTTTAAACGAAATTCTAAAGGATTTTAACGATGTTTTTTTTTTTAATTAAATGGTGATTTCAAGAACATCCGCGACAATTTTAATTTATTTTTGGCGTGCTAACGTTTTAAACAAACTTTGACCTCGTTCAAACGCGAAAATAACACTAAACAACAAAATAGAACGGAGCGCGGAGTCTCTTCCTTGAGATACGCCTATGTCAAATTCTCCCGTATGGTGGGAACGAGCGTTATTCTCGGGAAGAATGACATCATCAACTACAAATCTGATTGGCTTATACCATTTTAAACACCTCTCGCGCGCTTGAGCGTCTCGAAATGCATGTCAAGCTAAGGCAAAGGCAGGAAAATATGGCAGTCCGACACTTTCCTCTATTTATTTTTGCTGTTATTTAGCCCTAATTCTGAGAGAGCGGTTGCTCTCTTAGATAAGACCTCATACTGCGTTTAATGTATAAGGGTGGTTTTTTGATTCGATGTAACTTTTTTCCTATCATGGTTACTGCTTTGAAAAACTTCCACTGAACTTAAATTCGGACCCTTAATATGTGGTTAAAATTTCAAAGAGATCCCTCCATTAGTTTTTATTATAGAAAATAAAGTTGCTAAGGGTGGTTTTCATTTCCATAAAAAAATTCAGACATTTTGGCAAAAAAAGGGAAATTTTCCCATAGGAATAACATGGGAAATGTTTGCTGTGATAGCCAAATGGTCTCGACCATTTTTTGAAGACTATTTATTCGATAGGTCTGAAAATGGTTTTAAATGAAAGGTTAAACATTTTTCTGGTGCCTTTCGAAGTTTTATTGAAAACAATATTAAGTATTACTTTTTGTACTTTTAAGCACATACTTAAACTTACGACCTTTTATTCTGTTGGACTTACGTGGTATAATCCTAGCTAAAATCATAGAGAAACGTATTGTTGCACTTACGCTGTTTTACCGCTAATAGAGCGAAGTTTTTTGTTTACTAAATGCGTCGTCCGCTCTGTTTATGTGCGAGCTTAAGGCGAATTTTTCCACTTTTCATCTAAAAGAAGGGGTTAATCAGTCCCAATTTTATTTTATTCTCGTAAGTTAAACTTCATTATAATTTAATACAAAAGAATTTAAAGTTAAGATTTAGCCGATAATTTTTAAATTCACTGATTTCACTAAGCCTTGGTCAAAAGTTCAAGACAGGCTGATTGTACTATTGTAGACTAGAGACCAATTGGCCGTGTTGCGTTCGTTTTAAGGTGTTTCACCTGGTGCCATTGGCCAACGATAGCCGCTAATTAGGTAATTTGTTTAAATTAAATCAATTTTTGTTGTTTAAAGTAGATCAATGCAAACTACGCACAAGGGTTCGTTCCCTGGTTTCTCGACTGGTGCCGTCATGCAACGGTTACCGCTACGAAGATACGATTTTTACTGGTGAAATAAATGATAGATTCAATCACACTATCACTAAACCCTGTCACCAAATCAACCAATATTTTTAATTCAGGTCCTTCCAATCATTTGTACTAGGTAACAATTGAATTATTAATTATTTTGCGCTCATTCTAACGTTACCTAAGAAAACAACAAACAATGGCCAGATTACCAACGATAAACGCTACAGAGATTATATCTGGTGCATGCGGTCACCGGTAACCACTGCGCAGATCATTTTGTTTGTTTAAATTAGTGGTAAAATAATTGATAGATTAAATCACACGATCACTAAACCCTGCTGACAAACCAGTTTTTTATCCCGGCTCTTGCAATCATTTTTTTTAGGTAACAGTTACGTTTTTAATTACTATTTATAACCGCTATAATTTAGAATAAAGGTTTTTGTTTAAATTAGATACATTTTTGATGTGTAAAGTAGATTAATTCAAACTACGCAGAAGGGTTCATTCCCTGGTTTCTAGACAAGGGTTACCGCTACAAAGATCCGTTTTTTGCTGGCAAAATAAATGATAGATTCAATCACACTATCACTAATTCCTGTCATCAAATCAATATTTTTAATTCAGCCTCTTCCAAGCGCGAAATTACAAATTAAAGGGATGTACAGTGTGTTAATTAATTAATATAAATTTTGGATAAATATGTAACACACTATCATTAGTAATTTCAGAAGAGAGGAAAAACGGTTCAAATTAATTTTTTTTAATTTAGAAAGCAAATTTGGCTCAGAAAAAACCCAGCGCCAGAAGCCTGTCTTATAAAATTTTCACAAGATGATTCGTTCAAGAATGTCTAGAATTAAGTCGCATAGAAGTAATAAATATTTCACCTAAGTCAGCTGACTTGGCCAGGCAGGGCATAGCCCACTCAATCCATGCTCACGGACGCTGCTCTGCATCTTGCGTAGTGTTACGCGTGATCTAGTGGGCTATGGGCAGGGTAAACAAATACGGGGCTGCCAGGCTGTCTCTTACACAATAATGATACAGGGCAAATGACCAGTTTAAAAATAAAACCACGGGACCACAAAGAAAATGCAAGGGTAACCAGAGTCCAGACATTAACTCAAAAAGTTTAATTGTCCAATTCCTAAGTTTAGCAGACGACGTGGTCAAATATTATTATATAGTGCGAGCAGCTTGCGTCCATGAGCGCGGATCGAGTGGGCTATGCTTGCAGGAAGAAACTTTGTCCAGGGAGCTGTATTGTCGTAGCTTCCCCTCTACTAAAAAAGCTAGACCTTATTTGTCCATAAAAAGGGGGTATGAATTTTGACCCTCCCTCCAAACCTAGGCGAGCCAATGTAAACAATAAAGATGGCCGCGAGCTACGAACATTCAGGAGGGTTAAGCCTCGGTCTTTTGTGTATCGAGTCCGAGTGACGGGAGTTTCTCAACGGTTTGCAAATCTTATTTAAATTTTTATTTTTACTATTATTTCTATTTATATTGATTATAATATGGAAAATATTCAAAGAATTAAGCCGGGAAAGAAGAAAACGGACGCCTTCTTTAAAACACGTGACGTCAGAGATTGTTTACATTGGCTCGGTATGCGCGAAAATTGTGCGTGGAGCACTAGTACGCTTATGTCTAGGCCCTAGAGGCCTAGTCTCTCTACTCCTCTACACATCCGTGCTTTGTCTCAGTTACACCAAAGAGAATATAGGGGAGGAGTTGAAGATCCCCCGCTCCACAAGGCTAAATTACATTGTTGCCCCTAAATTATACTAGTGGTACGAGGGAGTTTCCGGCTCAGTCGCGCCACCTACGATACCGTTAAATTCTCAAACGGAAATGCCTCGGTACTGCGCATTGAAGATGCGCGGTAGAAAAGAGCAACAAGATTTTCCCCTCTTTCCACTCCTCCCCTATATTCTCTTTGGTTACACCTTGTATTGGAAACCCCCATACCTATAGCGTTGCCTGTGTACCCCCACCTACGGCACCGTAGTCCTCCCAGCATCCTCAGCGGTTAGGTAGGGTCGTACACTCGTACTGGATGAAATTGTAAAGGGCGCCCCCTCTATCTTAAAATTAGAAGCTAGCTCTAACACAAATAAAATGGCGCTACGCGGCAGCATTTAGCAATCGCCTACCGAAGGGTAGGGGCGTGCGCGAGGTACATTGGGAGAGATACGGTGCCGTAGGCAGACTTGTAAATAGGGGGTACCAGGGAGCCTGTGACACCCAAGAAAATTCACAGGACACCCTGATAAAATATTTTTAGAGGGGGTCGGTACCACCCGGGTACCCTGAAAAATTCGGGGCGATGAGAACTCTCACAAGAGTTCAAGACTCAAAAGTGAAAGTAAAAGTTAACAAGTCGGGAAAACCAAAATATTACCTCTCCGTGTCGAGAAGATTATATAACCTTAAGTATCCAATGAAAACGTCGACCTTTTTGCCCTCATCCTTTCCCGCGCTTTGCGCTTCCGCATTTCATCCTTACTCTCAACATTATCTTCCTCCATTTTACATATAAAAATCAAATACTCACAAAAAGAAGCGGCAAAAACCTGCTGGCTCTTTACAACCACTTAATTTGACTTAATATCCAATTTCCAACAACAATAATATACCGGTAGTTTAATTGACAACCTACTAGCATCGAAATTCTCATTAAGAATGGCTCCCGCGGATAAAAAACGGCAATTTTCAACTAGGTGGGCGTTATCTCATAAGATTTGAAAAATATCATTTGTCTTTTTTACCAATGCCTAACCGTTTGGATTTTTTAAAGCAGTCTTAGCACCAAAAAATATTTTGAATGAGGATAAAAAAGGTCTGTCCTCTCGTAATTTTTTAAGCTTTTATCATGATTACTCTATACAACAGTAACAAGGAGTATAAACCCATTAGTGGAAGCAGTATTTTTTTCCCAAAACAATCTCGCTTATGTTTATGCAATGAATGAAATATATCACAATGCACGGGCCTTGATCGATATAGGAGGCAATGAAGGAAATATATCGCATGCACGGGCCTTGGTAGATATAGGAGGCAATGATAATCTCTCTCTTTGCACGAGAGGTTTATCTTTAATATTTAAATAAATATAATTATTTTTAATTATTTTAATCTTCAATAATTAACATTAATAATAGTTAAATCGTTTAAAATAAAGTTATACTTATTATCTTCTCAAACTTTGCTAATATTGACGTTTAAAGTGAAGGGTACCCCTCTTCCCGCTTTCTTCAAATTTTGGGGTATATATACGATTCGTTTCCATTATAATAGTAAGGAAAAACCGCAAATGCGAAAACCTTTGGTAGCGATCCTACCTTAGGGAGGCTAGACGTTTCTCGTAACCCTAGCTGATCGCCGCGTATATCCTAAAACCAAACGATGATAATGGAGTAGAAGCCAATGATACAGATTGGTGTCTATGTGGAATAGACGGAAGACCAGTGGATGGTGGTGTTAGAAGGCAGTGTAAGTGCAGACGGGTGTCAATGTGGGATTGACAAAGAACAGAAGATGGTGGTGATTAGAAGCCAGTATGTACAGACTGGTGTCCACGTGGAATGGACGAAGACCAGAAGATGGTGGTGATTAGCAGCCAGTAAGAACAGACTAGTGTCCGTGTGGTGTGGACAAAGACCAGAAGATTGGTGGTGTGAGAACTCAAGTAGAGGAGCCATTTCCGTGACTGTGAAAGCAGTTCGGAAATGGCGAACACGTTTGCTCCGATACGCAAACTGCGAACGCGGTCACGTGGGTGTAACAACGGACAGACAGACACACACACAGACAGACAGACACACAGACACACAGACAGACACGGCCGTTACAGAACCTCTCCTGGACTACGTCACACGGAGAGGTAAAAATACGCGGCTTTCCTCGATACCAAAATAGCTCTATGCCTCAGTATGATATTCGAGTTTTTTTTTATTTAATTACCCTTGTCCACTAGGGAGCCCCGGGTACCCAAGAAAATTGGGCTTTGGGTGGGTCGGGAGCCCTGCTGGCTCTCGATGGAATTATCACTATTTACAAGTCTGGCCGTAGGTCGCCCATCATTATTTGCAATCCATCTCAATTCCCTTATCCCTGGTTACACTGCTACAACCAAAGAGAATATACCAATTCTCTTTGCTACAACGAAAACCCAATACCAGCAACATAAGTCCAAGCCAGTCATCTGAAAGACTCAAAACGATGACTCTGATTCTTCTGAATTTCAAATATCAGTAGAAATGACTCTAGATAATCCTCAGAGTTATTTTAAATATTTCAATGCTCAAAGCCAGGGGATAAGGAAAGGCCAAAATAATTTTATTATGAAAATTTGATGTTTTCAGTGATAAATTAATCTCATTGGTGATAACTGATTAACTGGTACCTGAAAGCATTAGTAACTAACTAGCAATATTAGGTCCCTTATGCTTACGCTCCCCTATATTTATGTTTGTGCTTAGTGCAGATTTTAAAAATGCATCAGTTTCTTAACAATCTTAATTAAATGAAGACTGAATCAACAGATATTAATAAAAAATGTCTTCGTGGACATAGACTTGAAAAAGTAAATGATAAGAAAACAAAATGGAATGACCGAAGTAACAGATATTAAACTTTTTCTTTAAAGACATGATTATAAAACATCAATTATTTTAAAAAAAATACTTATCTTCGTTTTTTTCACCAAAATTACATTTGCCCAAAAATTTTGTATCATTAAATTTTCCATTCTTTTCGTGTCAAAGATTTACTATATAACAGAAACATGCGACATCGTTTATATTTACAGCTAGATTTCCAGTGTAGACCATGATAGAAACAGTTCCTCGTTAGTGATATTTAAAAGGATTGCAGCTTTTAATTTGATATACAATACGTTTTAATACTGGAAACTAAGCCCAATAGTGAAATAAATACGCAGCCCACCATTTGTCGGTGTCCATTTACGAGTTTCGTGTTATACGTTTGCTCTACAATGTGTTCCTCATAGAGAGTTGAAGTCATACCAAACTAATTCAATCACAACTTTTAAAACAGTTCTCACGCACTCAATAATATACCAAAGGTTTTTTGTTAATAATGTCTTTTATCCAGATTTTAATGATTCATTTATGAAACATTTTAAATCATCGACCCAAAAAATGGGACCCAAATTGAATCGTGGTCGTATAAATGCAGGCGCAAAACCAAAGCACCCTAAAGCGACGTTTAAAATGTCAATCATGATGACAGATAAAATTTCTTCCTTCGGTTGAATTTAGTCGTTTTAAACAACGTTTTGCCTTATAGTTCGAAAAGAGAAACCTTTAAAAATAACCCATATCCATACTCGGATATTTATTCTAATCCTTTTCATTCGAAAACTGTTAATACCACAAAGGATATAAAGAATGAATAATCTGTCTTTCGAAAACAATGCAAATGTAATTTTGGTGAAAAAAACGAAGATAAGTATTTTTTTTTCAAATAATTGATGTTTTATAATCATGTCTTTAAAGAAAAAGTTTAATATCTGTTACTTCGGTCATTCCATTTTGTTTTCTTATCATTTACTTTTTCAAGTCTTTGTCCACGAAGACATTTTTTTATTAATTTTTTAAATTGGACTTACGGCGTTTTTGTCGTGATTCACGCCGTTAGAGGGATATTAAGCAAGAAAAGCATGGCGTTTGAGCTCTTGTAGGTGCTTTGCCCGGGTGCTTGTAGATACTTGTGGGTGCTTGTGGGTACTTGTGGGTACTTGTAGGTGCTTGTGGGTGCTTTTGGGTGCTTGTGGGTACTTGTAGGTGCTTGTGGGTGATTTTGGGTGCTTGTGGGTACTTGTAGGTGCTTGTGGGTACTTGTAGGTGCTTGTGGGTACTTGTAGGTGCTTGTGGGTGCATGTAGGTACTTGTAGGTGCTTGTGGGTACTTGTGGGTTCTTGTGGGTGCTTGTAGGTACTTGTGGGTACTTGTGGGTGCTTGTAGGTGCTTGTGGGTGTTTGAAGGTACTTGTGGGTGTTTGAAGGTACTTGTGGGTACTTGTAGGTACTTATGGGTACTTGTAGGTACTTGTGGGTACTTGTGGGTACTTATGGGTGCTTGAAGGTACTTGTGGGTACTTGTAGGTACTTGTGGGTACTTGTAGGTACTCGTAGGTACTAGTTGGTACTAGTAGGTACTTGTGGGTGTTTGTAGGTACTTGTAGGTGCTTGTGGGTGCTTGTGGGTGCTTTAAGGTACTTGTGGGTGCTTGTAGGTACTTGTGGGTGCTTGTAGGTACTTGTAGGTGCTTGTAGGTACTTGTAGGTGCTTGTGGGTACTTGTAGGTGCTTGTGGGTACATGTAGGTGCTTGTGGGTTCTTGTGGGTGCTTGTAGGTACTTGTGGGTACTTGTGGGTGCTTGTAGGTGCTTGTGGGTGTTTGAAGGTACTTGTGGGTGTTTGAAGGTACTTGTGGGTACTTGTGGGTGCTTGTAGGTACTTATGGGTACTTGTAGGTACTTGTGGGTACTTATGGGTGCTTGAAGGTACTTGTGGGTACTTGTAGGTACTTGTGGGTACTTGTAGGTACTTGTGGGTACTTGTAGGTACTTTTGGGTACTCGTAGGTACTAGTTGGTACTAGTAGGTACTTGTGGGTGTTTGTAGGTACTTGTAGGTGCTTGTGGGTGCTTGTAGGTACTTGTGGGTGCTTGTAGGTACTTGTGGGTGCTTGTAGGTACTTGTGGGTGCTTGTAGGTACTTGTGGGTACTTGTGGGTGCTTGTAGGTACTTGTGGGTGCTTGTAGGTACTTGTGGGTGCTTGTAGGTACTTGTGGGTGCTTGTAGGTACTTGTGGGTACTTGTGGGTGCTTGCCCGGGTACTTGTGGGTGTTTGTAGGTACTTGTGGGTGTTTGTAGGTACTTGTGGGTGTTTGTAGGTACTTTTGGGTGTTTGTAGGTACTTGTGGGTGCTTGTAGGTACTTGTGGGTGCTTGTAGGTACTTGTGCGTGCTTGTAGGTACTTGTGCGTGCTTGTAGGTACATGCTCCGGGTGCTTGTAGGTACTTGCTCCGGGTGCTTGTAGGTACTTGCTCCGGGTGTTTGTAGGTACTTGTGGGTGTTTGTAGGTACTTTTGGGTGTTTGTAGGTACTTGTGGGTGCTTATAGGTACTTGTGGATGCTTGTAGGTACTTGTGGGTGCTTGTAGGTACTTGTGCGTACTTGTGCGTGCTTGTAGGTACTTGTGCGTGCTTGTAGATACTTGTGCGTGCTTGTAGGTACTTGTGCGTGCTTGTAGGTACTTGTGCGTGCTTGTAGGTACTTGTGCGTGCTTGTAGGTACTTGTGCGTGCTTGTAGGTACATGCTCCGGGTGCTTGTAGGTACTTGCTCCGGGTGCTTGTAGGTACTTGCTCCGGGTGCTTGTAGGTACTTGCTCCGGGTGCTTGTAGGTACTTGCTCCGGGTGCTTGTAGGTACTTGCTCCGGATGCTTGTAGGTACTTGCTCCGGGTACTTGCCCCGGGTACTTTTAGGTGCTTGTAGGTACTTGCCCCGGGTGCTTGTAGGTACTTTGCCTCCTCCATAGGATTAGCATTGCACTAAATTTTGGAAGCTCTTAACTCTAGTTATATTAGAGATACGGGGATATCCTTTGATTATGTAATAGTCCTATTTGCCCCTTCCCTCCTTCGTTAACATTTGCTCCATAGGATACTCCATATACGGGAAAAACCTTGAAAACTCAGGGAAGTATATGGGGAAAAGCCTGGAAATCTCATGGAAATTTGTTTTCCAAAAGTTGTATGAACCTTGTTATTTAACATATGTTATAAACTCATGCTTTTAGTTATATAAAGTTTTACCAAGAAGCGAGATCTAGTTCACTAGGGAGAAGGTATAAGATGCCTAAGTAATCGCGCGCCATAGTCCCAGTCCCCCTTTCAAAATGCAAGGGAGGGGGACGTAAAAGGAGGCCGGGCTATTTCGCCTCTCCTCAGTCGGAAAATACGTTGTTTTCGTCATTCGCGTCGCGTTTACGTGAGTTTTCTGGCCCGTGACCAAATAAGCATTTTTTAAACTGGACATTAGGCCAGTGACTTTCCTGACTTGGAATAAAAAAAACTGGTCCGTAACGTCGTCTGCTAAACTAAAGAAGTGGATAATTAAAATATTAGAATTTTAATGTGTGGAGTCTGGTTACCCTTGAACTTTCTTAGTAGTTTCGTGGACCACTGACCCCCCTCCGATTTAATTTCTGAACTGGACCAGGCAATTTTTAAACTGGTCATTTGCCTTGTGTCACCGCCTGATTTCCCACGCTGGTGCGAGTTGTTTGCGTTGTCGAGTGCGTGATGGAGTCGGCTATGCCTGGAGTCCCAACCTTGAAGAAGAGAGGATTGGAGTGGAAACCCCCATACCTATAGCGTTGCCTGTGTACCCCCACCTACGGCACCATAGTCCTCAAAGCATCCTCAGCGGTTAGGTAGGGTCGTACTGGACTAAATTGTAAAAGGCGCTCCCTCTATCTTCAAAATAGAAGCTAGTTCTCATACAAATAAAATGGCGCTACGCGGCAGCACTTAGCAATCACCTACCAAAGGGTAGGGGCGTGTGCGAGGTACATTGGGAGAGATACTTTGCCGCAGGTCGCCCATCATCATTTCCAATCCATCTCTACTCCCTTATCCCTGTCCCAACCCACGCGACTTCCAACCACTAGCATAGCCCACTCGATCACGCTCTCTTTTCCCGGCTACATATTTTGAAGATGGCACTTTTTAGGCGTATTAACAATCTTGGATCACCTTTGTGAACTTTTAGGGTAGCCCTGCCTATATTTTGTTTAAGGTTTTAAGCTTAATATTAAACAGACGTTAGTTTATGCTACAAAAAAGTTTGAAATTGATCGGATCATCTTTGTGAAGTTTTAAGGATATCCGAATTTCATATTGGGCTTATGACAATTTTGATCTAAATGTTAAACGGACATAAATCAGCATTTTTATAAATTTTGTAAAATTGTCAATTTGGTCCTATTTCTGGAATTTTTAGGGGGCACCTCGCGTTTCAATAAATGATTGTATAAAATTGTATTATTTTAATTACAATAGGAATACAAACTTTTATTGATTTACGTTTTTTTTGAAGTATCATTATAAATAAATGTCTGATTGAGCTAAAGTTATGGTCCCCATTATATATGTTTCTGCTTAGTGCAGATTTTGAAAATGTAAAAGTTTCTTAACATTCTTAATTAAAATGAAGACTGAAGGAACAGATATTAATCAAAAATGTCTTGATTAGAATCAAGACCTAAAAAGTATCAATAAGACTGAGGTTATCAGATATGAAGGATCAGATATTAATTTTTCTTTTTAATTGAAACTTAAATGCATGCTTAAGAAAAAACAACGTTCCATTACCGTTTTCCGTTGAAAAAATTATTTTACTGGTAATCATTTCAAAATTTACTTATCTCGGCTTTTCGACCACAATTCCATTCCCCCGAAAACATTTTATC
>JAEQBA010000286.1:0-21295 GCA_019434445.1 Phalangium opilio | reverse complement strand
TGTGTGTAGAACATAGTTTTTTCGCTGTTATCTGCCAAAAATCAATCTTTCTAGTAGTGCCGCTCCTCACTTGAATTTTCATGATATAATAAGGTTTGAACGAACAAAATTCTAGATAACTATTTCACTACCATGTCCCTCTGCTAACTTGAAGCAAACTTTCCTCTCTTTTTGCTGTTCATTACCGGTGCCATTCCCTTGACTTTCTGTTTGTATAAACTACTATCATGAGTTTATTTAAACAAACCAAAATATAAAAATGGGTTCTTTTCTCCTTTTGTGCTACTTAGAATTTACAAATGTATATAACGTTGTGCCGTGACATATCAAATCGACTCTAACCATTGTTAGAAACTAGAGAGAGAAATTGGGCAGTAACACTAATCATGCCCTGAACTATGAGAAAGAACAATACGACGGTTGACTAAAGTACACTTGATATTAAATCATTTTTCAAAACCGCGAGTAAAAATCTTACTGTCCCTATTGAATTTGGCGCCATCGGTTTAGAATAATTAAAATGTTTCACTGCGAAGCGTGCCGGTCACGAATGGGGATGTAACGTCTTTAGGAACCTTTTAAAAACGCAAACCATACACGTACTCCCAAAAGTAATTAATGTAATGATAAAATGTTTTCGGGGAATAGAATTGTGGTCGAAAAGCCGAGATAAGTAAATTTTTGAAATTGATTACCAGTAAAATAATTTATTTCAACGGAAAACGGTAATGGAACGTTGTTTTTCTTAAGCATGCATTTAAGTTTCAATTAAAAGAAAAATTAATATCTGATCCTTCAGACAAGTGATAACCTCAGTCTTATCGATACTTTTTAGGTTTTGATTCTAATCAAGACATTTTTGATTATTAATGAATGATTTTGTGAAAATTTAAGTGTTTAGAGCAATGTCCATGTTGATATTTTTTAAAATTTGTCACGGTGCTATTTTGGTACATTTCCTTTCAAGTCGTTTTCGACATTCCCCTTTGTAAACATGTTTTTCTCTATTCCAATCGGTGAATAACTGTAAAAAACCCTTCAACGTAGATAAAAAGAAAAAAAACCCCTACGTCAGTGCTAGTGCGGGTATGTGTGCCCAAAACAGGTGTTTTTTTAAGAATTTTAGCCAACAAGAAAAAAAAGCCCCTTGTAGAAAGGAATTGTGGGTCCAAAAATACACCTAAGAAAAAAAATAGTAGCTACCAAAAAATAAAAGAATAAAGTAGAATCTCTCGAGCAGTCCAACAAGTAAGTTGGCTAGAAAATTTGTGAGCGCGCTAGGCCCCCTTAAAAAGGCCCAAGAAAAAGGACTAACTGAGCAACCTGTAAGTGGTTTAAAGTTAAATTTTTGTGCGAGCTTGGCCCTAAAAAGCCCTAGAAATAACAGTTAAATTGTGTGCGAGCTTGGCCCTAAAACGCCCTAGAAATAAACAGTTAAATTTTATGCAAGCTTGGCCCTAAAAAGCCCTAGAAATAAAAAGTTAAATTTTGTGCGAGCTTGGTCCTAAAAAGCCCTAGAAATAGATGAAACTTGTGTGCATTTTTTAAGAATAATAAGAAAATTAGTGCTTTTTATAAGGCGTAATTTTGTGCGAATTTAAACCAGAAATTAAAAATAAACTGTGCGTGAATTAGATATGAAACTAAATAAATCAAGTGCGAAATTTTAACTCTTAAAGAAAGAATAAATCAGATTCTGTTAAGTTTTACCCGTTTGTACCGTTTTCTATTTTTTCACCTACCAACACCGATCCGAACCAACCGCGCTTATGGAACCGATGTTTCAGTCCGTCGGAACCGTAAAAACAAAAACTTTTAAGCTCTCCCAAAGCTAAATCAGCTACATTAACTTCAAGCCAAAGAAATTTCACGCAATCTGGTTTAGTAGAACAAACCAACGCCAAAAGTGCCTCAATTAGAGGAAGAATTCGAAAACCTATTTTTAAAGTGGATTTTATTTATTAGTTGATGTAGTTTTTAATGTTCCTAGCTTGTAAGCCAAATATTAAGAATTTTAGAAAACAAAATGGTTGAATGTTTTTAGTCTACTTGTTATAGCTGAAGTGTGATTATAAGATAATTTCTATCGTGTGTTATGAGTTTGTGATAGCTGAAGTGTGATACAAGATAATTTCTATCGTGTGTTAACTTATGAGTTTCACAATAAAGACATTACCACAAATTATCTGTCTTTTCACTGTTCAAGTTAAAAAAAATTATTTATTCATAGTTCATTTGTCTACATTTGGCAAATCTAATATAGATGAAACATTTAACTCGATGTTCCTGTAAGCATTCTCGCCAGTTTGAACTTCATTTTTCTTGGGGCTTTTCATGTCAGCACTGATAAGGATGGATCTACGAGCAGTTTTGTAATTTATGCTAGTTAGTTTGCCAGCTGTTACGAAACGTAACTGGCTGAAAAAGGATTCTGCTACACTGCCATTTACTTTGACAGGATAGACATAAAAACTAGGATTTCTTTGGTGAAAGTCTTTAGCAAACCCAAGAAATCCAAATACCATCACACGCAACAGATCCCATGTTTGCCAAGCTAAGAAGGTCTTTCCATCTTTTCCTGACAAATCTTTATTACTTTTAAGGGTTTCTGTAGCCCAGCTTTCAAAGTATTTGAAACCTTTTAAAATGTTTTGGGCTGGTTCGCTTTCGACAGAGTGTACCTTTTTGTGAGAAAGAAAGCCAGCTTCAAATAAGTAATGGCATGCTGTTAAGAAGTCATAGCACGCCATGACTTCCTTTTCATCATGGGGTGCTTGTATTTCTTCACAAATAGCATTATTTTTGTCACCCACAGCATGCAGTGGCAGAAAAGTTGTGTTTGGGTTGACATAATTGTAAAGTTCACTCAAAAATGGCAGCTGTTGAAGTATCTTTGCGGGCGTAACATTTAACTTCGTCCATGCGTCCCGCTCAATATATGCGTGACGTAAACCTTTCACTTGAGAAAGCTCAAGGTTTTTCTTTCTTTCATCCTCTCTTGCTTCAACGTCTTCTATTTGTTTCCAACCGAAGCCAATGTTGCCTTTTTCAAATGATCTTGTGCCACCTTCTTTTGAATGACTCAGCACATTTATGAGATTTTTTAATTGGTGGCTGGGACAGATGATCCAATAGATCCATCGGTCCGGCAATAATGGGTTTCGAAATCTTGGTTCAACATCAAAGTTTAAAGTTCCATCTTCTCTAGATGTGTAAGAGTATACACTGTAAAAAATAACCGTACTGTCTAGTACCTTTAAAGGTATTTTTCAATGCATCCCCAGACGTACCTATATAGGTACTACAAAATACCGTTGTTTAAGGGTACTATGAAATACCTCTTGAAGAAGGTACTTTTGAGGACTACAAGGTATTTTGTGATCCCGTAATGGGTATCATTTAAACCTCAACAAAGGTCGGAATAAAACTTTCAAATTGTGAAAGGTACTCCTTATTACCGAAAAGGGTACCTGTTAACACTCAAAAAGGTTCGATAATATACTTCTAAAGGTATTTTGTGCTACCGAATTAGGTGTCAAATAAAACCCACAAACAGGTCTAAATTATACTTTCGCGCCATCAAAAATATTTGCGCCACATTTGAAACTGGTAAACTTTCCTTAATTACCGCGGGCTTGAATCATTTTTAGACATGGTAAGCAATACACCACTTCGATGCAAATGAGACTGAAAGACACGATAGTAATATTTTCCTTCCATCTCAACTTTTAGTGTCTGTGTTGTGGGCTTACGGGATGAGGGTAAAATTTTGCCTTCCATCTCGCCTTTAAGTGTCTGCGCCATAGGCTTGCGGGGTCGTGAGAGTTCGCATAGTAAGCAAGGGATTAACCACTCTACATTTCCCGATACTATATTTAGCTTCCCCTTGTTAAGGAAAGTGTGATACTGTTATAGTGTAAAGGTAATTCAGGGTCACATATACATGGATATTTTCTGAATGGCGACTGAAGGCGTAAGCTCGGATTCAAACCTTTATATTAACTATGTAAGCCTTATATCATAATTGTATTGCCTTTAAATGATGTAACGTATGCTAGTGTACATAGCTGTCAAAGAAAATAATTAATGTTAATTATATGTAATTATATATTTAAGAAAAACCACTAGCTAGGAAACTTGAGATTGAAATTGAAATCTCGGGTAGAAAACCACTACCCAATTCTACCCTACCGAACCTATTCTTTATGGTTATTAATATTATTCCAACAGAGATTTCTTCTACGCTGTCATTACTAGTGCTACTGGTGAAGTAAACAGTTAGTGTTAGAGAATTGGGGCTTGAAGTATTATATCATGTATTTTACTTTAGTAGTGTTAATTATAATCAGCACGCCGGAACTAAAAACTCCCTCTAAAGGAGTCTGTTAAGTCCTTTTCTACTTCCAGGGTACGATAACATACCAGCAGAAGCGCAGAAACTCTAAAAGGTTTCATTATATACCTTATATTTCCAAAATACCTTTTTCGAAATCATTTAATACCCGCACTGTGAGACAACTAATAAAATACGTTCATGGGTACTAAAAAAGTCGCGGAGGTATTTTATAGTACCTTCAAAATACCTTTATTTTTAACAGTGTACTGACCAGTTACACCATGGCTGGATTTGATCATGGTCAAGTTGGAGCTAGCGCCATCGCAAATAATTGCTGATATAAGAAATCCAACAGATTGGAAAGCAAATATGCTTTTCTGTGTCAGAACTGTTAATTCCTCGTGAGTGAAGGGTACGTGGCTTGGAAAATAAGGACCAATTACGTCAAATTTTTGTCCAGCGCGTCTCCAAATGAATTGAAGAACGTACTGGGCAGCTAAGCACTCATTTACAGACGTATTTTTATAAAAGTTATGTAGCGACGGTATCTCCTCCTTATCCATAGCTAATCCAATAAATTCGTTGGTATTTGCATTCCACACCATTTTACCAATTACCTTGACCTCGTCTAATACTAGGAAACCTTCTTGAGGCGGTCTTTTGTTTTCTATATTAGTATCGAACTTAGTCTTAAACTTTTCGCTCTCTCTTAAAAGATATTCAATATCTTACCCGCGTCACATTTCATCTTCTGAACTTTCTTTTGAATAGTGTGTATACTTGGCAAATTAAAAATCTGCAGAACTTTCAGTGCTCTGTATGATGCGGGTGATCTTGAGTTCAAGGTGAGGGCCAGACGATAAGTTAGAGGGCTCCAAGTATTCCCCTTCCTAGTTTCTGAATGTTTCTCTTGGTCTTTTAAAAATGTGAATAACTTGTTGTTTTCACTATCGGTCTTCCAAGACATCTTGAACGCTTTTGATAGAAGAGGGTTCCGTTTCTTGACTTCGGAAATGGCTTTCATAAAATCATCTTTGTGATTCAAATTAATTTTATTAAGCATTTGAGCTAATTCATAACTTTGTTCAGTATTAAGAGTTATAGCGTTTTCCTTGAATTATTTTTCCATTTGTAGAATTCTTTTACTTAGCCGATATCTTTGATTGCGTAAATTCTTAATTCGTATGTTTCTACTTTTTGGTATTAAATCTTGGATAGGGAATTTGGAACTGATGTGTCTTCTTTTTAGTTTAGTTCTTGGTGTTACATCCACAGCTTTTTTTCTATGTCTAAGGTACCTGAAATAAGTTTCATTACAAAATATGTCTAGTAATTGTAGTTTAGAACGAGTTTAAGTACTTACTTATCTAACGAGGAGCATTTTGGGCACATAAATCCATTCTGACTACCTGATGCTGAAACAGAAGATTTTATTTTAGGTATTCTGAACAAAATTGGACAGAGTTTAGATTGCTGTCTTTCGCAAGGATGGTGTAAAATTTCTAAACTCTTTGGTTTTCCGAAATGAAAGGCCTGCAAAAGTAGTAACCAATTGTAAACATTAGTTGTCTTTTCTAGAAATGTACACGCCAGGTAATAATACAGGGTTCGCACAAAATCTTTGGATTGAAATTCCTAGACTCTTAAAGATTTGCCCCGTCCATTTTAGGCCTATTATCAATTTCCCTGACACGTCCCGCCTGTTTTCAAATTCCCAGACATTTACAGATTTGCCCCGTTCATTTTAGGCCTATTATCAATTTCCCTGACATTTCCCGCCTGTTTTGAAATTCCCAGACATTTCGAGGTGTTCACGGTCGTGTAAGAACCCTGTAATATGGATATTCTCGATTTACTGACATTTTTAATGCCTGAACAAAAGGTGTTTGCTTCAGAAAGATAATTTAGTGCTCTAAACACAGGCGCTGGATCGATGGCCAAGTTTTCCGAATCCCAATAAGTTTCTTGAATAACTGGCTTAAAAACTAAAACCACAGAAACAATGCCATCTGAGGAAAATTTGATTTTCACTGGAACTTCATGCAAACCCCCAATATCTTGAAGAGAGTCTTTACGCCAAATTTCCAAACACGAAACTGAGCTGTGTTTGTTATGTTGCAAAATATAGTCAATATCTGGTGAAATAATTATAAGACTTGTTAGATAAGCGAAATATTTTTGATTAGAAAAATTTAACCCACCTGTTCTATCTTTAATGACATTTAAAACTCCCTGAAGACGCTCATTAGTTATTTGACGATTATCTGAACAGGGAATCTTAGCTGCTGCTCGAGTATTCAGCTTCTCTACGGAATCTGAAGCTTTTCGTTTATTTTGATTTCTTAAAGCAGTCTCACTAATGTCTGTAAATTCACTTATAGTTTTACCGGAGGCTGGACTTAATATTTCAGTTTCGGATAAATTTGATACACCATAAGAATCCGCGAATATTTTACAGTTCAGATTTGGTTGTTGCAAAGCCCCAACAACTCCTATTGTCACTAAAGTTTGAGATTCAGAGGCATTTTTAGCTAGCTCATTTGTTTCACCATTAAGCTCTTGGGTTTTTTCTTTCAGAGAGGTTGTTGATCCTTCTGGTAGTGTCTTTATATTGGACTTATTGAGTTTACTATGGCCGAGGCTTAACGAGTCACTCGAATTTGGCGAAAAATCTGCTTGAATACCTTTCGTTTTGCCTTTAAAACTTGTCTGGCTTTTCTTGTCACTAGTTTCACGATATACTAAATTACACTGGACAGAACTATCCATTTTTAACTCTTAATTGAACGATAACTTTCAATGTCAATCTACCCGGGCGAAAGAAGGACGGAAATCGTCGTCTATACTCTGTAGTTCGGTTTCTCACGGTATGGTGGCGCACCTTTAAAAATTTCTATCGGTTCTCTGCCTATCTCTGATTGGCCAATTTAAAGCGATAGCTTGTTTCTGGGAGAGAAGGACGACTTGCACTAGCTAAAGGTACGAATACGTACTTCCCCTATTTACTTCTGGTAGTAGTTATTCTTAGTTATAGCCAAAGCTTTTATGGCCACGTGGGGCGAGTTTAGTAATCTCGCAAGCGTGGTTACATAAATGGCGAGCTTGCCAGGACCGACGGGTCCTAGTTTATGTTAATTTTGATTTGGCTACGCTAAGCCTTAGTGTAATCGTGGTTAGTGATTATTAATTGTTAGAACTTAAGATAAGGTATTGACTTGCGGACTTGGACTACCCGTGACAGCACTATTGAGTTTGTAGGGAGCTCAAAACCTTTCTTTAAGCATTAATTCACAACGATCACGATGTTCAACTCATACTCAACCTTTTCAAAAGCAAGTTTAATCACTTGGCTTATCTCAATGGGACACTCCCTAAAGAGAAGACACTACAGTCAGCAATCAACGCCTACAGAGGACGATCATGAGTCAAGCTCTTCAAAGGAGGACTTCCTCAACCACATCGTCTGATACGGCAGCTTCAGATCTGACTAGCCTCATCCAGGACGCGTAAGACGTATCTAACCTGGGAGGAAGAAAGCTAGGACGAGCCAACCGATGCCATAGTTCCTGCTTTCATCAATTTCCTTATAACTTTTAAATAATTAACCTAGTATGATAATTAACTGGAATCTTTTAATTATCTGTTACATTGTTTAAAGTTACTTATTATTATGTTATGGTTAAAGTAGCAGATTTATGTATTTAAATTTTGCCGATGAAGTCCAATTTTGTCGTCTGGGGGATGTAACCTTCCGTAGTAATTAAGGGACCTCCTGGGTTTCTTCTCCAGGGGTGTAAGGTTACATAGAGGATTAATACCCGGTGTTACCTCTGACCTTTCCCCGTACTATATAAGCGTCGACTGCTTATCCTATTAAGTCAGTCTTTCTTCACTACTAAGATGTAGTAGTTCGCTCGAGCGAAGGGCTTTGCCCTAGTATTGGACTTCATCGTAATTAGTAATTATTATTTAATTCTTTAGTTGTAATAAATACAAGTCGGTATTTAGTTATCATTTAGTAATTAATAAAAGTATGAATTAAACTAAGGAACCGTAGTAGTTATTCTTAGTTATAGCTAAAGCTTTTATGGCCACGTGGGGCGAGTTTAGTAATCTCGCAAGCGTGGTTACAATATTGTGAAAAAAGCAGACGAGTTTTGAAAAAATTCTACAGTAGGTGTCTCTCAAGTCGTACGACCGAACCAAAAACCCCCAAACAGCCCCCCCTTCTGTCCCGAGGTGAGGTACCCGCCGCCCGTGTTAGATGTATGCTATATTCCAATCCATTACAGTCTCATCCAAGGTTATATGGTGCTTGTAACTTTTAAAAGGTTATTGTCATGGCTAAGTTGACCGCCATTAGTTTTTTTTATTTTTTATAGCTAATTTTGACACGTTATCTCCCAAAAGTAATTAATGTAATGATAAAATGTTTTTGGGGAATAGAATTGTGGTCGAAAAGCCGAGATAAGTAAATTTTTGAAATTGATTACCAGTAAAATAAGTTATTTCAACGGAAAACGGTAATTTAGGTTCACTCGTAGAGGTAATATTTTGGTTTTCCCAACTTGTATTAGTTTAATGAAACATGTTTAAATTTCTAAAAAGGTTTGTTTTACGAATAATTAGAATATTTTAGGAAAACCAATAATAGGTCGCGGTATGCTTTACTAAAGAGATGGTCACTCAAAAGGTTAAGTTAACGCTCTTTTTATTTAAATCGGGAAAAAAATAATAATTAAGCTGTTAACGCTACCGTGGTTGACTATGAAAAAATCCTAAGCATTTAAACCAACGCACAACGTAACACCATTCTAAAGATTTTAAGATTAATCCGCAAACTAGGCTTTTAAACCTTTAACTGGTTTTAAAACTAGACATAAGAACAAAAAGTGTTAAAACCTAAACATACAAACCTAAAAAAAACGTGTTATACTACTAGGCATATAATCGTGTAAACATGTCTTAATACTAAGCATTGTTTAGCATTATGGTAGAAAAACATGACATCTACCACATTAAACATGATTAAACGCTAGAGATGAGAAGAAATCAACATATTGTGAACCTAAACATAACATAAGGTGTTGCAAACCTAAGCTATTGAAACAGTGTTTTTAAACATGAAAAAAATCAACACATTGTGAACCTAAACATAACATAAGGTGTTGCAAACCTAAGCTATTGAAACAGTGTGTTTTTAAACATGAAAAAAAAATCTGTTTTTAAACATGATAAAAAATCTGTTACGTCTCTAGTTTCTTAACACTGTTTTTTGTGCACTATACGTTAAAAGGGAAGATTTGAAGTGACGTAACGTGCAGTTACTTTGAAGAACAGACACAATTTGTGAATCTTCGAGGAATTCCATTTCCTTTCGAGGCGTATTTAGTTTGCATCATTCAAGTTAAATAATAGAAGATAATTTCTGTTATAACAACGACTGCTGTTCCTGACAAGAACATGAAGAGAAAGAAGAAAGGAACGCAGACGCTACTCAGGTCCAAATCATTCACGCTTTTCAACGGTTTTACCCACTTGAGCTGTTCAATCCTGTAGTCGAGCTCAAAGTTCAGAAATTTGAAAACTTTCGTTTCGAAAATGGGTGCCATACTGCAATAGAACATTCGTCAAACCAACTTATATTTTTACGATAAATTCTTACAGACCTCAGTTGGACGGACTCGTGCAGTTGGGGACTGCTTCTCACCCAAGAGGTGTTGAACATGGTGTGTACGTAGTCGAACACGACGTCTTCTTGCGAAAAGTAAAGTCCTCCTTTGCTCTTGATTAACTTTACGAAATTTTTAATGTCCTTTTCGAAACTTATTACGCCCGTGTTCATACTTAAATGTGGTAGCATGCTAAGCAGCATTTCGACCGTTACTATCATAGCTTTTTTTCCGGAATTAACGGGTTCGAAATTTTTCTTCAAAGTAATTCCAGTTTCTTCATATACTTTCGGCTTATCGAATGCGCCAAGCCACTCTTTAACAGCTGGGTCCTGGGCTGCCTGTAGACACGCAACAATGATGTCAGAAGAATTGGTAAACTTAACATACAGATGGATACTCACCAAAACTCGGAGGTGGTCGTATGTTTCCGGCAACATTGTAGGTGCAATTCCCGATTTGATCAACTCCGAGAGAGTGTCGATGCAATTGTAACTTTCCGTCGTGAACTCCGTCCGCAAATAACAACCCAAGTAGAACAGAATGAAAGTCACTCCGATCATCCACGACGAAGCCAGCAGACGACAAGTAATGTGAGGCAAAACGGAGGGAATCGCTGTAGGAAATAAAATTATCTAGTTCGCTTTACCATGAGTGACTAAAGCGCCAGCCATATTTCTGGATCGGGACATTTTATTTGTTTATTATGTTTCTCATAGAAAACTGGTTCGCTTGAGGGTCAATTGTTATCAACTGCTAAGGGTGCGCCTAATCGCTTACGTTCAGCGCAGAAGAGCGGGCCATTTTCTTGACAACTTTCCTGCTGGGTACCGATTCGTATTTGTTGGTTACGATGGAGTGCACGACGAGCAAAAGTGAGAGAAGCACCAAAGTGAACACAATTAAAATCACCACCTAATTGAACGGAGAATAGGAAAAGAAAATTATTTGGTGGTGAAAGGAATGTTAATTTAGCGAAATTTACTGGCGTGTCCATGTTTAAGAAGGACAAAGAAGTGGACGTGACTCTCTTCGGAACAGCCGAAAGGATAATCGTGTTGGTCGTTCCGTAGGGAAAAGACGGAGTGAAATATTCCAGTCGTTTATCGAAAATTGAGCGTGGCGTATCCAACGTGAAGATATGAAATTTCTAAAACCATCGTAAGGATTAAGTATTTATACTTCTTAATTACGTAATTAACTATAAGCGCTTTAATCACTTACAGTGAACAAGTGTAGCATAGATTCGGTATATAATGAATTTAAGTAAGGAATTGGAACATGAGTCCACTTGACTCTGTAAATAGAGCGACAAAATGAATTAAAATATGACCTTAATATATTCTTAATAGTTTTCATAAACTGAATGATATTCGTTTCTGAGGGATAATTAAGATAACATATAAGGAATTTTTTATATATTTTTGTCTCAAATCACAACCAAACGGGTTAACCCCCTCGGTTCGATTACATTAGAGCTTTCCACATTTCGCAGATAGATTTCGTCAAAAGAGCGAGCGAGCGAGCGAAGATTAATTCATCGCGTTAAGGCGATTCTTTCTCGCTCGCCCCAATTAATAGTTGTCTAATAGTTTGAAATAAGAAATTTACTTCATGTTCAGGGATCGTTTTAAATACTGCCGCATCATTTCGTTCTCGACTCTTTTATTTATGCTATAATGAAATTCCTGAAAATAAATAAAAGTTCAAATGTTCTAGAAAATGGATTTTAATTCCGAGACTCTGGGCAATCTCGCTTCAACAATGAGAATGAATAATTATAAACTCACTGCAAGTGTCCCGTAGTTAATTTCGGTCTCATTGGTGAACCTATTATAAACCACGCATTTGTGAAAATCAAGGATAAATAACATTTACGATTTGAAAATTCAAATTCTATACCTGTATTTGAAATATCGATTATTTCCCAGAAATTCCATTTCGTTCAGCGCCATTTTTGGCTCCACTTAAATCATAACGTGTAAAATCCGAAATTCGAATTACGACAATCCTATTATCGCAAATCTCTCAAATGTTCAAGGCATAACAATTTTGTTAAATTTTAAGAAAATTTGCTACGCTCCTTCGAGTACCTTTTTACGTTTAAGTATGTCAAGCTTCGTGCCGAACAGAGTTTGCATAATGAATATAAAGTATCATTTTAATAGCTAATTTTGATAACCAAACACTTCTGCTAATGTTTCTGTTGCCAGGGTAACTGAAATGGAAATGATGAATAATGCATTTTTCTAATCAATATTTTTAATTAAAAATAAAATCCAGACTAAAAGAGTTGTGCTTTTAAAGTTTAAAACATGGAAGGGAATGGGTTTTGTAGGGGAATTTTACCCTTTCTAAGACTGCATTCTGCTATGTACAGACTCTCGTTACATGTATTTTTAAAATGTTACGTTTGGTCGGGTATTCATCAAGAATTTTCTAAGGGAGAAGTACCTCCCTTAGATAAGGCCTGATGACGGCTCTAATGTATAAGGAAGGTTTTTTGATTGGATGTGACTTTTTTGGTATTCTAGGAGAGCGATAGCTCTCTTAGATAAGACCTCATACCGACTTTAATGTATAAGGATGGTTTTTTGATTGGTTATAACTTTTTTTGTATCGTATTAACTGCTTTGAAAAAATTCCACAGAACTACAATTCGGGCCCTCAATATGTGGTTAAAATTTCAAAAAGATCCACTCATTAGTTTATTTTATAAAAAATAAAGTTGCTAAGGGTGGTTTTCATTTGCATAAAATGATTCAGCCCTTTTGGTGAAAAAGTTAAATTTTCCCATAGAAATAACATGGAGTTTTTTTCAAATTTAGCCATTTTGTCGCAACCCTTTTGAAATGAAATATTCGTTTGTTACATTTGGGAACGGTTTTATATCAAAATTTAAACCTTTTTCTAGGACCATTTTTAAGGTTTTTGAGAAAAATTAATTTTAAGTATGTTTAATTTTAAATTTTAAAAACTACCCCAATCTGCGATATTTTAGCATGGATACGCTGTTTTATTGGTAAATATCAGCGAGACCAATATTGGCCTTTTTTTACGTATAGTTGCGTCTTAATAATCCGATTGTTTTTTCTTAATGCCTTTTGGTTGAAATGGCCTATCGATAGTGAGATAAGACTGCTTTAATATTGCCGCCGTGACAAATTACCCCGTTTGTGGCCGCCATTTTTTTAAGGGGAAAAAAATTTGAGAGTGGGTCCTTTTTCGTTGCCATTTTCATATTTTTTGAGGATTTGCTCATGGATGGATTTTAAATATAATTTAAAGTAGGTTTCAAGCTTTAATATAAGCCTAATTTCATAATTTTCCACCTTTTGATTGTCCCACAATCTATTTCTAAACTAGGCACTTTTTTTAAGGCGGTGAAATTGCGCTAAGCCTTGGCTTAACGTTCATTTTTGCCGTTTAAAAAAATGTTTACCTCTCGTTGCCCGTTACTACTTCGCCTTCTCGTATCGTCGTACTTTTAAAGTTTAGACTTTGAAAGTAGTGCTTTGTTTTCTTAAATATTACTTCATTGTATAAAATTTCAATATTATAATTGCATAAAACGAATTCAATTTTGTTTGTTGATGGGACGCGCCTTGCATTTGAATTTCGTTCCCTCGAAACTACCCCCCGAAGAATTTTTATTTATCGCCGTCTTTCGGTCGCTTCAGCCCGAAAACAGCTGTAGTGAGAATTTAGAAATGTTATTTATTAAAAATGTATGCGCTCAGTGTGTTGTTGTGTTTGCATTTTAATGCTTCTAGAAAATCGTGGTGCGCGTCGAGGTTTACGAATCCAACGTGTGTTGCGAAATGAAAATCAAGGGTGGATACTACATGATCTATGCTTTAAAAGGAATTTGACCGCGCCATGCAGTCTGACCGCGCCATGCAGTCAAGCAAAACGGTATTAGGCCTTGCCAAAACTTGACTGAGCTATTGCGCCTTGTCAGATTATCTTGTCTATCTATCAATGATATAATAAATTCACCCTCGGATATCCTGTGACGAGGAGATGGTTTTAAAGTTACTAACACTCGATTTTGGAGGTAGATACTGTCTTGTGACACTTGATGTAACGATTTTATCTTATAAACAGACTATTATCATAAGCCCATATCGTAAATTAACCGCTGTTGATATCAAAGCTTAATTGAAATACTGGTACCAATTTTTTAACTCAATGAATCATCAAAAATTATCTACTAAAAGAGATATCTACTTATATTCCATTCAAATTTCTCGCAACATTTCTAATTAACGAGTAGAAATGTGCAAATGAAGTTCAAACTGATTAATTGGGCAAATTGCTATATTGGTCACCATTACCAATCACAGATAGATTTGCGCCCTTCAGTAGTGTTTATTATGCTTGTGAAATGGTAAGCGAAATCTGTGATTAAAGTTTAAAATAGACATGAGCAAAAACGGCTTTATTCATATCAACTCTATTACCGAATATCTAAATTTGACTAAAATTAACCAAATATTCTATTCATGGTTAAAAATCTTGTTTGAAGCAGCAAGCCATCTAATCCTTATTTACCTTCTTTTGAAAAAAAATAATAGGTTGATACCTCTTTCAGTAGATTATTCATTGATATTTCAGTTTCATTGAGTTTAAAAAAAATTAGTTCCACCATTGATTGATTTTCAATATTGACCAATCGATAATCACAAATTTTAATAATGATAACTGCTATGAAGATAAATTGTTTCTTAAATTGCTGGTAGAATAAATGATTGATTAAATCACACGATATCAAAACCCTGGCACCAAACAAACCAGAGCTGTGCTAATTAACTGGCAACTAATTGAATTGGAATTAGCAATTGGATAATTATGACTTAATTAACAATTAGGCATAGAGGCTAATTAAATTCAATTAGAAATTAGACATTTATATTTCAAACCAATTACAATTACTAATTTCGAATTAATTACCTGTCTAATTAAGGTAGAAAAGAAACCATAAGTATCAAATAACATTAGAAAAGTGTCCATGGATGTCCTACTCCGCCTTCAGTAATGCAAATTAGTATATTGTCTAATATCTACGCAAAAAGTGTGCGGAGCTGTGTATTATCCTCAGAAAATTAAACAAGCCTGGAGAGTCAAGAACCCTGTCATGGTAAATTTTATCTACAAAAATGGCGGCAAACTTTACAGAATGGAAGGTTTGTGGAGGAATGCATATGATTGGCCAAGTGGGAGCATGACGTTTAATGGGGGATATTTTCATCCCTTTGCCCACTCCCTATAACGGACTCCATACTAGTTAACCCTGGGGACAGCTATTAATTCAAGAAGGAAAGAATTTCAAAATGGGAAGTTATGATTTTAGAAAGAGTTATAGATTTCAATGTGAGGTTTTTCATTATTAATCTACGAATTGAGATAAAGAGATGAATGGGTGGGATAACTATTTTGCCCCTTCCCCTAAGCGTAAAGCTAGCCTCACGCATTGTCTAATGTTTTGAGGGGTTCATTAATTTAGAAAGGCACATATTTACTTTAAAATCAGGAAATTATAAGTTTTGGATCTTTCACAAAAAACATGATAATTTAGGAAATAATTTTACTGAGCTTAGCAGGCCAGTTAGCTACATCTTTTCGACTCTGGGAGCATCTAGTGGGGCTTGTTTAATCGAAACCACAACATTTATTTACTTTAAAATTCGACGAAATTTGATTGAGTTATGAAAAAATTGTTTAACGCAAGTTGATAAAGAAATTGTTTAACGCAAGTTGATAAAGAAATTGTTTAACGCAAGTTGATAAAGAAATTGTTTAACGCAAGTTGATAAAGAAATTGTTTAACGCAAGTTGATAAAGAAATTGTTTAACGGAAGTTGATAAAGAAATTGTTTAACGCAAGTTGATAAAGAAATTGTTTAACGCAAGTTGATAAAGAAATTGTTTAACGCAAGTTGATAAAGAAATTGTTTAACGCAAGTTGATAAAGAAATTGTTTAACGCAAGTTGATAAAGAAATTGTTTAACGCAAGTTGATAAAGAAATTGTTTAACGCAAGTTGATAAAGAAATTGTTTAACGCAAGTTGATAAAGAAATTGTTTAACGCAAGTTGATAAAGAAATTGTTTAACGCAAGTTGATAAAGAAATTGTTTAACGCAAGTTGATAAAGAAATTGTTTAACGCAAGTTGATAAAGAAATTGTTTAACGCAATTTGATAAAGAAATTGTTTGATTTATTAATATTTGTTTACAGCGATTAATGATACATTCATATTAGTATAAATTGTTCATTTGTGTTAATAGGAGTTAAAGGGATAACAAAATGTCTTTATGAAATATATTTGTAACTTTAAAGGGACAACGAAATAACGGATCAACCATTTTTTTAGATAACTGGAAAACTAAATGGTTGTGAATCAAAAAGAATGGAATAAGGATGGAAAAGTTACTTTATTTTTTCAAAAGATAACAAAATGGTTGGGAAACCATTTACAACGTTCAAGGGGTAGTGAAATGACTGGTATTAAGGATGGAAAAGTTACTTTATATTTTCAAAAGATAACAAAATGGTTGGGAAACCATTTCCTATGTTCAAGGGGTAGTGAAATGACTGGTAAACCTTTTCTTCAGTTAAAGGGATAAAATTTATTAAAATGGATTAATTATAACGAACATTAATTTATTAAAATGGATCAAAAAGAATGGAATAATGATGGGAAAGTTAATTTAATTTTTTAAAAAAATAACAACATGGCTGGGAAAATGAGTCTTCAATTCAAGGGATAAAGAAATAACTGGGAAACGTTTTCTTAAGTTCAAAGGATAAATTTTATTAAAATGGATTGATTTAAACGGACCATTAATACTTTCTAAGTTTTAAGCATAGCGGTGCTCCAGTGGATCCCCTACAAGGCGACTTTCCTCCTGAAATCCAGGTTTTGCTTGGCAAAGGCTAGTGGGCGGGATTTATAAGTGCACTTATAAATCTCGCCCACAAATGCCTCTTGCCTTTGCCCGGCCAAAACTGGGGTTCGTAAGGAAAGCAAATTTGTAGGGGATTCACTGGAGCCGCGCTATGCTTTAAGGTATAACTAAATGGCTCCGAAAGCATTTCTCAGGTTCAAAGGATAAAAAGAAATGGCTCGAAAACTATTTCTTATGTTAAAAGAAATAAAAATTTACTAAAATGGACTAATAAGAATGGAATATTAGTTCATTAAAATTAATTAAAAATAATGGAATAATTATGGATGAAATTAATTTATTTGGTTAAATGAAATTTTAATTGGAAACAAATTGTGGCATGAAAAATTAAATGAAGATTAATATGGTGATGATGCTACAAAAAATATAAGAAATATATATTAATTATCTTCAATGAAAATTTTTAATTGAAACTCTAGAAAAGAATTGAGGTTGTAAACGTATTTAAGACTTAAGGCTTTCAAGAGATTCATGAAAAAAAACCCCAAATGTAACTTCTTTTCCTGTCCCCCAATTTAATAAAAGTGTTAATTTTTTAAATGTGGCTTAGTACTTACAAAATATTTACAATGACGCCTCCATTGTTCCACCCTCTTGTGGTGCCGTTGTTGATGATGATTGTGGTGGTGATGGTGGTGGTGGTGGTGGTGGTGGTGGGGGTGTCATTACTACCACAGGCGACTCGACGCCCAATGAACCGGTTTCCGCCGGTGAAACCGGCAACGCGTCGTCTACCATGCAACCGTATATAAGTCAAGTATAAATGTATATACGGGTCTAGCATGGACGAACCAATACTGTACCAGTATTGGTTCGTCCATGGGTCTAGATACCCTACTGAATCGGGGAAAATACGGAGATGACAGCTAGCAGTCGACGCGATTTTCCGGGGGGAAGATACCTAGTGCGCCATCTATCGCTGAACTTTGAAAGCTAAAAAATTGGATAAATAACTTTTGCCAGCGGGCGTGCTGATGCTTTGGAATAACAGTTGATATTTAAAGAGATTTAAGCGAATGTTTGTTCAAAGTAAAACTATTTCCTAATCTGAAGGGGAGGTCCTCTTATTCTGTTCGTAAGTAAATCATTTTGTAAATAAAAACCTGTTACTTCAAACCAAAATAGTTGATTTTATTGTCGAAGGCTTAAAATCATTGTTCTAGTGAATCAAGTCTTCTTCATCTTAGTTTGTTTTATTTATTTAATTAATTAATATTCGAATTTCCCGCGCTTTCCATATTCGAATTTTTCGTTTTTTGTTTCTTGAAACTCTCAATAGATGGCCTTTGGATCTAATTATCTTGCCAAAAGCGTCGACTGCTAGTTCTCACCTCCGCATTTTTTAAAGGGCCTAACAGAGGGGAAGTGTATCTAGAACCGTATATATATCTATGGTATAAATATGCTAGAGCCTTTAACACCTTTGGCTGGATTGTGTGCAATATACTTTTTATAATAGACCATGAAATAAACTAAACAAGTTGGCCTGTCGCGCGAGGCCGAAAAGGTTTTTTTCATAAAGGGGGCTGCAAGAGGGGTGAAACTTGTTACGATGCTGGTGCTATCTAGAGAGTAAAATAATATATTTTTATTGGGAACATAGGCTAACAATCGTCTGCTTCATCAATTTTGAATGTTTTCAGACCTAGGCTTAGCGTCTTTCCAAGTAGTTATTATAAATTGAACATCATATTATCAGTGACCGGTCTAATTTAATTAAGATAATATCAAAATGAGTGTGAAAGGTGGTTCACGATGTTGTGTCAAGCTCTAAACATATAAGCTTTGCACTAGTTAGTATATACATTACTAAGCCTTGGCCCTTTCAAAATATAAGTCCCAAGAGGCCAAGAGTGGTATAGATTTTTAGTCTGTATAGTGCTTGAAGTTTTGCAATTGAAACTAATGTTAAATTTACCCTCCAAGCACTCGTCTTACCAAATCTAGAATTCTTATTTTGAAATGGGACTATAAAAACTATATCCTGAACTCCGTCCATTTTACTTTAGTCTTTCTGACTTGAAAAATATACCGCTCGCGCATGCGCAGGGGGGCATATGAAAAAAACCTTATTTTCCAGCATGCAATGTAGTACTAGCTTTGACCGTTGAAAATTTTGAAGGGTTTTATTTCATGGTCATCTCTGTCCAGTTTGTCCTACAATTTCAGTCTAAAATCCCTTTCTCTCTATATTCTTTTACCCCATTGCCAAATATTTTTACGCATTGAAAGCCATGGCGATAAAAGGCTCTAGCTAAGATTGCTTGCATTAGGGCCACCTAGGGATAGTAGGGAACTTCACTGTCTTTTTTAAAATCAAATTTATTATTTTCTTATTTTATTAAATTAAAAACTCGTTTCCCTTAATGGGAATTTTAACCAAGTGCATAGAAGATTTTAGGTAGCCCAGGAAAAGCAATCGAATATAGGCCTAGGTAGTACCTAGGAGCATGAATAGGTAGTACCTCTATTTAGCGGGCACTCCCGCTTTAGGTGCCCTGGCTTTTTGCACTTGTGGCAAGTCCGTATCCATTGCCACCGACCGCCGCCCCGTTTACTTCGGCCGCCTCGCCCGTTACCGCGGCCACCACCGCGTCCCCGCTTTCCGGCGCCGCCGTAAAAATACGCATTTGTCACGTTGATATTTTTGCCTTCCATTACTAAGACCAAACCGACAAAATATTTTATTGAATAGTTTACGATCAATTACTTTCTATCTAGTTTAAAGTTTGACGATAATTTTAAACATTATAACTTTAAATTCTATGACTTAGCTTCAAAACCCGTTTATTAATAATTTTAACTATTAAAAATTGTGTTCAAAACATACTTACGAGGTTGAAAAACTGCTCGATTTAGAAAACCAAAGTAATTTCCCGCCAAAAATATTCCCGGGCTAGGAGAAGAAGCATAGAGCAATTAAAACTGGATTGGAGCATGATTTTACAGCAACGTTTCCAGGTATAATTGCTCCATGCTACTGTTCCAGACTCCAGAGGGCAATAAATTAAAAAGGCTTATTCTCTTGGCTTCTGTTTCGGCGGGAATTGTTCCAATTTCCACCTCGTTCATATTCCGAAGACTTGTAAAAGCATATTAATTGCCACGAATCTTAATTTTTAAGGTTTTATATGATCTATAAACTAAGTATTTTTAATTATTTTATGTTCCGACTGTACATTAACATAATTTTGTTCTCATTTTAGATTGTGAAATTGTCTCTTTCATTCTTAGCCTTAACAAGTTTTAGTTTCCCTTGTAATTATTTTATTTTCATTAATTTAAATTGTATTTTTTTTTCTTTTGACGATTTGCAATTCTGTCAGAGGTTTTTTTGACACTGGGTTCTTTCTGTGCTCCCATTAATTGGGTTCTCTGTGCTCCCATTAATTGGGTTCTTTCTGTGCTCCCATTAATTGGGTTCTTTCTGTGCTCCCATTATTTGGGTTCTTTCTGTGCTCCCATTAATTGGGTTCTTTCTGTGCTCCCATTAATTGGATTTCTTTGTGTATCCAAATTGCAAGTTCCAGTGTGGGATTAAGGCTTATTTGAGACCTATTGCAATCTGTGTCAAATACGGTACTGCTTGTACTGATTAAAACTCTGCAGAGGTTGAAAAAGATTTCCTCTTTTGTGCAACTCATAAATTTTCATAATGTTTGTCGAGAAAAAATAAACAGAAAAAATAGATGCTTAGCAAAGCAAAAAGAAAGAGCGCAAAGTAAATTGCAACTGTTAGTTAACAGTAAAGCTTTGCAAAAAAGAAAGCTAAGCGAGTTAAGAATAAGGAATGTTATTTGAAAAACAAAGATAATTTGCAGAAAAGAAAAGCAAATAGCCATGTTCAGCATAAACTTGCGCGTGGCACAGCAAAAGGTGGTAAAAGTGCCATGGCACCAGGTCGCACCACTAATGTGGGTTTCCGTTCAAAAAAATTAAAACCCAAACATAAACCAACTAAAGTAGATAAATTTGGTTTTGCGAAAAAGCTCCTCAATGCAGGGATTTTCAAAACGAAAAACAAAAAAATTATAGCCGAAAGCTATAAAGGTTTTTAGTCAAACGTCTCACTGAAAGATTGGCGGCGTCAAAGTCTTTTGACACCGAGACCAAAAATAGACGCACGAAGTCCATCTCTCACAAGCTAAAATGCCAAGTGCTAGCTGGTAGAATATTGCATTAAAAAGGCAATTGTATTCCGCTTATCACGCCCAACTAACAGCCATTGTTAGTGAATTTAAGGATTTTGTCAAGAAAATCAAAGAAATTGGGTCCATGATCCTGACAATTTGGCAGAAGTTGTGGGTGGGAAAAAG
>JAEQBA010000285.1:326690-394867 GCA_019434445.1 Phalangium opilio | reverse complement strand
GGAAACTGACCCCAAAGCAATGCGACATTTACCGTGCTATGGAGAGAATTGGAACTAGAGGAAGTGGGCCACTCTCATTACTGTCACGACAAAGGTTATGAAAAAAAGTCGGAGAACTGCATCACGTGTCCTACCCCACGGCATTCTTACCGTCCCTTCCCTTCATTTTGATAACTAAATAGGATTCCATGGAATCGGAACCCCTGCGAATTTTTCGACGTTTCAGTGAGATACTTCTGTAAATACGATTCTACAGGTCTACTCTTCATTAGAAGCCTTTTTATCATAGGCGTAAACCTCACTTACCTACTGTAAGGAATTATACTTAAAATGTAAAATTATGGACTTCTGTCCTTAAGAAACTTCGTTATATTTGTATTTCAATTTTGTTGAGAGAGAACCTGAGAGCGTTAAGAGCCCAAAATAAGGAAAGTAACCAGCCCCTGGGGCTTTAAACCCCCTAAAAATAGGACAAAGGTAGCGTAAAAAGGGGGAAATCACCTCTTCGAACGAAAAGAACGACTCTCGCGTTCTCTCTTTTTCAGTGTCAATTTAGTTTTCGTAGCGAAAGGATAAGCGAATAGCTTTGTAATTTTTTTGGAGTTTTTTTGGATAATAAAATAGTTTTGTTGTCGTTCAAAATACTTTGGTCCACTAACTCAGCGTCTCCCACACAATTAAAGTGAGAGTTATTTCATGGTGCCGAAACCCGGGACCTTTGGATTAGCGTGAACGGCAATAATTAGCGAAAGAAAGAAAATTAGCGTAAAAATGAGCGAAAAAGGAGAAAACAGCTATGGCGAGGGCCAAATGAATCCCCAAGATCAAGCGAAGTATAACCGAGCGAAACTCAAAAGAGAGGTATTAAGAAGAGTCATAGTCAAACTAGAGGACACAACGGATCAATTGCTATGGACAACGCCAGCGGATATTACTCAATTAGAGACCACATTAGCGATTATTAACCAGAAACGTGGTCATCTTGAGCCGTTAAACGAGGAGATTTAAGCCTTAACCCCTCTTGCTGATTTGCAAGCCGAAATAGAAAGCGTAGAAGACTTCGAGGATAGGATTACCACCATCTCGACAAGACTTGAAGCCAAGATAAAACAAGAGATTACCAAGACAAGCGCGGTTGTCCAAGCTTCATCAACGGGCAACTCAGCGAGCGGTACCTGCGAAATTCAAGTCAACCTACCGACGTTACAAATTGAACAAATTGACGGAGACAGCGCGAAGTGGCTTCAATTTTGGACCCAATTCGAATCGGCCATTCACAACAAGGCAAATATGAGCAAGGTAAACAAATTTAACTACCTAACGAGCTATCTGAAGGGCGAAGCGGCTTTAAAAATATCGGGTTTTACACCCACGGAGGCCAATTATGACGCGGCCATAACGATATTGAAAGAAAATTTTGGCCAAGTAGACGCCCTGATTAACGCGCACATAGATAAATTTTTAACTGTTACGGCGGTGGAAAATGCCGACGACATAGTAGGCCAAAGGAAGTTATATTCCTCATTAGAGGTAGAAACTAGGAGCCTGGAAAACATGGGAGTAAATCCCAACACGATTCAAAATTTCCTCTGTCCCATGATTTTACGGTTGTTACCGAACGAGATTAGATTAGCGTACACGAAAGCGAAAAAATCATGCAAAAACTGGGATATTAAAATGGTCTTAGAATTCATTAGAGAAGATTTACAAAGCCGCGAACGCAGTGCAGCATTGTCAAGGCTCCATATTGATGACTCATCATCTAGAAGTAAAGCGAGGGAACGTGAACCTCTACGAGGGAAAGGCCCCACAGAGCGTTACAATAACAAGGAATACAAAAGTAGACCTTCTTCAGCGTCAGTACTGACCACCTCGGTGCGGGAAAAACCGTATCCGAATTGCTTGTTTTGCGAAAGGGATGGGCATAGGCCCGAAGATTGCAAAAAGTATAACCTAGCAGAGAGAAAAGAGCTACTGAAAAGAAAGAGGTGGTGTTTTCGTTGTATGCGAGGCCCACATTTATCGAAAGATTGTTGGGCGAGGATTAAATGCTCTGACTGTAATGGCCGACATCATGTCGCGATGTGCGAAAAACCACTCGGCAAACCCAATGACAGCGAGAAAAGACAGGAGAGCGTAGCTACCGTAGAAACACCTGCTGTTCAAGTTAGCATGGTGTCAAGAAATAAAGGGTTTCAGAAGGGAATTTTACTTCAAACTGCTAGAGTTCTAATGAAAGGAAAAAATGGGTGGATAAAAGCGAGATGTTTAATAGATGGGGGGAGCGAGGCTAGTTTCATTGACAAGGACCTATCCCAAAAACTAGAGTTGGACGAAATAAGTAGGGGAGAGATAAAAGTTAACACGTTTGAAATAGTAACCCCACTGTATTGCAATCTCAAAGAGTAAAACTGGAAGTAAAGAGCGTACATAATGAGGGTAGTATTTGTATAGAAGCTATAACTTTACCATTGATCAGCGTAGCGAAGATAAAAATACCAAACTCAGAGATCAGAAGTAAATTAAACGAAAGGAATTTAAAATTAGCGGATGAGGCTGATAGCGAAGGTCAAGAAAATTACCATATAACCTTATTGATAGGCTCTGATTACTCCTGGAAGGTTATTTATACACAAAACGAGCGGTTAAGTCCATCACTGGTAGCGACAAATAGTTTGTTTGGGTGGGTGGTCCAAGGACCTATTAGTAATTCCGCAAACATGGCCAACATTATTAACGAAGGTTATAACAATTACGAGGTGCAAGCCATGAAAATAACCTTAGTAGATCCGGAAGAGGATCCATTAGACAAAAGACTTAAGGCTTTTTGGGATTTAGAAAGCATAGGAATTAGCGAACCAGCGGGAGAGGTTAAGGACCCCTTGGGTCAATTGGCAAACGAAAAGTTTGAGAAGAGCGTTAGGTTTGAAAACAACCGATATGAAGTTCAGCTCCCTTGGATAGATGAGAAGCCAGAGTTAGACTCGAATTATCATATGGCAAAAAAGAGATTAGAGGGGCTACTAAGACGTTTTGAAAGAGACCTTGAATTATTTGTTAGGTATGGAGACGTTTTGAGGGATTATGAGAGTAAAGGGATGATTGAAAAAGTAGGGGAAAACGAAGTTATGAGTGAGGGACAGGTAGTTTACTACGCTCCGCATCAACCAGTGGTTAACGAGGTCAAGTCCACTACGAAAGTTAGAATGGTGGTTGATGCCTCGTCACATGAAAAGGAAAAGAAATCGTTAAACGACTGCCTACTTCCCGGACCAAACATGAACCCCGACTTGCTGGAAGTTCTAATTAGATTTCGATTCAAGCGTGTCGCAATAGTGGCAGACATCGAGCAAGCGTTCTTGCAAATATCACTAGCGCCCAAAGACAGGGATGCCGTCAGAATTCTGTGGCATGAAGAAGTTATTTCACCTACATTTTGAAAAATATAGTTGAAAGTACCCCTTTCTTAGAATGCATTGTTAAAGTGGTATAAGCCGAAAGAAGTGCGATATTTCTTTGTCAGGGCAGGTATCAAATATGTTAGGGGAATACAACAGCCTCTGCTTTTTAGCAATTCCGACTTCACTGATGTCAGGGGTTTGGGGGGAATCTGAAATCTTCCGCTTTCTTGTAGTTCCAATAGGAATACCTCCGCGAGCCTCTGTTTTGTCAGTCACACTATCCTTCAAATGTGCTGTTAAACTGATACTTATATTTTTTTACTGTAATTTTTTAACCCACTCTTTCCAGTTCATCCTTATATTTCGTAAAATAGGTATAGTTGACATGGATTTTGAAACGCCTATGACGCATTTGCATATTTTTGTTTTCACCGCCATTTATCGATCAATAACGGTTTACTTCATTGAAACGTTAAGAATTAAACCTAATTGTTCGTGACTAGACGCCGCGGTGACCTACCATTCGTACTTTGATAAGACTTTGATAAGGAGTTATGAAATGAATGCGACCATATTTGAAAACACACTGATTAATTTATTTCTTTCCAACGCTTTAAATATTACATTAAAAAAAACATATCGCCTAAAACAGTAACAATATACGGAGAGGTAAAGACAATAGTAAAAAACAATATAGTGTAAGATCGTATTATGTTTTAGTTAGTTTCTTTTATCAGCAACTGAACATTCTCCGGCGTTGATATCCCATATCAATTTTGAAGGTCGGTAGTGTCTTCACTCGAGTTTCCTTGGTCCAAAGGGAGTAGGCAAAGCTTCACAATGGGTCGCTGTATTTCGCCCTTGCTTGTTCGCAAGGACACGACTCTGGCTAGTTGGTCGAGTCCTGGATGGATTTGTACAACTCTAGCTAACGGCCAGGTAGTGGGAGAAGCAACGTCAGACTTGATCAGGACCATGTCGCCGACTACAATATTTCTTTGTGGACTCATCCATTTTGGGCGTTGTTGCAATCGTGTCACGTATTCTCGTAGCCAGCGTTTATGGATGTCTTGTTTCAATTTTTGTAGTAACTGCCATCGACCAAGACTTGAGATAGGCAGGTGCAACAGGTTCGGGTCCGGAATTGACTGGAGCGAATCACCTATCAAGAAATGCCCAGGGGTGAGTGCTCGGAGATCTGTTGGGTCAGACGAGAGTGGTGTCAGCGGTCGAGAGTTGAGACATCCCTCAATCTGAGTTGTAATGGTCGTGAATTCTTCGAACGTTAGGCGAGTCTGACCCACTACTCTGTGCAAATGATATTTCATGGACTTCACGCCTGCCTCCCATATGCCTCCAAAATGTGGTGCGCCTGCCGGGTTGAAGTGCCAGGTGATGCTCTGAGATGAGAGATGATCTGCGACGGCTTTGTTATGTGCATCAGACTGGATTAGGTTTGCAAACTCCTTCAACTCCCTTGCCGCTCCCACGAAATTTGTGCCGCAGTCGCTATAGAGATCGCTTGGTTTTCCTCTCCGAGAGGTGAATCTTCGCAGTGCTGCTATGAAGGCATCCGTAGATAGCGATGAGACTACTTCGAGGTGTATGGCTTTTGTAACGAAGCAGATAAATAGAGAAATATAGGCTTTGTGAGTTGTTTTGCTTCTGGGTGTAATGGGCCGCAAAAGGAACGGGCCGGCGTAGTCGATGCCAGTCTTTAAGAATGCACGACCATACTGGAGGCGTGATCTGGGCAGCTCTCCCATCATCTGACTTGCAGTTTGCTTGCGGTACCTCGTGCATGTAACACATTTCCGAATTTAATGTCGAATGGCATCTCTAGCTCGAATAATCCAGTATTTCATTGAAATTATGCTCTGTACTAGTTGGGCTCCCGCATGTAGATTCTGTAGGTGTGCTTCTTGTATCACCATTTCAGTAAATCGGTGGTGTCTTGGAAGTAGAATTGGATGTTTCATATCGTGTCCGAAATCTCCTTGATTTAAACGTCCTCCAACACGTAGTAGCCCGTTTGTATCCAATGCTAGTCGTAGACTTAAGAGCTTGCTTTTATTCGACAGAGGCCTTCCTTCTTGTAAGTCTTCGATGTCTTTGGCAAATGAATATGACTGTACCATCTTGACCCAAACCACCGTCGCCGCCTCTAATTCCGCAGTTGTGAGTGGACCAGTAACCCGAGTGGATGCTGCTGAATGTTGATTAACTTGAATTTCATGCTTGATGGCGCAGTTGTTGAAGAATCGATAGATCCATGCCGTAATACGGCGAAGTCGCAGTAGCGTTGAGTATCTCGTGAGCATTGTCATGTTGACTATATGGGTTCTTGCGACGACAATGGTAACCCTTTCTTCAATTTTGGCCGTGTTTATTGAGTCAGTATCCATGGCTTGGGCAGATGAGTTAAGATTCAATGTGAGGTCCGACAACCATGATGGTCCACGCCACCAAAGCGGATGATTGCTTAATTCATGTCCCGCAATTCCTCGGGACGCGACGTCGGCGGGATTCTCGGTCCCCGGTACATGACTCCAATTCGATCCGGGAATGACTTCTTGTATTCGAGACACACGATTGGCCACGAACATCTTCCAACGCCGTGGACATGAGGCAAGCCAGCAAAGTACTATCGTAGAATCCGTCCAAGCGTGGACCCGATCGAACGACACCTTCAACGATTCCTTGACAGTTTCCATGAGGTCCGAGAGTAACAGTGCCCCACAGAGTTCCAGTCGTGGAATGGATACGGACTTATTTGCTGGAGCAACTTTCGTTTTCGACGTAAGTAGCGATATCTTCACGTTTCCAAAGGTGTCTACAGATCGTAGATAGATGACACCCGCATACGCTTTCTCTGACGCATCTGAGAACCCATGTAGCTCGAGCTCGGTAATCTTCTCGGAATAATGTGTCCATCGATCCAGTCGTACGTTTTGAATTAATTGAGCGAAGGAGTCTTGGAATTCCTGCCACTGCTTCCGAATGGCAACCGACGGTTGTTCATCCCAAGCAATCTTCTCTTTCCAAACATCTTGCATTAGAATCTTCGCTTGGACGACCACAGGAGAGATCCAGCCCATAGGGTCGTATATTTTAGCAATCTCGGATAGTAGCGTCCTTTTCGTGAGTGTTAGCGGAATGGCAGTTGCTCGGATTTTGAATAGGAATTGATCCCGATTCGTATCCCAGTATAACCCAAGAGTTTTGACTAGTGCATCTTCATCCACCATAGGTACATCGTTGACTTCTCGAAGTTCTGCTGGGACCTCGGACAGACATTCAGATGAGTTTGACGAAAATTTCCTGAGCATGAGTCCAGCGCTATCGGTTAGAGAACGGAGTTCTGAGATAGATTTCTTTGTATCGTCAATGGTTTTTCTGCCGCTCATGACGTCGTCTACATAGAAGTCTTGCTTTAAGATCTTAGATCCCAACGGATACGTGGCTGTTTCCATATGGCCGAGTTGCTGAAGAACCCGAGTCGCTAGGAACGGCGCCGACGCTGTTCCGTACGTGACGGTGTTCAATTGGTACTCTCGAATGGGTGACGTTGGTGACGGTCTCCATAAAATGCATTGTAAATCGCGTTGGTGAGGTGCCACCCAGATTTGCCGATACATCTTCGTAATGTCTGCTGTGAAAGCGAATTGATTCATCCTGAACCTCAGTATTATAGCGTACAGCGAATCTTGAACCACCGGGCCAACCATCTGAGCGTCGTTAAGTGATGAAAGAGAGCTGGTTTTTGGCAGAGGCATCAAAAACGACTCTGAATTTACTGGTTGTATCCCAATTTTTGAGTACGTAATGGTGTGGAATAAAGACGCGCTGTTCGGATGAATGTAGTTGCTTCGCCTCCGCCATATGCCCCAAGGACTCATACTGATCCATGAATCCCTGGTAGAGAGATTTCAGTTCAGGACGTGCATTCATCTTTTTCTCCATCTGCAACAGCCGTCCCTTTGCGGTTTCTCTTGAATATCCCAGAGGCACCCTTGGTTCTTTCATCGGTATCTGAACCACGAATCGCCCAGTTCGATCTCGGTAATGAGTCTCTTGAAACGTCTCTTCGCACCGCCTCTCCTCTTGGGTCATAGCCATCCGTTTCGGTACTTGCTCGATGGTCCAAAACCGATTCAGCGTTTCTTCAAGGCCAATCGTTGCGTGATGGACTTGAATTCCGGGTTGAATGGAGTCGACTGGTCCTGATACCAACCAGCCCAGCCTCGAGTGAACAGCGTCAGGAAGCTTCGGATCGCCATTTCGTTTCCCATCGAGAATTAGTTTGAAGAATATATCCGCTCCCAAGAGTATGTCAATTTCTCCGGGAATATTGAAGTTTGGATCGGCAAGTTGGAGCTGCTTCAGGTGGTGCCAGCCCCGAATGTCATAACTTCTGGTCGGAAGACGACACGTGACCTTCTTCAACACGTAGGCATGTACGGAAAATTTCTCCTCTTTCGCCGTATCAAAATGAGCCTTGAAGTGGACTTGCGTAAGCCCCCTTGTCCTGCCGATCTGTGTTGAGCCCAGACCGATTACTTCGCTATCGACTTTCTCTCGGTTCAGACCCAGCCGTCCAATACAGGATTCAGATATGCATGAAACTGTTGACCCACTATCCAAGAGGGCACGGAACTGCAAACATCCGCCTTGAAAGGTCTTGACTCGCAAGATTGCTGTTGCCAATAACGCGTCGGACCTTGAGTGATTCCATCCCTGGCAGTAAAAATTCTGGACTTGACTTGACGGTGGATTTGGAGTTGAGTTAGACGATTGATTACTGCCGAGGTTAGTGGTTTCGTCGGGATGAAGAAGCGAATGATGGTTTCTTCCGCAGGTTTTGCAACTTTTTCCCAGCTGACACTCTTGAGCTCTATGGTTAGTCCGCAGGCAGTTGAAACACAACTTCTTCTGTTGTACCAACGATCGTCGCTCGTCGGTCTTCATGGCGGTGAACTTGGGACACCGGAAATTGAAATGTGCTCCAGCACAGAATGAACATTCCCCATCGGCGGGAATAGTCCTTGGTCTGGTGTGAAGATTGACTGCCCTGTGTAGTGAGTCTTTCTTTTTCGTCCCGGAATCTGACGACGAGGCTGCCAGGGAACGTGCTCGTTGCTCAATGAAATCCAAAAGGTCTTGATACGCCGGAATTTCCGTAGTTTTTAGGCTCAACTCCCATTGTTCCCTGGATGCCGGGTCCAATTTCTGCGTCATCATGTAGACTAGAACCGAATCCCATTTGTCCGATATGTTTAGTGTGTCCAAGGCTCTTGTACATTCCATTCCGCCATCCACCACTGACCGCAAGGAGCTTGAATTGCTGGTCGACGCAGTTGGTAGCGTGGTAAATCGTTGCATGATAGCAAAGTAGAGTTCGCGTTTATTCTCGAACCGGTTTGTAACTGTGTCCCAGGCGATTCGGTAGTTGGCATCTGAAATCGTAAGCGACTTGATCAGCTTAGCGGCCTTTCCTGTCAAGCTGGACTTGAGATAAGTGAACTTCTGAGCTTCGGACAGATCCGTATTGTTATGAATTGCAGTAATGTACATATCTCGAAACGAAATCCAATCATGAACTTCGCCAGAGAATTGTGGTAGTTGACACTTTGGTAGCTTGACCTCCGCATGATGGCTTGAACTGGCTGGGCTGGGATTTAAGCTGGCTTTGATACCACGAAGATCGCACTTTGCCACAGAGTAATCGTTAAACAACTTGTTCCATACTGATTCATAATCCTCAAGGTTGTCGGGATCTAACGTCGTAATCTTCACATGGGCTTCTTCAATGTTCCCCCATGCTTTGTCTGCTTCTTCGATGAAAAATTCTGCTTGATGGATAGTGAGTGGGATCTTAGAATGACCCTGGACTTTCTTCGTGGTCGTAGCCAAACTCAATTCTCCTTTCCTTCTCTCAGCTACGGCTTTCTCCAAGGCTGTCGCTGGCATCCTGCCAAATTGAACGACGACACCAAGACTCTAGGACTTGTCGCAACAGTAGATTTCCCACGGTGAACTAGTGTCCCACGGAAATAAAGCCTGATTCGAACGATCCGGCTCGACGGACCAAAAATGTTCGTGACTAGACGCCGCGGTGACCTACCATTCGTACTTTGATAAGACTTTGATAAGGAGTTATGAAATGAATGCGACCATATTTGAAAACACACTGATTAATTTATTTCTTTCCAACGCATTAAATATTACATTAAAAAAAACATATCGCCTAAAACAGTAACAATATATGGAGAGGTAAAGACAATAGTAAAAAACAATATAGTGTAAGATCGTATTATGTTTTAGTTAGTTTCTCTTATCAGCAACTGAACACTAATTTAAAGTGAAAATTTGCAAATGCTTTCATCATCAGAGTGGTATACCATCCGAATAATAAAACAAATCAGCTTGCCATTTATCAAGTAAATAGCGGCCAAATTCATCAATAATTAAATTTAGTTTCTTTTTACCCGTGGACCATCTTGCGAATAATGGATGAGAGGTACACCGTATGACGCGTTTTGGCTACCATTATTACCCGAACTGTACTTCTCATCCCGAATAAAACTTACTAAGAAAACTTCACCCCTTTAAGCTACTCAAAGTGACAAGGGAAAAATTTTCGACGGTAGAATTTCAGTTAATTTCAAATTAAAGAGTCAATACGCACGAAAGATGCGCGCTCTCTGAGACTCTGCCATGCGTTTCTATAAATATCAAGATGCTATAGCTTTGAATGTGATAGACTTTCCTCTTGGTACATAGCGAGCTTGAAGAGGCGTGTCTATTCTAAGAAAAGTCTTTATAAAGGTACAATAGATTACCTGACCACTGTGGGGTAGCTTAGTTGTGAAAAAGGGAGTAAATTTTCGTTTTTAACCTTCTTGTACAAAAACCATGGAAAAATACATCCACTATATTACTCCAGAATCTATTGTATCATATCTCCAAGGCGCATACATTTACCTATAGACTTGACATTTCTCTTGCTTGTGAAGAGCATTCTGAAATTTTCTTAGTTATGCACTCTATCATGCTTTGAGCTAAACTTATCTCCGATAAATCCTTTTTCTTTAAAGATTTTTCAGTCTCTAATTGGCTTCCATCAAAAATTATCTTTTTGCTTTTCAGAAAGTTGTTCTTCTAGTGACTTAATGCTTTGTGCCGGTTTCTTCATTTGGTCTTCTCTCTGTTTTTGCTTCGCAGCTTCCTCCTGATCTTCTTTTTCCTTTTGGTCAGCCGCCTGTTTTAATTCTCGCTCTTTTACTAAATGCAATTTGTAATTTTGATTAGCATTACCAGCTAGTTTTATCCTCCATCGTTATCGTTTGGTTTTAAGAAATACGCGGCGATCGGCTAGGGTTACGAGAAACGTCTAGCCTCGCAATGGCAGGGCTTCCACCATCGGTTCACGCGAATGCGTTTTTATCTATTATTGGTTTCAAGATATACGCGGCGATCGGCTAGGGTTACGAGAAACGTCTAACCTCCCAATGGCAGGGCTTCCACCATCGGTTCACGCGAATGCGTTTTTATCTATTATTATAATGGAAACGAATCGTATATATACCCCAAAATTTGAAGAAAGCGGACAAGAGGGGTACCCTTCACTTTAAACGTCAATATTAGGAAAGTTTCGAAAGATAATAGGAACAACTTTATTTTAAACGATTTAACTATTTTTAAAGTTATTTACTGGCGATTAAAATAATTAATATCATTTATATTTAATTAATTATTTAAGATAAACTTATTTCTTTGAAGTGACACAAGTGAGAGTTTATATAGAACGAGTAATGAAGATTGCATCTGAATCGAAACACTACACGCATATCAAAGTTAATATAAAGCGAGTAGGATGATAAGATCTCTTACAAAACGATAACATTTCCTTTTTGCAGAATATTAAATGGAAATATTTTAAATAATTTTCGGCATTACGATTCTTTTAGTAGTTGTGTAGCTATAAAGCTCTGTTTCATCTCAATATTCCAAGAACATCTTTTGATATTAACATTTCAAATTTGGTGTTTACTTTTTAATTCAGCTTTACTACATTTATAAATAGTGTAAACGCAACTTTTGATTTCACTACATAATAAGGATTTCAATACTTCGTCTCTCTGTAAGTGTTGAAGCGATTGAGCCTATGAAACAAGATACCCTAGAACTAAACTAGAATTGAACTTGTTTCGTGTCCTCTTACAAGAGGTGTTCACGGTTCAGAGTGAGCCGAAAGTTAAATACACACTTAAGTGATAGATATTAGGTCCTCATTAGACTTATGAGAATACACAGGGAAATGTTAAACGATTAATCCTTTACAAATGGTCTTCGCGATATCCCGCTAATTTGAGCTACGTATTTCCGGTTTTCTCATTGGCTGGTGGACCCATGGACGAAGTAATACTGAAAAACCAATGGCAGCCCATTACTGCCCCCATTACTAAGCGACAAAACAACCAATGTAAAGCTTACAGCTCCAAAATGGAGGGGGTTATGAAAATGCGGAGTCAAATCCCGGAAAACGCTCGCGCCATCTAGACAAAATAAGACGTTAGCTGCTTCCCTCGTTAGAACGTTGATTCCCCCACTATCCGGCTTGCTACTATCTGCCGCTAGAAGGCGAATCAACAAGTATTTTTCAACTTTCTCCATCTGCCATCCGTCCTTCAGTATTAGTTCGTCCATGGTGGACCTGTGTTTGGAAAGTAAATTCGTCTCGACTCGGAGAGGTTTATTTTGGTTTCCCAACTTGTTTGAATTTCTTTTCTGATGATACTCCTTGCTTTTCAAGTAGTATTTCATATTCACAAGTGGTTTTTCTTGTTGAGTCCGTTTTAACCAACCTTGTTGGTTTTTTGTCTCTTAGCTCTCTCTCGAGAAACCATTTTAAATATTGAAACCAATTAAATAGTTTACTCAAAAGACTTTGGTTTCTTAAAGATATCCAATATAGCAGTTCTCACAGAACACTTTTGAATCACAAAGATATGGAATCAAGAGATTCACACAGAACACTTTTGAATCACAAAGATATGGAATCAAGAGATTCACACAGAACACTTTGGAATCACAAAGATATCCAATAAAGTGATTCACACAGAACACTTTGGAATCACAAAGATATCCAATAAAGTGATTCACACAGAACAATTTGGAATCACACCGAACACTTTGTACCTGCAAAAATTCAAAATGAACCGGTACACGCTTCAAACCCAGAACTGTGAATCCAAAGTACACTCAGAATTAGTTGATGTACTACAAAACAAAAATTACGTTTTAATATGGTAATACAATTTATTACATATACATAAAAAACCTAATAAATACAAAACACTCGAGCGCAATGATAAACACTCGAATGAAATACTCAAATGGATGAATAACACTTGAGTCAAAGTCAATATTATTAGTACAAATGAAATACTCAAATGGATGAATAACACTTGAGTCAAAGTCAATATAATTAGTACAATTAATGAACAAAAAAAGGATAATCAAAGCCTTAATACGATTCTAAAATTTAAACAAAAGATTATTTAAACTTACTAGAGGTTGCCTTTTAGCAACGCAAACCCCTTGTCGAAACGAACAGCTCAAAATTAGGCTTAAAAGTTAATTTCATGGGTGAACCACGTGGCCACGTGAATTTGCCCCAATCTTGTCTCGCGAGTCGCGCAAATTTTTCTGCAGTATTTGGTTTTACTGACTTGGAACTGTACTGGAATTCGCTATCGGCACTGAATATAGGGGCGCTGTAATGTTTTCAAAATGGCCGTTTCAACGGGGTATATAATGTGTTTATCGATATAGCGCAATTGAAGAATTAAGAATTTTATATGTTGACAAGTTTAAGGCAACATTATTTGAAATTTATAAATACGCGAATTACAACGAAGGGATTGAAAACGATGTCTAATAGAAGGAGAACAGATACGAAAGTGCAAACACGTCGTATTATGTGGCAGTGGCATACAAACTTGTAGAGAAGACCGAGGCTTGACAATCGTAAAAGTTTACTTAAAATGTGTAATAATAACTAGTTTTCTTAAATAAATTTAAAAATAACGTTTTTTTTCAATTGCACAAGAAATTGGTTTTTAATTTATTTAACTTATCTTGCACAAAGTGCTTTTAATTTCTTCATTCTAACTAGTTATCTTCAAGGGGCTTACCCTCATCAAATAATCGGTGAATTGAAAGGTGAAGATGAATTCACTATTCATTGCTCTTGTAATGCAGGATTAAGCAGAAAATAAAAACACATTTTGGCTGTTTTACTAATTATAAATAATGAAGATGTAGCGTCTCTTGAGGACGCAAGCGCAACTGATTTGAAGCAACAATGTGGTAAACTCAAAGTGAACAAATTAATACACATACCATTTCAAGAGTGTAGCTATTTTAAAGAAGTCAACCCTGTTCATAAGTAGCCAACAGCATAACAACCATGTACAATAACGAACCAAGGATTATTTAAAACTCAGAGCGGAAAACATCAAAGGTAGATGTTCAAACAGTACCTAGCGGGTAGAAGCGGCAAACCGGAAAGTCATTTATCTTGAAGCGTAAACAAGTGATCCAGCTCTTGAAAGTTTTGTCTCTGTCGTCTGCTCTAGGAGATGTACTCAAGCAAGGCTTTAATGAAGAAATATTCCTTAAAAGTCTATGGTTTTCGCAATAATATAGACAAAGCCTAGATTATTAATAATAAGAAAGGTGGCTCAATATTGATATTTATTTTCCGTTTGACACACCACCACCACCAATCGCTGAGTTAATGAAACGCGCAGATTCCATATTTATAAGCGTAAGGAGACAATTTTATTTTTAAGGAAATGATTTGGGCGGGTTATGGCATTTTTAAATTTGGAACAATGTCTTGGTCACTTAAAGCAAGAAATACAATGACATACTAGTTACTGTAGCAAAAAAAAGTTAAAACAAGTTTAGTGTTAAAAATTGTAAAACTGAGTTACAATTAAAATAATTTTTTAAAAACTAAATATTCATTTTATTAAAATCCAACTTTATCTATTATTGGTGATGACAAGTTTACAATACCAGCTGCAATTAAAAACATAGGGTTAATGAAAGGCATCATCTCGCAGTCCAGTTTTTCATTAAAGATCGAAAAAAGTTTTAATCTTTGTATCACACTCTCTATGTGCACTCTTGCTTTTAGTATTTTGAAGTTATCGAGTGATTTTGTTTCCGTAAACTGATTAGATTTTATCAGAAATGGTGGGATGAAAATTTCAATACCTTTTTCTAAACATTCGGTCTCTATTCTGAATCCTTTATGCATGCGTCTACATAGGGTGTTAATTTGTCCAATACTCCACTGTGCAAAGTGATAACTTTGTTAGATGCGCTTCCTTCATAAGCTCTACTCAAAAAAGAAATAAAACCAGCTGGAGAAACGCCAACCAAAATTTTCAGAGTGTGGTTACATTTATAATAAGAATAAGACAAGATTCTACATTTAAGGCAATTTGGTTTCTCTATTGGAATTTCAGTACAATCCAATACCACCACAGTTTTTTCAAAGCCCTTAAAACAATGGGGCAGGCTATTAATGATTTATTCCTTTGAGGGCCATTTGATTGCGCATTTAAAAACTTGCGCGACAATAAACACTGTTTGTTTAAAGTATCGGTGGCTACTGGTTTCAGACATATTAAACATAGTAAAAAGAACCCCGTACGTCAAGTTTTGTTTAATTTTCGTTAAAAAGAGAAGAGAAAGTCCTTCTATTGGGATCTGAGTTTTAAAATTTATTAACATTGTCATAGATTCCAAACGGGCGTAAAATAATTTCAAATTGGAGATTCGGGTCATACGATTTAAATCCGTGTCAGTTTTAACTGAATAACTGAATTCATAATACTAAAGGTTTCAGAAAAGAAAGTGTTTACTTGCACTGAAACATCTTTTCTCTCTTGATGCAAAGGCTCACAAACCTCAGTTGCGAGAGCATTCAAACCAAATTCAATATATAAAAAACGTCTTGGTTTGGACCAAGGCCGAAAAAACAAACGATATGTCTGAGGTTTATCAATTGACTGAAGTTTCAGATATTGCAATTTCTTTTTAAATTATTTTTATTCCTTTAATCCTTAATCAATATTTGATTCAATCAACTGATTTTTACTGTTAATCGATCTATTCCCTCTAAATTAATTTAAAAAATTACATATCTATGCTTTTTCAAGAATAATTCCATTTTCCGAAAACATTTTATCATGAAATTAATTATTTTCAAGGGAGTACGTGTTGGGGGATGAATATTAGCAAGAAGTTATATCAGTATCTCAGAGAGAAGATATAAATTCGCCAGATTTCCAGCTTTATCTCCAGTCCTAACGTAGGTCCGCAGTCAATCCCCGTCTCTAAATTACAACCAGCATCTCATTGGTTCTTGAAAACTCACGTCAGCGCGACGACGCGAGTGAGGAAAATTTCCGACTGACTAGAGCGAAATAGCCCGGCGCCTCCTTTTACGTCCCCCCTTGTATTTTGAAAGGGGGACTGGGACTATGGCGCGCGAATACAAAGGCATCTTATAACTTCTCTCTGAGATACTGATATAACTTCTTGATATAAGTGTCTAAAAAGAGCAAGCGATATTTGATATAACTCGAAAGGAAAATGTAAATATTTAATAGTGGATGCATATATTGGGGACACGAATTTATACATTTAACTTCGAATATCGAAATGTTACATTTTTTTGTCGCGACTATGTAGGACAAGTTGCACTGTAGTTTCCCTCTCCGAAGTTCAAAGCTTCTTGGCCATAACTCAATCTAGATTTGGAACGTCATCACGCCTAACTACATTGTTGGCGCTACTTGTACACCGGTTACGAATTACGCGTAATCATTTTATCAGGCGTAGAGACCATTTCGGAAAACACACAGGGGCGAGGGGACCATTGGGGTATTCTTCCTTGCACCAAGGGCCATCGCCAGAAGGTGCCAAAATTCACTACAGGCGGGAGGCTAGTCAACTCGCAATGCCTATAGCGGTGCTTCTAGGCGAGAGGGAGAAGACCCCAATGGCGGCATCGCCCCCTGTGTTCTAGTTTCTCCTTATGTAATTTCTGTATGATCGGTCCTTGGCACAAGTGGTAAGGAATGATGTGTTTAAGCATTTTATATCCGCTGAGAAGTATTTCTTTTTATGTAATCTTTACCCTTTCCTTTGGCTATATTTATACCGATATCATATTTTTCCAGTGCATAAAAGCCTTGATAAAAGGAGAGCTACCTATTAAAAGAAACCACACAGGACCAAGGTTGTTGCTTTGTCTTAAGTAGACGACATTATTTTATAAATTAGTTTGAGCAATATAAATTCTATATCATAATTTCTTGAACATCAGTGTTCTCAGCAACTTACAACAGATTTAAACTTTTTTGGTGCAAACTTGAAAAATTGTCAAGCCAGCAAGAATTAAAACTGTGTCCGTCAAGGTGCTTAGAAGTTAGTGATCATCGCCACGAAATCCCTTCAAAATAATTAATTTCATGATAAAATGTTTTCGGAAAATGGAATTATTCTAGAAAAAGCGTAGATATGTAATTTTTTAAATTAATTTAGAGGGAATAGATCGATTAACAGTAAAAATCAGTTGATTGAATCAAATATTGATTAAGGATTAAAGGAATAAAAATAATTTAAAAAGAAATTGCAATATCTGAAACTTCAGTCAATTGATAAACCTCAGACATATCGTTTGTTTTTTCGGCCTTGGTCCAAACCAAGACGTTTTTTTATAATATCTGTCCCTTCAGTCTTAATGTAATTAAAATTTGAATAATTTCATATTTTTTGTAATGTCATACATTTGGGGTTGATCTATTTCTAATAGCTTAAAGAAGTACTTTAAGTATCGTTAATTATATGAACTCATATCCAATAACATAGTTTTCGATAAGTATATAATGTTGTACTTTATATATGAAGTTAGTTTAAAAATGACAAAATTTGAAATGTAGAATAAAATTTTTTATTTGTTGTGTACACTCTATACATATATCAATGAGAATTTTTGAGGAATGCATCATGAGTAGAAGAGCTTGAAGACGATGTCTATAATACATTTAACGGTGCTAAATCAGCCTCAAGAGAGAGGAAAAGGAGATTGAAGCGGTCAGAGGGAAAGAGCCTAAAGAGGATTGTCTAGGCGCGTGCTTGGAAGATTATGGCCATAGTATCTTTTTAACGGAAGTAAGTTTGGCCTTAGACAAGTGTGATCCACGTTGCATCACTGGCAAAGGAAAAATACCCGCCCCCCCATTCACCCGTATACTAGAAGATATTTCAGTAAGAGAAAATTGATTGAATCAGGGATGGCGAGAGATCACAAGTGATATGGCTTAATTATGAGCTAGATCCCCTTGTTTTGTTTGGCAGCATTATATAATTATAAAAAAACGTCTTGGTTTGGACCAAGGCCGAAAAAACAAACGATATGTGTGAGGTTTATCAATTGGCTGAAGTTTCAGATATTGCAATTTTTTTAGTTATTTTTATCCATTTAATCCTTAATCAATATTAAATTCAATCAACTGATTTTACTGTTAATCGATCTATTCCCTCTAAATTAATTGAAAAAATTACATATCTACGCTTTTTCAAGAACAATTACATTTTCCGAAAACATTTTATCATGAAATTAATTATTTTGAAGGGAGTACGTGTTGAGGGATTTAATATTGAATATTTGAAATACTGTGTCTAAAAAGGCCAAGCGAACTTTGACATAATTCGAAAGGAAGATGTAAATATTTAATAGTGGATGCCAAACCAGGGTGTTGCACGAATTCATACATTTAATTTCGTATATCGAAATGCTACATTTCTAATGTCGCGACTGTGAAAGAAAGGTTGCACTGCAATTTTCATCTTCGTACTTTATACTTTCTTGGGGCGGGGGGTTAAGTTAAGTGTGACCTTCTTCGTTTAACTGGTAATGAATGGAAATGAATACAAAAGCCATTGGTACTGAAACGTATTTCTTTTTATGTAATCTTTACCTATACCTTTGGTTATATTTATACCGATATCATATTTTTCCAGTGCTACAGATAGCTACTTACTAACAAAAACCACACAGGATAAACGATGTTGCTTTGTCTTAAGTATACGGCATTCGTTTATTAACTAGTCTGAACAAAATAAATTTAAATTATCATATTTTTTTTAACATCAGTCTTCTTAGCAACTTACCGATTTAAAGGAATAGCGACGTAATTTAAAAATTATCTCAAATCTAAAGAAAACCTTACTTTTTTGAGAGTATAAACTCTTCTGATTCCAAATATATGCTTGATTAATATTTAAATATGAAGGAAAACACAGAAAAAACACTTTGAAAACTTGAAATTTGGGGGGCAAAAGCAAATTTGCGGAGAAGATTTTTGGCGGGTTTTCTCCTTGCTACGTCACTCACGGCATCTCGCGGAAAAGCCAAGCGCGCGCGCCCGAGACTCCCGAGTATACCAATGCCGCGCGAATCTGAATAAAATAGGCTTAACGCGGCGCTGAGACACTTATAGGCGTCACGTGAGCGACATCAAGAGTGAAAGTTTCTCCTTACTACGTCATCAAGCGAAACAAAATTTTAACTAGGCCTTTTCCAAACACTAAACTTTGATTGCAATTTTACTAATTTCTACGAAACCAAATACAAAAGTAAACATATCATAATAAACTAGATTTTTCAAGGATTTTTTTAGCATTATAAGTTTGTGGGTGACGAAAATTATGTCGCTAACACTTTAAGTTTTTTTTTTGATGCAAACTTGAAAATTTGTCAAGCCAGCAACAATTAAAACTATGTCCGTCAAGTGCTTACACGAAATCCCTTCAAAATAATTAATTTCATGATAAAATGTTTTCGGAAAATGTAATTGTTCTTGAAAAAGCGTAGATATGTAATTTTTTCAATTAATTTAGAGGGAATAGATCGATTAACAGTAAAATCAGTTGATTGAATTTAATATTGATTAAGGATTAAATGGATAAAAATAACTAAAAAAATTGCAATATCTGAAACTTCAGCCAATTGATAAACCTCACACATATCGTTTGTTTTTTCGGCCTTGGTCCAAACCAAGACGTTTTTTTATAATATCTGTTACTTCAGTCTTAATGTAATTAAATTTTGAATAATTATGTTTGCTTTACCGTCATACATTTGGGGTTGATCTATTTCTAATTGCTTAAAGAAGTACTTCAGTATCGTTAATTACATTTAACTTATATCCAATAACATTGATTTCGATAAGCATATAATGTTGCACTTTATTTATGAAAGAAGCTTAAAAACGACGGTATTTGAAATATGGAAGAAAAATATTTGTTTCGTACACTGTATACGTATACAGTGGTGTCGAGATCAGACCAACAGCTTCCTTTATGTACAACCCCCAATACTGCCAACGGGTGATGTCATACTAAATTATACAGGGTGTAAATAAATGTTTAGAATTCATGTTTTATTGTATGCAAGTGACAACGAGTGACAAGGTACAAAAAGAATACTGGAGAATGCAACAAAATATTTTAAAGCACTGTCCTACGATTAGTCTTAGAACGTGGGCCTCAAATTGCAACCTCTTAACTGTTTGGTAAACACCTCAACGTAAATATTCGACGTTTCTACCATTGTGGTTTAGGCAATCTTCCAGACGACTGTCCATGTCTTGCAATACATTTGCAAGCAGTAAACTCATGACGCATGGTAAGACTAATGGTATTGCCGTCTTGGGAAATCCTCGTCCGTTAAGGCTTGATGTAGGGGGTATGATAATGCCAGTAATGATGCCCTTGTAAACTGGCACAAACAGTAGAATGGCTTAGTGCAACTTCTTGTTCCACCGCTCTACTATTAGCATGAATTGGCTTCAAAACGTGCTACGATGTCAAAATCTATATCCTCATTACAGACTATACAGTCTCTTCTACGTTCATGATCTTGCACTACCGAAATCACGAAGGTGCTCGCCAATGTCGGAAAAGGTGCTTCGCACCGGATGTTGTCGGTGTGGAAACCGTTCGGCATAAAGCACTGCCTTTAGTTGAACGTTACTGCGACCTTCACCCAAAAAAACATCCTGTCCAATTTGTCCTGGTTAGAACAGGTTGGCATTTTGCTAGGAAACGAGACTAACTACTGTAATTCTACTACTTAGCTCCTACACTGAAGACCCTGTATATCAAAAGGGACCGGAAGTACCTCAAAGTTGAGTTTTCAAAGATTGCCAGATTGAGCAGGTCATGGGATTTAAAGTGATGAAGGTCGCTTTAACGTTCAACAAGTGACACCGCGGTATGTTTTTGGTGCTCCAATGTCCTCACCCGATAGGTCCAAACAATTACCATCCTGGTTTTTCGGCTCAGCGTTGCGGTATTGCCGGTTCCATTAGAAATACAAGGTCTGTAGTGTTACAATTGTAACAATACTCCTGTTAAAAAGGCACACAAACTGTACCCCCGCCCCCTCCCCCCAAAACACTTTTAAATTTCGCGCCTTTTCAATGGCTCTCTTTTCAATATGGGAAAAATGATTTTAAATTTTTTAAGTGTAAGAATTAAACAGGAAAATGGAGGCTGAGTGAAAGATAAGTGTAGTTTTAATTATAATTTGTTAGTTTAATTATAAGGTATCCATGAATTTACCAAAAACATTCGTGTTTTGGGTTAATTTCACATTAATTATACTTAATTAAGTTTAATTTAACGGTTTATCTAGTGTGGATTTAGTTTATAATACAAGTTTCAATGAAATATTAACTTTAATTGCAATTACTCTAAAATATGTATGCGCTTTTGATGTATTTTAATGATGAATTAAATTAATTCGAAAGCGAAATAGGAAACATCTGTGGCTGTGCGAAAAACTTGCGTTGTTTTAATCTTAATTTGAGCGCAGTTCGGGAGAGTGGATTAAGCTTAAAAGTATAATTTATTGGAATTTTTTACCCTAATTGGAATATTTTGTGCAGTTTAACATTTTTGCCACAGTCATTATTTTACCCTAAACTTTTGAATTTCGCGCCAATTAATGTACTTTAAACATAGTTGAAATTAACTGAAGTGTGAAATAGAAAACATTGGGATTTACCAACGGCTTGGGTAGTTTTAATCTTAATTAAACAGTTTATTTAAAAGTTATTTGAGCTTTTAATCCAAAAAATGAATATTTTTGGTTTAATTTCACGTTAATTATATTTAATTGATTTAAAATTAACGTAAGATTGTATTTCGGCAGTGTACATTTAGGTTATAAATGACTTTCAATATATACTTAACCTTAATTGCAATTTTTAGTGGGTTTTGACTCTTATTTTACCTTAAACTTTCAAATTTCGCGCCTATTAATGTACTTTAAAGATAATTTAAATTAACTAAGTATGAGATAGAAAACATGGGGCTATACTAACAGCTTGTGCAGTTTTAATCTTAATTAAGTATTTTATTTCAAAGTTACTCGAGTTCTCATCCAAATATGTATATTTCATGTTTAAATTAACGTTAATTATACATAATTAAGATGAAATTAATGAAGGATTGAGGTTTGGCAGTGTTGATTTAGCTTATAAAATGAGTTTCAAATCACCTTAATTGTAAAGTTTAGAAGAGTTTTTCATTCTTGCCAACACAATGTGTTAAACTTTTATCATACCACGTGCTAAATTTGCGGTAACATAAAAATCATCTATAACATATGTTAATGAATGATGTGATTCTATAGTTTAGCAACTTTGGCTTCAATAACAGTAATTAAATTAAATACCTAAACAATTCATAGCAATTTAGACAAATAAATGTGAACTGTGGAGATAGCCAACAACGTAACCCTCCGTTGCTGACGTGGTTACGTTGGAAAAATCTGCGCTGATGTAAACATGGAAATTATTTGACTAATTAAATTACATAACGACACTGTCCTCCTGGATTAATCAGCACCACTGTTACTTATATTTATGAATTAACAAAATCCACTGTTGGTAACAAATAGTTAAGCTGCGCTAACGTAAACATCACGACTCTGCAGTAGGGAAAACATATTAAACTTTTTGTCATCTTACGAGTAGTATTTTGAAGTTTTCGATCTTTTCACAGGGTGAAAAGCATTATCTTTATTTCAACACGTTAATAATTTGAATAGGTATGCCATTTATTGGAAGCGCACACGGTAAATACAGCATAAAAAGCCTAGTGTTAACCCGGTTAGGCTATGTTTCTAGCATAAAATTGAGCAGACTATACACAGGATTCCAAAACAAATGAGAGCTGGAAATCAGCCTTTTTAATAATCTTTAAAGAGTAACTAAAATAGGGTAATGGCAGCCCTCTGCCTTCGACTGTATTAAGCTCTATGGGGAAATAAGATGGGGTGCTATTAGTCTATACAACTTAAGCCTTGGCCGTAAAGAACGTTCAAAAACTTACTTTAAATGATATAAAAACCTCTGTTAACTGTAATTATTTACCTGAATTACTTTTCTAGACGAAAATTCGACCTGATAACGACGTATTTCTTATTAAGGGTGCTACAGTTAATTAGAAAATACATATAAAGGTGCTCAAGCTCGGTTGAAATACCAAAGTAATTTGTTAGCGTCCACTGCTAAGAAATTAGGAAAATCAGCAAGAAAGCCAACATTTGAAATATGTCAACGTAACTTGTTAGCACCCACAAACCTAGGCCCTTCTAGTTGTCAACGAGAACGAAATGTAGAATTAGGTTTAAGCGTGCTATAAGGTTAGGCTGACTTCTGGCCCAAAAGTAATTTTTTGACGTACTATCTTAATTAGTTAAATTACAAAAATTAGAATTCATTAATTAAAAATCGAAACACGTAAGTTTCCCATTTAATAAATGCTTGTTAATTTAGAAGTATTGCGAAAACTAACTTCGCTATACTTTTCCCGTATGACCTATGACCATTTCGTTAAAAAACCGAAAATTTTTTAATGCTTTTTCTATGGGACGCTAACCCTAAAAGGTGTGACTTTTTCTTTAACATTACGGAAGGGTGTCATGTCATATCTACAAGGGCCTACCGGCCCTGTAGAATTTAGTTTATTAACTAGTCTGAACAAAATAAATTTAAATTATCATGTTTTTTTGAACATCAGTCTTCTTAGCAACTTACAGATTTGAACTATTTTTGGGTGCAAATTTGAAAATTTGTCAAGCCAGCAACAATTAAATCTATGTCCGTCAAGGTGCTTACACGAAATCCCTTCAAAATAATTAATTTCATGATAAAATGTTTTCGGAAAATGTAATTGTTCTTGAAAAAGCGTAGATATGTAATTTTTTCAATTAATTTAGAGGGAATAGATCGATTAACAGTAAAATCAGTTGATTGAATTTAATATTTTTTAAGGATTAAATGGATAAAAATAACTAAAAAAAATTGCAATATCTGAAACTTCAGCCAATTGATAAACCTCACACATATCGTTTGTTTTTTCGGCCTTGGTCCAAACCAAGACGTTTTTTTATAATATCTGTCACTTCAGTCTTAATGTAATTAAATTTTGAATAATTATGTTAGCTCTACCGTCATACATTTTGGGTTGAAAGAAGAACTTATGTATCGTTAATTACATTTAACTTATATAAAAAACATAGATTTCGATAAGCATATAATTTGTACTTTATTTAAGATAAAGTTTAAAAATTACAATATTTAAAATATAGAATAAAAATGTTTATTTGTATCGTACACTCTATACATATACAGTGTGGTCGAGATCAGACCAACACCTTCCTTTATGTACAACCCCCAATACTGCCAACGGCTGATGTCATACTAAATTATACAGCGTGTAAATAAATGTCTGGAATTCATGATTATTATATGCTAGTGACAAGTTACAAAAAGAATACTGGAGAATATGCCTGAACACAACAAAATATTTTAAAGCACAGTCCTACGATTGGTCTTAGAACGTGGGCCTCAAATTAAAACTTCTTAACTGTTTGGTAAACACATCAACGAAAATATTCGACGTTTCTACCATTGTGGTTGAGGCAGACGACTGTCCATGTCTTGCAATACATTTGCAAGCAGTAAATTCATGACGCCTGGTAAGACTAATGGTATTGCCGTCTTAGGTAATCCTCGTCCGTTAAGGCATGATTAAGGGGTATGATAATGCCGGTAGTGATGCCATTGTAAACTGGCACAAACAGTAGAAAGGCATAGTGCAACTTCTTGTTCCACCGCTCTATTATTACTTATTAGCATGAATTGGCTTCAAAACGTGCTACGATGTCAAAATCTCTATCCTCATTACAGACTATACAGTCTCTTCTACATTCACGATCTTGCACTACCGAAATCACGAAGGTGCTCGCCAATGTCGGCAAAGGTGCTTCGCACCGGATGTTGTCGGTGTGGAAACAGTTCGGCATAAAGCACTGCCTTTAGTTGAACGTTACTGCGACCTTCACCCAAAATAAACATCTTGTCCAATTTGCCCTGGTTTGAATAGGTTGGCATTTTGCTAGGAAACGAAACTAACTACTATAATTCTACTACTTAGCTGCTACACTGAAGACCCTGTATATCAAAAGGGACCGGAAGTACCTCAAAGTTTTCAAAGATTGCCAGATTGAGCGGGTCATGGGGTTTATTGTGGTGAAGGTTGCTTTGACTTTCGACACGTGACACCGCGGTATGTTTTTGGTGCTTCAATGTCCTCTCCCGATAGGCCCAACCAATTACCATCCTGGTTTTTCGGCTCAGTGTTGCGGTATTGCCGGTCCCATTAGAAATACAAGGTCTGTATTGTTAAGGCTTAGAAATACGTGGTCTTATAAACTGGTCCTCAGGATTAGTGACCCCTAACGTCTATAAAAAATAAACTGGTCCTTAGGACCAGTGACTCTTACCATAATATTCTTTCTACTGGTCCCATTGTAAAGTTTTTTGTTGATATATATATGCGCTAGCCCACTTGCGAGAAAGTTCAAGGTAGTTTGACCATAAATGATAGGTTTGACTAAATTGACTCTGCGAGACTTCAAAATTCCAATCGTACCGAGACTGCCGACTGCCGTATAGTTTTAAATCTAACTTAATACCACTACCAAAACCTGGTACCACTTGGCAAAGCCCTTCATTTGGGTCTAAACTCTAGAGTGATACGGTTTGTTGTGTTTGAAAGAGAAAAGTTAAGAGTAGAAATTGGAAGAAAGCTTGAATTTTTAAACTGGTCCCGCCTCAATTCCCATCAAAAAACTTAATTATTAATTTTTTCAATTAAAAAACTGGTCCAAGCAATTAATAAACTGGTTTTGGACCAGTGGACGTGTGCTATTTCTAAGTCTGGTAGTGTTAAAATTGTAACAATACTCTTGTTAAAAAGGCACAAATACTGTAACATCCCGCCCAAACTTTTAAGTTTCGCTCCTTTTCAATGGCTCTCTTTTCAATATGGGAAAAATGCTTTTAAATGACAATTTATTTACGTGTAAGAATTAAACAGGAAAATGGAGCCTGAGTGTAAGATAAGTGTAGTTTTAATTATAATTTGTTAGATTAATTATAAGGAATCCATGAATTTCCCAAAAACATTCGTGTTTTGGGTTGATTTCACATTAATTATACTTGATTAAGTTTAATTTAACGGTTTATCTAGTGTGGATACAAGTTTCGATAAAATATTAACTTTAATTGCAATTACCCTAAAATATGTAAGACCTTTCGATGTATTTTAATGATGAATTAAATTAATTTGAAAGTGAAATAGGAAACATCTGTGGCTGTGCGAAAAACTTGTGATGTTTTAATCTTAATTTGAGCGCGGTTCGGGAGAGTGGATTAAGCTTAAAAGTATAATTTATTGGCATTTTTTACCCTAATTGGAACGTTTAGTGAAGTTTAACATTTTTGCCAGTCATTATTTTACCCAAAACTTTTGAATTTCGCGCCAATTAATGTACTTTCAAGATAGTTTAAATTAACTTAAGTGTGAAATAGAAAACCTTGGGATTTGCCAATGGCTTGGGTAGTTTTAAATAAGATTAAAAGTTATTTGAGTTTTTATCCAAAAAATGAATATATTTGGTTTAATTTCACGTTAATTATATTTTATTGAGTGACAATTAACGTAGGATTGTGTTTCGGCAGTGTACATTTAGGTTATAAAATGACTTTCAATATATACTTCACGTTAATTGCAATTTTTAGTGGAGCTTTTGAATCTTATTTTACCCTACACTTTCGAATTTCGCGCCTATAAATGGACTTTAAAGATAATTTAAATTAACTTAAGTGTGAAATAGAAAACATGGGGCTATACCAACAGCTTGTCCAGTTTAAATCTTAAGTTACTCGAGTTCTCATCCAAAATATGTACATTTCATCTTTAAATTCACGCTAATTATACTTAATTAAGTTTAAATTTATGAAGGATTGAGGTTTGGCAGTGTTGATTTAGCTTATAAAATGAGTTTCAAATTACCTTTACAGTAAAGTTCAGAAGAGTTTTTTCATTCTTGCCAACACATTGCGTTCAATTTTTATCACACCCCGTGCTAAATTTTCGGTAACATAAAGATCATCTATAACATATGTTAATGAATGATGTGATTCTATAGTTTGGCAACTTTGACTTGAATACCAGTAATTAAATTAAATACCTAAACAATTCATAGCAATTTAGTCAAATAAACAAACGGCAATGTGAACTGTGGAAATAGTGAACAACATAACCCTCCGTTGCTGACGTGGTTACGTTTGAAAAATCTGCGCAGATGTAAACATGGAAATTATTTGACTAATTAAATTACATAACGACGCTGTCCTCCTGGATTAACCAGCACCACTGTTATATTTATGAATTAACAAAATCCACTGTTGGTAACAAATGGTTTTTAAAATGATTAACGTAACATAACATACTGACTGGTTCAATAGTATAGAAATTGTTTTAATGAATGATCTGGTCCTCTACGTTGGTTGAGTTTCAGGAATTATATCACACACCTTCACAATTAGTAGCATTTTAGTGAGATTAACAAATAATGAAACCTTGTATACCTCAAATGAGAATGTTGAATTAACTGCGCTAACGTAAACACGACGACTCTTAAAACTGCCGTAAGGAAAACACATTGAACTTTTTGTCATTTCCAGTAGTATTTTGAAGTTCTCGATCTTTTCAAAGGGTGAAAAGCACTATCTTTATTTCAACACCTTAATAATTTGAATAAATATGCCATTTTTTACTTCAAATTGGAAGCGCACATGGTAAATACAGTAAAAAAAAAACCTGGGGTTAGCCTGGTTAGGAAATGTTTCTAGCATAAAACGGAGCAGACTATATAAAGAATTCCAAAACAAATGAGAGCTGGAAATAAGCCTTTTTAATAATCTTTGAAGAGGACAGACACTATAAAGACTATAATTTCATAGACTAACTAAAATACAACCTAAGCCTTGGCCGTAAAGAACGTCGAAAAACTTACTTCAAAAGATATAAAAACCTCTATTAACTGTAATTATTTACCTGAATTAATTTTTTAGATGAAAATTCGACCTGATAACAAAGTATTTGTTCTTAAGGGTGTTATAGATAATTAGCAAATTCAAATAAAAATGTTCAAGCTCGGATGAAATACCAAAGTAATTAATTTTAGTTGCCTTACTGTCGTCTGTTATGAAATTAGGAATTTTCCACATAAAAGCAAACGTTTGAAATTTATCAACGTAACTTGTTAGCACGCAAAAAGCTAGGCCGTTCTAGTTATCAATGAGAACGAAAATGGGGAAATAAGTTTAAACGCGCTAGGAGGTTAGGCTGACTTCTGACCCAAAAGTAAATTTTTGACGTACTATCTTAATTAGTTAAATTACAAAAATTAGAATTCATTAATTAAAAATCGAAACACGTAAGTTTCTCATTTAAGAAATGCTTGTTAATTTAGAAGCATTCCTAAAACTAACTTCGCTATAGTTTTTCCGTATGGCCTGTCTCAATTTCCTTAAAAAACCGAATTTTTTTTAATGCTTTTTCTATGGGACGCTAACCCTAAAAGGTGTGACTTTTTGTTTAACATTACGGAAGGGTGTCATGTCATATCTACAAGGGCCTACCGGCCCTGTAGAATTTAATGTTCCTAGATTTAATTGGCGCTGGTGATTTTGCGAACTATGTTAATGATATATTGAAATTAAAACGGAAAAGTTACATTTTGGAATATTCCTAAGCGTTCTTCGTTTGCGGGGAATATTTAGCAATAGCAATAGACGCCAGGGAATTAGTTTCTTGGGGGTTTGTATATAACTTCTAAATAACTATAACTATTTCCTATATCTTGGATGAAATTCAAAATTGCTGGAATTTAACTCGCAATAGTGAAGTTATAAGATTGGATTTTGATTAGTTTTGTTGAACTCAGAAACCATGAAATTATAATAAAGTTCCTACTTAATATTTGAATGGAGTATTTGCTAGATAATTTATATTTTCCTTTATATCTCCGTTATTTTTCAACAATTGCTTTCTAGTTTTTTCCCTACAATTTCTTCCTAGTTTTTTCCCCACAATTTCTCCCTAGTTTTTTCCCCACAATTTCTCCCAAGTTTTTCCCCTGCAATTTCATTATTTTCTCGGTAACATTTTACACCAATATCTGCGTATATTTCAAGGGCAAATTTCCTATGTTTCCTTAATTTACCACTTTTTATTCATCACTCTGAACAACGCCAGTTTTGCTGGGTTCTCTTTAAAAAAGAGAGACTTTCGCTAGAAGGATGATTGAGACGTCAGTCAAGTTACTGACGAATCTGTCTCGCTTGGTGATTCTTGTGTCACTAACCTCGTACCAGCTGTTATCTTTTCGAATTAAGTTTAGATAGTGACCTTGGTTTAAAGAAGAACCTTTATGAATGATCACGCCCCTAGCTTTGTAAACGCTGTGGTTTAAAACCACTTTCTGATTTTCGAATCCAGATATTTTGGTTAAAATCTTAATTGGGTGACCATTTACTACAGTATCTCTTGGAAACCACAGAAATACGTACTTACCGGCTGAAATCAATACATCACGTTCATCAATTTCTCTGCGTTTACAAGTTTCGCATGGCATCATTGTTGGTCTCATCCTTTCGACTAATAGTTTTCAATCAATTTTACAGAGGTTTGGCAAAGGAAGAGTGAAGATGCAGCTTTGGATAAAGTTTCCAGAACTTTTTTCCAGGTGACAGCTGGGGCATTTGGTAACGTTTTGCGACTTTGTCCATAATAGTTCCCGCAGAGCGTTAGAGTCTGGAGTTTCCATTTCTTCGCAAAGTCTTGGCAAGAGAACCCATAAGAATTCACTAGCATCTTGCTGTTCGTTGTGGGTAAAAGGCAACCCAACAGCCGTTCGCAAATTGAAACCATCGTCGCTGAAACTCTCATTGGAATTTTCAACATGCTCAATAGTGTTACGAAGGCAAGTCAAAATGGGCTTATCGCTAAATGATCCTTTGTGCTCTTTAATAATGTTCCTTAATTCCGGAATCAGTAACAACAATTGCAAAACGCTATTTGCGTAGCACGTTACTCCATCTCCATTTTCAAACCCCTTCAAGGGAAAAATGTCTATACTCTGAAGACCTAGTCTGATCTTTTTATTTGGTCTTTCTTTTAACGTTTCATCAGATCTCTCTCCTTCAACTTCTAAAATACACCTCGACGTCGGCCTTTTTGTACCTCTCTTTCCTTCCGACCCGACTATTTCTATAAGTGGAAGATCAGGTCTGTGTTTTTGACGCAGCCTGTTATACTCCGCAATGGCTCGTCCATCTGCCGTAATTTTATTCGGGTCTAATTGCAAGAGATGGAGACCGGCCAAGGAAGTCACTCGCGATAAAGCGACGTATGCCATGCCAGTTCCAAATAAATTTAATCCCAAATCCATAATTGCGCATTTTAAACTCATTCCCTGGCTTTTGTGTATAGTAATGGCATATGCCAAGATTACCGGAAATTGCGTTCGTTTGACGTATAAATTGGTCATTAGCAAGAACTTGACGGTCATTTTCTCGACTAAAAAGTCGGGCTTATTGTTCTCGTCGCTTGGTTCCCGATCTACTCTGATACGGATACCAGTGATTTTCCCACTGTCGTTCTTTTGAAATCCCGTTATAATGGCCATGGTGCCGTTAATAACACCTTCTTCGAAATTGATGTTTCTCCTAACCATTATTCGAGATCCAACGCAGAGATACAGTTTGCTCTCTAGACCTCCAGTTTTTGACGGCTCATTGTCTAACATTTTCAGTCTCCTGACAATGTTTTTGGTAATTTTTTTATCGTAATCAACGAGTTTGTCTTCGCATTGAACGCATTCAACTTTCTGTCGGCTTTCCTCTAGCATTTTTATGTTGAATTTATCGCACATGGCCAATTTCGGCATCAAACAGATGGGATGAAATCCTTCTTTAACCAGCTTAAGGTAAAGATTCATAGCCAACTGAATTTTGCTCCCTCCCGTAACTAGTCTACTTTCTAAGGTTGAAACGTCATCTTTCGTAACAGTTCCGACTCTAATTCGGTTAAGAAGGTCGCCATAAACTCGGTCGTCCGCCTGACGAACGTTTTGCGTTAGTTCATCGTATCGGAAATACTTCCAAAGATCAGTGCCTCCAATGCTATTAAATCTTAGTCTAGCTTCCTGGGAAGTGACTTTTAAAAACGCAGGATTACCCTGTACAGGCGGCAATTGGAAGAAATCTCCAAAAACAAGAACGCAAACCACACCGCCGAAAGGCTTGTTCATTTCCCAAAATTCATTTAGCCTCAAATGAACGTAAGTTAGTAGTACCGAAGACACCATAGAAATCTCATCGACAATCAAGAGTTTCAAATTTCCCAGAGTTTGTTTCATAATGGAAATGTTTTCGGAATTGAGGGAATGGTATTCCGCGGTACGCCCATGTTCTACTGGCAACATAAGTAATCTGTGCAACGTTACGCCGTTGACATTTAGGGCTGCCAAGCCCGTGGGAGCGGCTAACGCGACGCTACCGGCATTTTTAAAGTGACGTCTAACGGCGTTGGCGATAGTAGCAACAAGAAAGGACTTTCCAGTGCCGCCCGGACCAGATACAAAGTGGCAGAAATTCTCAATTTTCCCTCCCTCTTGAGTGAAGTGATCCGTGACTTTGTCATAAACCCTTTTTTGATCATTGTTGAGTAACGCAACTTGGTCTAGTGCCGTGCCCTCGAAATCAATTTCCATAGCGGCTTCGACATCATGCATCGCATTTTCTGTTTCAAGGACGATTTCTCTCCCTTGAAGGGCATTTTCATCGTCATAGCTTTCTGCATCCGAAATCGCGGCAATCTCTTTAGCCTTTTCGGAGGCTTTGCGCTTCTTTAGAACTTCTTTGGATACCGAGAATTTCTCGTGGTATTCTCTCATGGGTTTTAGCGTTGATAATGAGCTTTCGAAAGCTTCAGCGAAGGTTGCAAACTCGCCCAATAATTCAGTTTCGTTTCGCCATGGTTTGAACATAATAAGTAGAGCGTGGCAGTACTTTTCTGGTTCCTCTATTGGGTCGTGAACGTAATGTTCTATTATGTAGGGCTTAATCCTCTTTCTCATCAAACCGAGATTATTTTTCAACTCGATTACATTTTCCGATTTTTTCGCTCCCTCCGAGTACTTTACGCAATCGTAAAACCGTCCGAACTCTCGCAAGCTTAAATCTTCCAAGCTATCGGGTCTGTTGGGATACTTGTCCACAAACCCTTTTTGGCAAATGTCTTCGCTTTCAGGATCAATTTCCCTCAAGCGTGCAAGATCCTTGTAACATTTCAAAACTTTGGATCGGTTTTCTTTCACGTTAGTGTTAATAAACTTGGTGCTGTCAGACTTTTGATACAATTTCTGACCCAACATCATGTCCAAAGCTTCGTAAATTCCGACCGACTTATTTGGGAAATTTTTCAGTCCATAAGCGAACAATCTTTTTGACAAGCTTTCGTGTGCCAACTCAGCGAAACACTGATCCATTTCAGCCCGATCTCCCTTTGTCACGTACGACGTGACGTATATCGCCACAAACTGCAAATCCATATTGGCTTTCAAAGCCAAAAGTAATGCCGGATTGTAGTCATTGATAAAAACTTCGTTTTCATTTCTGGGCAAATCGTACAGACGTTTTTGGCCTCGTTTCATTTTACGATGACGCGTAACTGATTCAACAGAGTTCAAAGTCGCAACGTTTGTAACGTTTCGAGGAAAACCGTAGCGACACACTTTGAGCTCCTTATTTCCTCTCTTAACCTTTCGGTAGCAACTGCTGCAACATTTATGTGTTTGAAATGTTTTTATTAGCCGGTAAAGTTCTGGACTTTCAGCAGCTTTTGGGATTGAACACGTGACATACTTTTGCACGCACTCCAAAATAGCTATTGCCGAACAGGAACCAATCATGGGAGCTTCCTCAGCCCACAACAAGCAATGATAATGGTCTAAGCCGCGAGATTAATACTAGACGCGCACAAAATGATGCGCTATCGGTCCAAGAACCGGATTTTCTTTACATAGCACAAAGTTGTTTAGTAGCGACCTCACTTTGTTGTGCAAATGCAAACTGACGCTAAGTGGATCTAAATTTAATAGTTCAGCCACCGACATAGATTCGATCCCTGGCACGTCAGCATTTACTCGTCGTAGGTGGTCGTGAAGTTCAATGTCATCGTATTCGGCCGGATTAAAGGTTAAAAGCCAAGTAGGTGGGCCATACTCTCAAATCATGGCCAAAACACATTTGAGAACTTTATACCAATAATCCTTAGTTCCTCGAATGTGGCCCATGAAAGTCGCTAAATTACTCTCGAGCTCGGAGTCTCGAGATTCAACTTGATTCACGAAATTATTGACAGATACGTTCATGGGTTTTTTCACTCGTAGAACGTAATTCAAACTACTGTTTATTGATTTCATTTCGGCCTCTTGGTATAAATGGAACATGAACGCATAATCTCGTCTAAACATTGGATTCGAGTTCAAAAGACGAGAAAGTCGGTATTCAGTTTCCGTCATTTTCCCAAACGGTCTTTCGTCGTGCTTGCCATAGCGAGCCATTGGGAACAAGTGCACGAATGACATGTATTCTAGATTTTTGTCCCAATTACTGATAGGCTCGGCTTCGACACGCTTCATTTGGAAAGAGGCCAACAAATCTTTTGACGGCTGAACATTCACCGGGTGAATTGTATAGTGATCGTTCAGCTCATTCACTTCATCTTTTGAGAGTTTTGGCAACAGTGCCTCAGGTTGAGTTAAAATTTTATAACGGTCGTCTGGCGAAAGTTTTGATTCGATCACACCATCATTGATAACATCGATATCGATTTGGTGCGATTCCGCCATTAATTCATCGGGAGTTAATGAATTTTCGTGTTCAATAGTTCCGTTAATCTCTTCGGTGCCATAAATATAATCCTCATTGATCTGAGTAATATCAATGTCTTTGTACAGGGGATTAATTTTTTTCAGCTCAGCGACGGCCTTTTTCAAAGCATCAAGGCGAACAATTTTTTGCCAAACCTTTTTGTCACTAGTGGGCAGACCATTAACCATGACGTGCAATTCGTGATCTTTAGGCAGTGATGCTGGTATCACATCCAAATTTTTTTGGACTGGAATTGGCAAGTATATGATTCTACCTTTCAAAGCTTTCACCGCACCAAAATGCATGTTGGAATTAGTTTTGGTACCTAACCGGACCACAGTGTGAAATGCTTTCACAAGCTGAATTAAGGCCTTTTCAAACATGTTCAAACTCGTGACTTCTGTTGGAGGGACGTCAACTCCCAAGCCGTTGAGGAAACATCTAATTGGAATTTTTCCCTTTCGCAACTCTTTAGAACAATAAGGGCATAAAAGCATATCCATTTCTCTAAAGTTAGGATTTTTCAATAGCAAACCAGCTCTTAAAATGAGAAAGGCGTGGTTGTCAAAAACTGAACTGCATCCCAGTTTTTCCACGGTCCTCAAATCTGAATTTTTTAATAATCTAGCGCAACAATCGCAAGATGTGTCGTGAAATTCATTAATATCACGCTCAGCTCTAGCAAATTGTTTATTGTAGAAAGCCAAGATTTCACTCTCATCGAGACAAGGCCTTATATCACTTTCATCGCTTTTCGCCGCCTCGTTTTCCGCATTCGACATTTTCAAGCCACGTGCCTCAACAATTTTTCTCATTTTTGGGTATAACATTTTGAAGAGATTCGAAATCACCATGATCTATCACATCAGTCAATGTTGATAAAGCGTTAAGCAACGCTCGAACAGAGTAGAGTTTACTCAAAATTGTTCTGATCCCCGAGTAATGCGAAGCCAGCTCTCTGAAGGCTCTCAAGTAACTTTGGCATTCCTCGCTTTCAGAGCAATATGAGAAATGACCAAGATACGGAAGAACTTGCACTTCAAAATCTGAATCGTCCGATGGCAATTTGACAATGGATTTCTGGCAAAACTTATTTTTGTAGGAGCAAACGTCAAAATCAGAACTCAAAAGTTCATTTAAGACGCTATCACTGGCCTTTGCCGCCTGATTAATGAAAGCTATGACTTTAAAAATAGTCCGCTTTCTAACGTTGCAAATGTCACTGCATTCCCAATACGAAGCTTTATCTTTGGTTTCAATAAACCCAGATTCGTTAATTACGATATTCGCTTTGGGATTTTTGTCCTTTGAAACGTTTTCTACTGCATTGAATAGATTCGTGACAACACCGAAATCATTAACTTGCAAGCAGCGTTCAATGCCTCTGTTCAGTCTTTTCTGGTCAATAAAATTACCACTTTCATCAACCCATAATTCATTAACTTTTTCGTCGCGACCAGAGCTTTCTCGTAGCACCTTTATTACAAGACCATTTTCTTCGAACTGCAAAAGTTTTCCATAGCGCGTTTCGTGGTCTTCGTTTTTTAAAATTCTGCCATCATTCCCCAAAGTAAAATATGTTGTCTCGTGATTAAAAGCTTCTTCGAGACTATTGTGAAGCCTTTTTCCTCCAATGACTTTGATAAAATTGTCACTATCTCTCAATCCAATTTCTTGCACTTTCTTGGCAAAACTTTTGAAATCTTCAATAAGTAACGAACGTCTTGCCTGGAAGGCCGAATATATTTGCCTTTTTAAGTGGAATGTTTTTCCAGATAGCAACTGGCATTGGAGTTTGTGGGACGTAAATTTGGAACTTTGCTTTTTACAAGAATTAGCAGAAGTTTTTGTTGACAGCAAACGTTCCGTAAGTCGCGTGATCAAAAACCTCTTGAAACTTTCGGCAATCATCTTTTTATTTTTTGTTTTAAAAATTCCTTTGTTGAAGGAGACTTTTTTGACATAATAGTTGGCAGGATTCGCACCACCTTTTCTTTGTCGCGAAGTGCCACCTATTTTAGGGGCCTGCAAAACCTTTTGTATTTTTGTTGAACTTGTCAATAAAGAGTTACGATTATGTCCATCACTCGATTTTTTACTCTGAGAGAGGTGTTTTTTCTTAAATAGTACCTTTTACACCTAACTCGGTTTGCTGCAGATTTTTCCAAAATCTTCTTCATCCTAGCCTGAGCTTGGTCTTTCAACGCCATTCGCTTTATATGTTTTAGGCGTTCTTTTTGTTTCTTAGCACGTTGAGAAACCATTTTAGCTTTCTTTCAAAGCCAGAAAAGCTTCTTTTAGAGCAAGAAAGAACCCCCTCTCTGTTGAGCCACGAAAAAAGGTCTCTCAGTTGAGCCACGAAAAAAGGTCTCTCAGTTGAGCCACGAAAAAAGGTCTCTTTGTTGAGCCACGAAAAAAGGTCTCTCTGTTGAGCCACGAAAAAAGGTCTCTCAGTTGAGCCACGAAAAAAGGTCTCTCAGTTGAGCCACGAAAAAAGGTCTCTTTGTTGAGCCACGAAAAAAGGTCTCTTTGTTGAGCCACGAAAAAAGGTCTCTCTGTTGAGCCACGAAAAAAGGTCTCTCTGTTGAGCCACGAAAAAAGGTCTCATATAAAACACAAATTGAAACAATACACAGACAATGAAGTAAGAAAATTTTCCTTACCTTTAAAAAGACGCTAAGAAACAGCAATGTACAGCTTAGTCCGCTTTTAGAAAAGCGTCAAACCCAAGTGAACTGAAACGCTGCTTAGCAAATTCCACAACTGAAAAAATTAAAACTTAAACTCTTGAAAATGCAATTAGGCTTACCTATAACCTTTCACGAGTAAAGTGAATGTCTTTGTCTGAACCGCTTCAACCAGCAGAACGTGATCCGACGAACTTAATATTCAGTTCAGTTTAGTTCACATGTAGATCAAAAAATTTATTTCTTGCAGTCACTGACTGAGTGACTGTCTCACTGGGCCTATTTAGCCAACTCGATCACGCGCTCAACGACGAAACCTGCAGAGCCTGCTCCTGTAAGTGTAAGCCCATCACCATTGCTCGATAGAAAGTTTCAGCTGAAACTTCTCCAAGAGTATTTATACTCTATGGCAGGTCTAGGGAACATTTTGTATGCCATTTACAATGGTTTTTTCTATGGAGTAATTATCTTGGATTGAGATTTGAGAACGAAACCATATTTCGAATTGCATTAAAGGGAGGGTGAAGAGGAAAATCATGTGATTTTTTTATCGATTCTTCTACTAATTATAAGACCAGCCTGCATAGTGAAACATTCAGGAAATACTTCCGAATGATTTTAAAATTCAAATTAGGTTCAGATTTTGACTTCAATAAATAAATAAATTATTTCTTTGTTTTTCAATAGTTCTTTTATTGGTAAAAAAATAATAATAATACTTATAATAGTTAAAATGTAAAGAAATAAATTATAAAATATTTTTTACAGAAAAAAAAGTTTTTGTTACAAAAATAATAATAATAATGGGGAAAAAAATTATAATATGGAAAAAAAGTAATAATGAGAAAAGGTTTGTTTTCTTTAAAAAAAATATTATCAAAATTTAAAAAAAGTTATCATTAAAAAAAATTATTTATTGATTCCCACCCTGCAGTAAAATCAATATATATTATTAAAAATTGGCATAGTCTAGAGGAAAATTATCAAACAATTATGCGCAAGTTTCAAAATTAAGAAGACTGGCTGTTAAAAGATTGTTAAATGGAGTATGAACTGGCCATAGAACAATTTTTTATCAAATTTATATTTTTAAAATAACATGAAAATCATTGATAAAATTTATAGCAAATTCTACTGTCAATTTACTTTTTAATTATTTTTCAAGGTATCAAAAGTCGATTCTCTAAGCCTAAGAATGGTCTAAATAAATTGCATAATATAATTGTAATTTTGTTAACAAAATTTGAATATCTCTAATCTAAACTCTTGTTTTAGAGAAAAAATTACTGTATTGTTTTGAAAACCTATTTTCCCACGATAAAAGTGCACGCTGTTGCTAAGCAAAGGAAAACTCTAAGCACCCCTTTTTGATTACTAATTGCTTTTCATAAAAGTACAGTTAGCGTTTCTCCGAAAATAGAATTATGCTTAGAGAGCACTCTTTTGAAATTTTTAAAATGGCAATCAATTAATTGGTATAAGTCTTATCAATGATTTCGAAGTTATTTTTGGTTGTCTGACCATTGTATTCTCCCTTTTAAAGATGTAAAATCAATGTTTTGTCTACTAATGGAAAGCTTTCGTCTTTTAAAATCAGACACAGCAGAAAAAGTATTGATGAAATAAGCTTTTTGGTAAAATTTCCTTGTAGACCATTCCATTAAATTAATAAAAAATGTCTTCGTGGACAAAGACTTGAAAAAGTAAATGATAAGAAAACAAAATGGAATGACCGAAGCAACAGATATTAAACTTTTTCTTTAAAGACATGATTATAAAACATCAATTATTTGAAAAAAAAATACTTATCTTCGTTTTTTTCACCAAAATTATATTTGCATTGTTTTCGAAAGACAGATTATTCATTCTATATATCCTTTGTGGTATTAACAGTTTTCGAATGAAAAGGATTAGAATAAATATCCGAGTATGGATATAGGTTATTTTTAAAGGTTTCTCTTTTCGAACTATAAGGCAAAACGTTGTTTAAAACGACTAAATTCAACCGAAGGAAGAAATTTTATCTTTCATCATGATTGACATTTTAAACGTCGCTTTAGGGTGCTTTGGTTTTGCGCCTGCATTTATTCGACCACGATTCAATTTGGGTCCCATTTTTTGGGTCGATGATTTAAAATGTTTTATAAATGAATCATTAAAATCTGGATAAAAGACATTATTAACAAAAAACCTTTGGTATATTATTGAGTGCGTGAGAACTGTTTTAAAAGTTGTGATTGAATTAGTTTGGTATGACTTCAACTCGCTATGAGGAACACATTGTAGAGCAAACGTATAACACGAAACACGTAAATGGACACCGACAAATGGTGGGCTGCGTATTTATTTCACTATTGGGCTTAGTTTCCAGTATTAAAACGCATTGTAGTTCAAATTAAAAGCTGCAATCCTTTTAAATATCACTAACGAGGAACTGTTTCTATCATGGTCTACACTGGAAATCTAGCTGTAAATATAAACGATGTCGCATGTTTCTGTTATATAGTAAATCTTTGACACGAACTATTTTGAAAAGAATGGAAAATTTAATGATACAATATTTTTGGGCAAATGTAATTTTGGTGAAAAAAACGAAGATAAGTATTTTTTTTCAAATAATTGATGTTTTATAATCATGTCTTTAAAGAAAAAGTTTAATATCTGTTGCTTCGGTCATTCCATTTTGTTTTCTTATCATTTACTTTTTCAAGTCTTTGTCCACGAAGACATTTTTTATTAATATCTGTTCCTTCAGTCTTCATTTTAATTAAGATTGTTAAGAAACTGTGGCATTTTTAAAATCTGCACTAAGCACAAACATAAATATAGGGGAGCGTAAGCATAAGGGACCTAATATTGCAAGTTAGTGACTAATGCTTTCAGGTACCAGTTAATCAGTTATCACCAATGAGATTAATTTATTACTGAAAACATCAAATTTTCATAATAAAATTATTTTGGCCTTTCCTTATCCCCTGGCTTTGAGCATTAAAATAACTCAGGATTATCTAGAAACATTTCTACTGATATTTCAAATTCAGAAGAATCAGAGTCATCGTTTTGAGTCTTTCAGATGACTGGCTTGGACGTATGTTACTAGTTTTCGGTTTTCGTTGTAGCAGTGTAACCAGGGATAAGGGAATTGAGATGGATTGCAAATGATGATGGGCGACCTGCGGCACCGTATCTCTCCCAATGTACCTCGCGCACGCCCCTACCCTTCGGTAGGCGATTGCTAAGTGCTGCCGCGTAGCGCCATTTTATTTGTATGAGAGCTAGCTTCTAATTTTAAGATAGAGGGGGCGCCCTTTACAATTTCATCCAGTACGACCCTACCTAACCGCTGAGGATGCTGGGAGGACTACGGTGCCGTAGGCGGGGGTACACAGGCAACGCTATAGGTATGGGGGTTTCCAATACAAGGTGTAACCAAAGAGAATATAGGGGAGGAGTGGAAAGAGGGGAAAATCTTGTTGCTCTTTTCTACCGCGCATCTTCAATGCGCAGTACCGAGGCATTTCCGTTTGAGACATTTAACGGTATCATAGGTGGCGCGACTGAGCCGGAAACTCCCTCGTACCACTAGTATAATTTAGGGGCAACAATGTAATTTAGCCTTGTGGAGCGGGGGATCTTCAACTCCTCCCCTATATTCTCTTTGGTGTAACTGAGACAAAGTTTCTTCCTGCAAGCATAGCCCACTCGATCCGCGCTCATGGACGCAAGCTGCTCGCGCTATATAATAATATTTGACCACGTCGTCTGCTAAACTTAGGAATTGAACAATTAAACTTTTTGAGTTAATGTCTGGACTCTGGTTACCTTTGCATTTTCTTTGTGGTCCCATGGTTTTATTTTTAAACTGGTCATTTGCCCTGTATCATTATTGTGTAAGAGACAGCCTGGCAGCCCCGTATTTGTTTACCCTGCCCATAGCCCACTCGATCACGCGTAACACTACGCAAGATGCAGAGCAGCGTCCGTGAGCATGGATCGAGTGGGCTATGCCCTGCCTGGCCAAGTCAGCTGACTTAGGTGAAATATTCATTACTTCTATGCGACTTAATTCTAGACATTCTTGAACGAATCATCTTGTGAAAATTTTATAAGCCAGGCTTCTGGCACTGGGTTTTTTCCGAGCCAAATTTGCTTTTTAAATTTAAAAAAATTAATTTCAACCTTTTTTCCTCTCTTCAGAAATTTAATAATGATAGTGCGTTACATATTTATCCAAAATTTATATTAATTAATTAACACACTGTAATTTGTAATTTCGCGCTTGGAAGAGCCTGAATTAAAAATATTGATTTGGAGACAGGGATTAGTGATAGTGTGATTGAATTGAATCTATCATTTATTTTACCAGCAAAAAACATATCTTCGTAGCGGTAACCCTTGTCTAGAAACCAGGGAATGAACTCTTCTGCGTAGTTTGAATTAATCTACTTTACACATCAAAAAATCTAATTTAAACAAAAAGGTTTATTCCAAATAGCGGTTATAAATAGTACTTAAAAACGCAACTGTTACCTAATAAAAATGATTGCAAGAGCCGGGATAAAAAACATTGGTTGGTTTGTTGACAGGGTTTAGTGATCGTGTGATTTAATTATTCAATTATATTACCATTAATTTAAACCAATAAAATGATCTACATAGTGGTTATCGGTGGCACCAAATATAATCTGCACAGTTATCGTTGGAAAAATGGCCATTGTTTACTGTTTTGAGGTTATGTTAGAATAAGCACTAAATAATTAAAATTTAAATTGTTAACCTATAAGAATTATTGGAAAAGCGTCATTTAAAAATATTGTATGATTTGGTGACAGGGTTTAGTGATAGTGTGATTGAATCTATCATTTATTTTACCAGTAAAAACGGTATGTTCGTAGCGGTAACTGTTGGCTGGTGGCAACAGTCAAAAACCAGGGAACGAACCCTTGTGCGTCTTTTGCATTAATCTACTTTAAACAACAAAAATTGATTTAATTTAAACAAATTACCTAATTAGCGGCTATCGTGGGCCGATGGCACCAGGTGAAACACCTTAAAACGTACGCTACACGGCCAATTGGTCTCTAGTCTCTACATACAATCAGCTGTATTTAAATTTTGACCGAGGCTTAGTGAAATCAGTCAATTTAAAAATTATCGGCTAAATCCTAAATTTAAATTCTTTTGTATTAAATTATAATAAGGTTTAACTTACGAAATTAAAATAAAATGAGGACGAATTAACCCCTTCTTTTATGTGAAAAGTTAAAAAATTCGCCTTAAGCTCGGCATAGCCACACGCGTTGTCTAAACAAAAATCTTCGCTCAGTCGCTCTATTAGCGGTAAAACAGCGTAAGTCCAACAGTACGTTTCTCTATGATTTTAGCTAGGATTAAACCACGTAAGTCCAACAGAATAAAAGGTCGTAAGTTTAAGTATGTGCTTAAAATACAAAAAGTAATACTTAATATTAATTGTTTTCAATAAAACTTCGAAAGGCACCAGAAAAATGTTCAACCTTTCATTTAAAACCATTTTCAGACCTATCGAATAAATAGTCTTCAAAAAATGCTCGAGTCAATTTGGCCATCACAGCAAACATTTCCCATGTTATTCCTATGGGAAAATTTCCCTTTTTTTGCCAAAATGTCTTAATTTTTTTATGGAAATGAAAACCACCCTTAGCAACTTTATTTTCTATGAAGAAAACTAATAGAGGGATCTCTTTGAAATTTTAACCACATATTAAGGGTCCGAATTTTAGTTCTGTGGAATTTTTTCAAAGCAGTAACCATGATAGGAAAAAAGTTACATCGAATCAAAAAACCACCCTTATACATTAAACGCAGTATGAGGTCTTATCTAAGAGAGCAACCGCTCTCTCAGAATATTTGCCGGGAAACCACCTCACAGGGGCGCTTGTGGTGCTTCTTATCGGGAGGGAAACTAGCCTAATATGGCAGCCTTGTCTATGTGCTGTTTACTTTCCTATGGCATTACAGGAATGGTTTATTGGTCATCTATCTCGAACCTTATGTTTGTTTTGTAGGTTAATTTTATAATTTTAAATGCCCTTAGCTAATACTAGTCATAAAAGTTTGATATAATCCCTCTGGTAGAACCTGTAAAGCTACTTACGAATCCATCTGCTCCTTCAATTCCTGAAGGAGCTTTTCCACCGTAGCGGCCTCACCGACAGGCGCCACCTCTGACCCCGCCGCCTCCCCCAACTCCATCCCCACCTGGGACTCCTCCGCCCCCTCAGAATCCATCGGTAGGGGCATCTGGGAGCCCTCCGCCCCCGATGACACGGGCAACTGGGACCCCACCGCCCCCTCCGCCGGCTCCTGCGCCGCCCCCTCCAGCGGCCTCGGCGCCGCTCCCTCCACCGCGACTTGCGTGGCCACTTGTTGGCTTCGTGGGCCTGTTTTATTAATAATTAAATTTTAGAATACGTACAGCATTTTATATCGTTTAGCAATGAATGAATTACTATACCTTGTTGACCCCAGCAATCACGGCCTAGGTGGCCGTAGCGGTGACAAAATTTTGTGCGCTGCCCGCGCCCGGCTGACCCCTTACAAAAAATATCGTAAGAAACCTTGAGAAAAATCTTTGGAGCTTGAAGGGGTCTTTGGGAGATCGAACTTTGGTAAAATATTTCTTAAGAGTGCTTTAGAAAATTTAATAGAGACTTTGGGAGGGAAAGTTTTGGTATTTTCAGGGAAAATATTTCTTGAGAGTGCTTTGGAAAATTCAATGGAATCTTTGGGAGGGTGAGTTTTGTTATTTAGAGGGAAAGAATTTCTTAAGAGCGCTTTAGAAAATTAGAGGGAGACTTTGGGAGCGAAATCTGTGGTATTTAGAGGGACTACATTTTTAAAGAGCGCTTTGGAAAATTCAAAGGAAACTTTGGGAGGGAAACTTTTGGTATTTAGGTCTCTAAACGAAAATTTAAGGAAATGTTTGTGGCAAATAAATTTTTATACTGGTATATTGGAAATCTGTCTCAAGAATCCCAAAGAAAATAATTTAATATTTATTGATTTAAACTATTAATAAGGTCTTAAAAACATGAATATGATAAATTTACAATATTATTCCAACTACTACATTTCAAATAAGAAGTGCGATTGCTCCAACATGCATGTCTTTAAATAAATATAATGAACTAGCTGCTAGAAAATTAATTTGTAAATTGGCCAATTAAAACATTTTTAAAAATTTAAGTACCATCCAAAACTACGTTTAGTTTAATAAGGTATTCTTTTGATTCTTTGCAAATTCTCAAACATTTGTTTAATTTTTCATTTTCAAGAGAAAAAAGTGTTTTCTTTTCTGTCACCTCAAATGGATGAAGTATTTTTGGTAGACCGTTTTCTACTATTTTGAAATCGCTAAACTGAACACTTTTTAGGTTTTGGGCAGAGATGTAAACTTTTCCGTTCGAAGTGAAATAAATTTGACTTATCTTTAAAAATTTTATATTCTCCTTTTCGGTGGAAAAATAGCAGTTTTCTGTTTTCGTACTTTTAGATTTTGCACTGAAAACCAATCCATTTATGGTAACTTTTTTGTGTAAAAGTGTATTAGAAGGCTCAATATCGTATTCCTTTAATAACGCACTTTCATCAGCCGACTGATTTGCAGGCAATGCTTTCCCCAAAACAATAGTTTTTTCAGATTCAATTTTTTGTGATGGGAATTGGGAATAATTATTAGTTAATAAACCGAAAAATTTTGCAAGCAAGGGATTTTGTTTAAAAACTTCATTTCTTGAGACTAGAGTAGGTAGGAATTGCAAAAACAAAAATTTCTGAGAGATCTGAGTTTGGACATACTGTGTACCGTGGAAAGGTTTTTGCAACCGCCCATTATTTGATTCAAATGGGAATGCAGAAAATGACCAAAGTGGGCCCCAATTAGCTACACAATCAACTAAATGATTAACTTGATGGATGTTGAAAAGCATGTTTTCAATGCCATAAAGATTTTCATACCCAACGAGAAATTCCGAGAGAGTTTTTCTCGCTTGAAAGAGCAAATTAACTGGCACTGATCTTGCTAATAATAGGTGAAATACCATAACTAACTTCATCCAGTTACCGTAAAATTGACTGGGCAAAAGTCCTTTCAAAACTGATGGAGAATAAAACAAGGCCCATGCTCTCCATTCTGACGCTTTCCAATAAGGTCGCTCTTCCAATGACCTTGGCTTTCTCGAAAATTCTTTTGGTACTTTAATTTTAAGGAGTCTTGTGTCCACTTCTGCGATGTTTCTGCCTAGGTAATATAGTTCTCTGTGTGACTTAGAGTCCAGCCACAAATTTGTGGTTGTTCTGATAACACCCAAACATAAACAGTGCATATAATCTACGACCAGGTCTTCTATTAAGTCAAATTGATTAAGTTTTAATAGAACTGACGGCCCTTTGACACCATTGATAATTTCCGCGTTGTTCACTGCATTTGTGGCATCCTCAAGATATGACAGCTTTGTTCGCGCCTCTATATTTTCAAAATTTTTATAAGGATAAACCCTTATTTTGCCCTTCACCTTCTCCACCATTACTCCAGGGTGATAACACCATGGGCAACCAAACATTCCATTGAATTGCGTCATATTTTGTATTGAGCACCGAGCTATGGTGTCAACAGTGCATGGCCCTGGAAATACTCCAGACTTTATCTTTTTCTGATTTTTGTTTGTCCAAATAATCCCATTTAATGAAAGCGCATTTATAATTTCAACAAAAGGTTTAAAAAACAGTTCATATTAGGCTTTTTTTGTCCAAACCAAAGGCCAGCACAATGAGTATTTCTTTGTCTAGCTCCTATTGGTAACTTATTAATAGTAAACTGTAGGGGCCATATGTCAAATTTTGATGATTCAAAAATGGGAACGCCGTCTGTGTTCCATGTTATTGACACGTCATGGTCATTAATTTTACTTCTACAATATTTTGAAGATTTCGTAATATCACAAATATTAAAGTAGTCAGATTTTTCGTTTAACTCGGGACTGATGAGTTCTAATAAGTTTTAGATTTGAGATTCCACGTCAAATACTAAAAAATAACTTCCACCATTTAGCAAATGGTCCACATTAAAATCAGAATTGCAAATATTGCAGCATAGTTCAGTTTGTCCTTCTATCTCTGGCCCCAAATAATTAGATTTACACGCGTCATTTGGGCAGTAAAAATATGGCTTAACCAAAGCTTTTGGGCTTTGAAAGCATTTACGGAAAAGATACTTTGTTATAGGGAAAGATGTGGAAACATTTTGCGGTAAATGCCATCTAATTAATTGCAGCAAACTAGAAGTAGCTTCTTCCGATGCGTGATGCCTTAAGATATGGGCCATTATAAGGAGCATACTCTCCTTTTTTGTGAGATGAGAGCCTTCATAAATAAATAAAAAATGTCTTCGTGGACAAAGACTTGTAAAAGTAAATGATAGGAAAACAAAATGGAATGGCCGAAGTAACAGATATTAAACTTTTTCTTTAAAGACATGATTATAAAACATCAATTATTTAAAAAAAATACTTATCTTCGTTTTTTTCACCAAAATTACATTTGCATTGTTTTCGAAAGACAGATTATTCATTCTATATATCCTTTGGGTATCCTCCCAATGGACCGAATTCCCAATGAACCGAAATCCCATTCAACCGAAATACGCCAAACTAGATAAGAAACTAGCGGAACGGCGGGTTTTCGAACCACTTGGATTTGTGTAAGATAAGGAGATCCCATCGATTCGAATGCAACGGGGTGACGTTGATTTAGGACAGGTTAGGTTAGGTTACGTTAGGTTAGGTTAGTAATATTTTATAAATCATTTAACAATGCTACGCCTTTTCCAAAATATTGATGTTTAGCTTCATTGACTTCTCAAATAATATGCCTTTTCCAAAACATTACTGTCAGGTTAGGTTAGGTTAGCTCAGGTCAGGTTAGGTTAGGTTAGGTTAGGTTTGGTTAGGTTAGGTTAGGTTAGTAATATTTTTTAAATCATTTAACAATGCTACGCCTTTTCCAGAATATTGATGTTTAGCTTCATTGACTTCTCAAATAATATGTCTTTTCCAAACCTTTACTGTTATGTTATGTTAGGTTAGGTTAGGTTAGGTTAGGTTAGGCTAGGTTAGTAATATTTTATAAATCATTTAACAATGCTACGCCTTTTCCAAAATATTGATGTTTAGCTTCATTGACTTCTCAAATAATATGCCTTTTCCAAAACATTAATGTCAGGTTAGGTTAGGTTAGGTTAGCTCAGGTCAGGTTAGGTTAGGTTAGGTTTGTAATATTTTTTAAATCATTTAACAATGCTACGCCTTTTCCAGAATATTGATGTTTAGCTTCATTGACTTCTCAAATAATATGTCTTTTCCAAACCTTTACTGTTATGTTATGTTATGTTAGGTTAGGTTAGGTTAGGCTAGGTTAGTAATATTTTATAAATCATTTAACAATGCTACGCCTTTTCCAGAATATTGATGTTTAGCTTCATTGACTTCTCAAATAATATGTCTTTTCCAAACCTTTACTGTTATGTTATGTTAGGTTAGGTTAGTAATATTTTATAAATCATTTAACAATGCTACGCCTTTTCCAGAATATTGATGTTTAGCTTCATTGCCTTTTCAAATAATATGCCTTTTCGAAAACATTACTGTTGAAAATACCATTGGAAACTTACTTTAGAACACTATTCAATTTGAAACAACCAAGTTGAAATAAACAGAGAAAAAATTATTAGACTTTTTATTCAAGTTAAAGCGTTTTGTAATTTTAAGTAACATTAAAGAAAATGTTGCGGTTTACGGCTTATTTTAGCTTTCCCTTAAATTAACATAAGCCTTTAAAACCGATTCCACGGTTAACTCATTGCTACTTCGTTTTTATCGGAGATAACTAGGCAGTGTACACTAACGTTAAGTGCAGCCATTCATGGCTATCTCCACTTTTCGTAAACCGCCCAAGGTGCGGGATTTCGGTCCAATGGGACCTCCCTTCTTTGGTTTCGGTTGAATGGGATTTCGGTCCAATGGGAGGGAATCATCCTTTGTGGTATTAACAGTTTTCGAATGAAAAGGATTAGAATAAATATCCGAGTATGGATATGGGTAATTTTTAAAGGTTTCTCTTTTCGAACTATAAGGCAAAACGTTGTTTAAAACGACTAAATTGAACCGAAGGAAGAAAGTTTATCTTTCATCATGATTGACATTTTAAACGTCGCTTTAGGGTGCTTTGGTTTTGCGCCTGCATTTATAAGACCACGATTCAATTTGGGTCCCATTTTTTGGGTCGATGATTTAAAATGTTTTATAAATGAATCATTAAAATCTGGATAAAAGACAATATTAGCAAAAAACCTTTGGTATATTATTGAGTGCGTGAGAACTGTTTTAAAAGTTGTGATTGAATTAGTTTGGTATGACTTCAACTCACTATGAGGAACACATTGTAAAGCAAACGTATAACACGAAGCACGTAAATGGACACCGACAAATGGTGGGCTGCGTATTTATTTCTCTATTGGGCTTAGTTTCCAGTATTAAAACGTATTGTAGTTCAAATTAAAAGCTGCAATCCTTTTAAATATCACTAACGAGGAACTGTTTCTATCATGGTCTACACCGGAAATCTAGCTGTAAATATAAACGATGTCGCATGTTTCTGTTATATAGTAAATCTTTGACAAGAACCATTTTGAAAAGAATGGAAAATTTAATGATACAAAATTTTTGGGCAAATGTAATTTTGGTGAAAAAAACGAAGATAAGTATTTTTTTTTAAATAATTGATGTTTTATAATCATGTCTTTAAAGAAAAAGTTTAATATCTGTTACTTCGGCCACTCCATTTTGTTTTCTTATCATTTACTTTTACAAGACTTTGTCCACGAAGACATTTTTTATTAATATCTGTTCCTTCAGTCTTCATTTAAGCTTATTAAGAAACTGTGGCATTTTTAAAATCTACACTAAGCACAAACATAAATATAGGGAAGCGTAAGCATAAGGGACCTAATATTGCTAGTTAGTTACCAATGCTTTCAGGTACCAGTTAATTAGTTATCACCAATGAGATTAATTTATCACTGAAAACATCAAATTTTCATAATAAAATTATTTTGGCCTTTCCTTATCCCCTGGCTTTGAGCATTAAAATATTTAAAATAACTCTGATGATTATCTAGAATCATTTCTACTGATATTTCAAATTCAGAAGAATCAGAGTCATCGTTTTGAGTCTTTCAGATGATGGCTTGGACTTATGTTGCTGGTATTTGGTTTTCGTTGTAGCAGTGTAACCAGGGATAAGGGAATTGAGATGGATTGCAAATGATGATGGGCGACCTACGGCACCGTATTTCTCCCAATGTACCTCGCGCACGCCCCTACCCTTAGGTAGGCGATTGCTAAGTGCTGCCGCGTAGCGCCATTTTATTTGTATGAGAGCTAGCTTCTAATTCTATGAGAGCGGTAGCTCTCTTAGATAAGACTTCATACTGCTCTTAATGTATAAGGAGGGTTTTTTGTTTGGATGTAGTTTTTTATTGTATTGTACTAATTGGTTCAAAAAAATCCACTGAACTACAATTCGGACCCTTAATATGTGGTTAAAATTTCAAAGAGTTCCATTAATTAGTTTATTTTATAAAAAAATAAAGTTGCTAAGGGTGGTTTTCATTTCCATAAAATTAATCACAGATTTTGACGAAAAACTGGAAATTTCCCATAGAAATAACATGGGAAATTTTCCAAAGTTACAAATTTTGTCCATACCCTTACGAAAATAACTATACGTCAGATAGATTTGAAAACGGTCTTAAATGAAAGCCTCATATCCATAGTTGGCGCCTATTTTTTTTCATCAAGAAAAATTTAGTTTAAGTACTGTTTTTCATAGTTTTAATTACATGCTCCGACTTACGTGGTTTACCCTGAAACTATGGAACCTGCGACATTTTAGCATGAGTAATGTAGTGTATGAAGCGAGTTTGGTCGTTTTACCGCGGTTATAGTCAAATTCTTAGAACAAATAGCTAGCTTAATGGACATTTTATCTTTTCTCTGTTTAGGTTAAAGCTATTTAAACTTGATTACCTTGTGGGTACTTGTGAGTACTTGTGGGTGCATGTAGGTACTTGTGGGTGCATGTAGGTACTTGTGGGTACTTGTGGGTGCTTGTGGGTGCTTGTCGGTACTTGTTGGTGCTTATGGGTACTTGTAGGTGCTTGTGGGTGCTTGTGGGTACTTGTGGGTACTTGTGGGTTCTTGTGGGTACTTGTAGGTACTTGTGGGTGCTTGTGGGTGTTTGAAGGTACTTGTGGGTGCTTGTGGGTGTTTGCAGGTACTTGTGGGTGCTTGTAGGTACTTGTGGGTGCATGTAAGTACTTGTGGGTGCTTGTAGGTACTTGTGGGTGCTTGTAGGTACCCATGGGTGCATTTAGGTACTTGTGGGTGCATGTAGGTACTTGTGGGTGCTTGTAGGTACTTGTGGGCGCTTATATGTACTTATGGGTGCTTGTAGGTACTTGTGGGTGCATGAAGGTACTTGTGGGTGCATGTAGGTACTTGTGGGTGCATGTAGGTACTTGTGGGTGCATGTAGATACTTGTGGGTACTTGTAGGTACTTTTGGGTACTTGTGAGTGCTTGTAGGTACTTGTGAGTGCTTGTGGGTACTTGTGGGTGCTTGTAGGTACTTGTGGGTGCATGTAGGTACTTGTGGATTCATGTAGGTACTTGTGGGTACTTGTGAGTGCTTGTAGGTACTTGTGGGTACTTGTAGGTACTTGTGGGCACTTGTGAGTGCTTGTAGGTACTTGTGGGTTCTTGTAGGTACTTGTGGGTGTTTGTAGGTGCTTGTGGGTGTTTGTAGGTACTTGTGAGTGCTTGTAGGTACTTTTGGGTGTTTGTAAGTACTTGTAGGTACTCGTAGGTACTTGTGGGTGCTTGTAGGTACTTGTGGACTCATGTAGGTACTTGTGGGTGTTTGTAAGTACTTGTAGGTACTCGTAAGTACTTGTGGGTGCTTGTAGGTACTTGTGGGTGCTTGCTCCGGGTACTTGTGGGTGCTTGCTCCGGGTACTTGTGGGTGCTTGCCCCGGGTACTTGTGGGGGCTTGCCCCGGGTACTTGTGGGGCTTGCCCCGGGTACTTGTGGGTGCTTGCCCCGAGTACTTGTAGGTACTTGTGGGTGCTTGTAGGTGCTTGTGGGTGCTTGCGGGTACTTGTGGGTGCTTGTAGGTACTTGTGGGTGCTTCTGGGTGCTTGTGGGTGCTTGTAGGTACTTCTGGGTGCTTGTGGGTGCTTGTAGGTATTGTGGGTGCTTGTAGGTATTGTGGGTATTTGTAGGTATTGTGGGTATTTGTAGGTATTTGTAGGTACTTGTGGGTGCTTGTAGGTACTTGTGGGTGCTTGTAGGTAATTGTGGGTGCTTGTAGGTACTTGTGGGTGCTTGTAGGTACTTGTGGGTGCTTGTAGGTACTTGTGGGTGCTTGTAGGTACTTGTGGGTACTTGTGGGTGCTTGCGGGTACTTTTGGGTAGATGCTTTGCCCGGGTGCTTGTAGGTGCTTGTGGGTAGGTGGAATTTTTAGGGGGGCGCCTCGCGTTTCAATAAATGATTGTAAAAAATGTATTATTCTAATTACAATAGGAATACAAACTTTTAATGATTTACGTTTTATTTTCGAAGTATCATTATAAATAAATGTCTGATTGAGCTAAAGTTATGGTCCCCTTTATATTTGTTTCTGCTTAGTGCAGATTTTGAAAATGTAAAACAGTTTCTTAACATTCTTAATTAAAATGAAGACTGAAGGAACAGATATTAATCAAAAATGTCTTGATTAGAATCAAGACCTAAAAAGTATCGATAAGACTGAGGTTATCACTTGTCTGAATGATCAGATATTAATTTTTCTTTTTAATTGAAACTTAAATGCATGCTTAAGAAAAAACAACGTTCCATTACCGTTTTCCGTTGAAATAAATTATTTTACTGGTAATCAATTTCAAAAATTTACTTATCTCGGCTTTTCGACCACAATTCCATTCCGCGAAAACATTTTATCATTACATTAATTACTTTTGGGAGATAACGTGTCAAAATAGCCTATAAAAGAAGAAAAAACTGTAATAGCGGTCTGTTTGACCATGATAACAAACTTTTAAAAGTTGCAAGCACTATATAACCCTTTCGAGACTAACTGGACCTGAGCAAACTATAGCTTAACCTGCTACTAGTACGACCAGAGAGAATTGATGTAATCTGGAGTTGAAATTTCATCATGTGCGACCTGCGGCCCTGAAACTCTCCCATAGTCCCAATGTGTGTAGAACATAATTTTTTCGCTGTTATCTGCCAAAATAAATCTTTCTAGATAGTGCCGCCTGCTCACTTGAATTTTTCATGATATAATAAGGTTTGAATGAACAAAATTCTAGATTACTATTTTCACTACTATGTCCCTCTGCTAACTTGAAGCAAACTTTCCTCTCTTTCTGCAGCTCATTACCGGTGACATTCCCTTGACTTTCTGTTCGTTATAACTACTATCATGAGTTATTTTTTTCAAACCAAAATATAAAAAAATGTATTCTTTTTCCTTTTGTGCTACTTAGAATATAATGTTGTGCCGTGCCATATCAAATAGTCTCTGACCATTGTTAGAAACTAGAGATAGAAATTGGGCAGTAACACTGATCATGCCCTGAACTATGAGAAAGAACAATACGACGGTTGACTAAAGTACACTTGATATTACATCATTTTGCAAAACCGCGAGTAAAAATCTTACTGTCCCTATTCAATTTGGCGCCATTGGTTTTAGAATAATTAAAATGTTCCACTGCGAAGCGTGCCGGTCACAAATGGGGATGTAACGTCTTTAGGAACCTTTTAAAACGCAAAACCATACACGTACTGTCCCAAAAGTAATTAATGTATTGATAAAATGTTTTCGAATAATGGAATTGTGGTCGAAAAGCCGAGATAAGTAAATTTTTGAAATTGATTAACAGTAAAATAATTTATTTCAACGGAAAACGGTAATGGAACGTTGTTTTTTCTTAAGCATGCATTTAAGTTTCAATTAAAAAGAAAAATTAATATCTGATCATTCAGACAAGTGATAACCTCAGTCTTATCGATACTTTTTAGGTCTTGATTCTAATCAAGACATTTTTGATTAATTTTTAGATAGAGGGGGCGCCCTTTACAATTTCATCCAGTACGAGTGTACGACCCTACCTAACCGCTGAGGATGCTGGGAGGACTACGGTGCCGTAGGTGGGGGTACACAGGCAACGCTATAGGTATGGGGGTTTCCAATACAAGGTGTAACCAAAGAGAATATAGGGGAGGAGTGGAAAGAGGGGAAAAACTTGTTGCTCTTTTCTACCGCGCATCTTCAATGCGCAGTACCGAGGCATTTCCGTTTGAGACATTTAACGGTATCGTAGGTGGCGCGACTGAGCCGAAAACTCCCTCGTACCACTAGTATAATTTAGGGGCAACAATGTAATTTAGCCTTGTGGAGCGGGGGATCTTCAACTCCTCCCCTATATTCTCTTTGGTGTAACTGAGACAAAGTTTCTTCCTGCAAGCATAGCCCACTCGATCCGCGCTCATGGACGCAAGCTGCTCGCGCTATATAATAATATTTGACCACGTCGTCTGCTAAACTTAGGAATTGGACAATTAAACTTTTTGAGTTAATGTCTGGACTCTGGTTACCCTTGCATTTTCTTAGTGGTCCCGTGGTTTTATTTTTAAACTGGTCATTTGCCCTGTATCATTATTGTGTAAGAGGCAGCCTGGCAGCCCCGTATTTGTTTACCCTGCCCATAGCCCACTAGATCACGCTTAACACTACGCAAGATGCAGAGCAGCGTCCGTGAGCATGGATCGAGTGGGCTATGCCCTGCCTGGCCAAGTCAGCTGACTTAGGTGAAATATTTATTACTTCTATGCGACTTAATTCTAGTCATTCTTAAACGAATCATCTTGTGAAAATTTATAAGACAGGCTTCTGGCGCTGGGTTTTTTCTAGCCAAATTTGCTTTTTAAATTTAAAAAAAATTAATTTCAACCGTTTTTCCTCTCTTCAGAAATTACTAATGATAGTGTATTACATATTTATCCAAAATTTATATTAATTAATTAACACACTGTACATCCCTTTAATTTGTAATTTCGCGCTTGGAAGAGGCTGAATTAAAAATATTGATTTGATGACAGGAATTAGTGATAGTGTGATTGAATCTTTCATTTATTTTGCCAGCAAAAAACGTATCTTCGTAGCGGTAACCCTTGTCTAGAAACCAGGGAATGAACCCTTCCGCGTAGTTTGAATTAATCTACTTTGCACATCAAAAATGTATCTAATTTAAACAAAAACCTTTATTCTAAGTTATAGCGGTTATAAATAGTAATTAAAAACGTAACTGTTACCTAATAAAAATGATTGCAAGAGCCGGGATAAAAAACTGGTTTGTCAGCAGGGTTTAGTGATCGTGTGATTTAATCTATCATTTATTTTACCACTAATTTAAACAAACAAAATGATCTGCGCAGTGGTTACCGTTGACCACATGCACCAGATATAATCTCTGTAGCGTTTATCGTTGGTAATCTGGCCATTGTTTGTTGTTTTCTTAGGTAACGTTAGAATGAGCGCAAAATAATTAATAATTCAATTGTTACCTAGTACAAATGATTGGAAGGACCTGATTTAAAAATATTGGTTGATTGGGTGACAGGGTTTAGTGATAGTGTGATTGAATCTATCATTTATTTTACCAGTAAAAAACGTATCTTCGTAGCGGTAACCGATGCCTGACGGCACCAGTCGAGAAACCAGGGAACGAACCCTTGTGCGTAGTTTGCATTGATCTACTATAAACAACAAAAATTGATTTAATTTAAACAAATTACCTAATTAGCGGCTATCGTTGGCCAATGGCACCAGGTGAAACACCTTAAAACGAACGCAACACGGCCAATTGGTCTCTAGTCTACAATAGTACAATCAGCCTGTCTTGAACTTTTGACCGAGGCTTAGTGAAATCAGTGAATTTAAAAATTATCGGCTAAATCTTAACTTTAAATTCTTTTGTACTAAATTATAATGAAGTTTAACTTACGAGAATAAAATAAAATTGGGACTAATTAACCCCTTCTTAAGCGCGCCCATAAACAGAGCGGACGACGCATTTAGTAAACAAAAAACTTCGCTCTATTAGCGGTAAAACAGCGTAAGTCCAACAGTACGTTTCTCTATGATTTTAGCTAGGATTATACCACGTAAGTCCAACAGAATAAAAGGTCGTAAGTTTAAGTATGTGCTTAAAAGTACAAAAAGTAATACTTAATATTAATTGTTTTCAATAAAACTTCGAAAGGCACCAGAAAAATGTTCAACCTTTCATTTAAAACCATTTTCAGACCTATCGAATAAAAAGTCTTCAAAAAATGGTCGAGACCATTTGGCTATCACAGCAAACATTTCCCATGTTATTCCTATGGGAAAATTTCCCTTTTTTTGCCAAAATGTCTGAATTTTTTTATGGAAATGAAAACCACCCTTAGCAACTTTATTTTCTATAATAAAAACTAATGGAGGGATCTCTTTGAAATTTTAACCACATATTAAGGGTCCGAATTTTAGTTCAGTGGAATTTTTTCAAAGCAGTAACCATGATAGGAAAAAAGTTACATCGAATCAAAAAACCACCCTTACACATTAAATGCAGTATGAGGTCTTATCTAAGAGAGCAACCGCTCTCTCAGAATAGGTTCATCCTATGGATCAGAAATTCAAGTTGGAAATTTAGTTATACGCACCCCATGTTATCTCCCCATTGAGCTTAATATAGTCAAAGGTGGAGGACTGCCATTACTCTATATACTAAAAAATATTTTACCATGTCATTTTTTGGGCGATTTTCATTCGATATATTGCACTCATAATTTTCATCAAGCGAACTTGAAGTGCTTCTAACTTCTGAGTCTGAGCCATCAAGGTCTCTTAAAATAATACTGAGAATTAATCTCAATAAAAATGTTACAAAACTGGATTAGCCATGCCAATTTAAATTCCCTAACATCTTAGTTAATTTCGAGAGATGTTTTATAGCCAGTGATGGCACTAGTCATATCATTTTTGAATCTGATAGTTAATTTGATAGTTGATAAAAATTTTGCCTATCATTTGATCGATTTTGATATTGATACTCGGGGTGATCCCCATATTAATAAAAGGGGGATGGAAATATTTTTGATCTGATAAGTTAAAAAAACCTTAAGAATATTTGATAGTTTTATTGATTCACGTAGTTTTAAGACTATTTGATTTGATTTTTGATTGATAGTTGATTCATAACGAGCTTCGGATAGTTGATATTTATAGTTACAGTTTTAAGAGATATAGTTAATAGCTGATCGAAGCGGTAAACTGACTAAACACACCGAAAGCATTGGACCCCCTTTAAAATAGAGCTTTTTGGAAACTTGAACTAATTTCTTCTCTTATACTTCAACCCCCCCCTTTACGTTGCTTATACAAGCGGAGCTCTCCCCTTCTTAACACTGCACGTGAGTGAGGCATGAAGGGATGGTTTCCCACAATAGACAAACTTCCAAAGGAATAAACGGCTGCTACTTGAAACTTCCCGCACTTCCACGGTACAGCCTGCAGTGCAGGTTCCCACCGGCTAAGCCCTATTTTCCTCAAATATATTATCTATGTTTCCATGGAAAACTTTTAAATTCTTCAGTCTCGGTTAAGGGTAAGGGGTAGCAGACCAGCAGGGGGGGTGGCGTCACTAGTGTAAATAACGTGGCTTGCTGGCTAGCACTGTCGAGAAAATTATTTGATAGGTAATTTGAATTACTCAGCTGAAGTTTGATAGTATACTTGATAGTATTTATAAAATATAAATATTTTGAAACTTATTGATAGTATAGTCAAGGTTTTTAAATTGAGATATTTGAAAAAGATAGTGATAACACTCAAGAAAGGTGAATGAAACTTTATATTTGATACTTTACCTACAGTTGTAAGAAAAAAAATTGATACTTATTTCAATTAAATGATATGAGAGTCAAAAAAATTTATAGGTATGCAACCAAAATGATTTTGATAGGCAAAAATATTTATACAAATAAAAGTGCACATCACTGTTTTATAGCCTTATCATTTAATATATTCGGTAAATATAGAATTGTTTTTCAGGACTCATATAATTAATTTCTTACGTATCAGGTATTGTTTCTACAGTGACATCCAAGTCCTCAATAAAATCATTCTGTTCAATTTGATAGTTGCTGTTTTCTTCATTCGACCTTGGAACATCTAATTCCGAATCGGAGTTTGAACTTGTAGCAACTTCTTTTGAAATTCTCGGTTTTTTACTTTGGGCACACCGTACTCGTGATCTTTTCGGTATTGTTTTATTGCCCGTCCACAAATATTCATGGTATCTCTTACTCATATTGAATCGAAACTTCCTAATTTATGACATCAGCATGAACTTAAACCCTCAAAATGAAAATCGTATTGCAACCACAATTTTTGGTATCTTCAACCTCTTCGACATCCGAAAGGGTGCCTAAAGCCAGGGGGAGACCTTCTATGCTTAAACCACACTTACAGTTACACCCTGAAATTTCCTTAGAATTTGCTATAGACGGAGCAAAAACGACCTTGAATCGGTTGGGGACAGCGTACTAGTTTATTTAAGGCAGAGATGTAACCGAGGGGGGGGGACTTACCCAGTTCCGAGACCTCTTAACCTTAGCGGACTTGGCCCAAAACGCGAGAGGTAAGAAGGGTTGTGCAAGCCTATTTTTGCTGAAAGAAATTGTCCGCGCGGAGGGTACAGGCCCGTCGTCAGGGGGAGAGCCGGGTGGGCCCGGCCCTACCTACAATATGTTTGGCCCTACCTGAAATATTTCCGAAATTTTTGGAAACTGCTCGTGGCCCTACCAATAGTTTCATTGGCCCAATGCCCATACCCCTAGCTCCACCAGACTACGTTCATGACAATATGATAAGCCTATAAATCCCATATAATAAAAAAGAAATTTAAAAAATTATAGTCATGGCATAAAGAAACGTTTTCGCCAAGCTTTGGCAAATTGGCACACTCTTCGTTGACGGTAGAGCAGATAATTCCAGTGTTGCCAATGTTTGAAAGTGGATTTTACCACTTCCATTTTAAAAATTTCCCACACCCCCTTATTAACCCCACCACCAGCTAAAATATGGAATAAAAGTTACAGTCATATTTATCTGGACTATGTTTTCCTACTAGGTTTTATATGTAATATCACTCCGCATGGCTTTGACAAGATCTGCAAATGCGCCAAAACGCTATAAAGCATTAAAATTTTCAAAATATGCTACACTTTTTCCAGTGTCAAATTTAAAGTCACCGAATTTATTTCTAAATGTCACTTGCAATTATTTAACCGAGGAAAATTTTCGAAAATGCACTAATTTTAACTGCATAGTCTGCACTATTAACACTTAAACAGGAAAATTCCCACATTTGACCGATTTCGGAAATAAATTTCTTTTTTCCCACAAAGCCTAAAATATTACCAAAATTTCCTTTTTCCCACAAAGCCTAAAATATTACCAAAATTTCCCACACATTGGCAACACTGGATGATTCTGAACTCTCGGGAGTTCTAGAGCCCCCCTGCCTGGTTTGGTTGTTGCGTTCGTGGCAACTAATTATTAGAGCCAATATTTTGGAAAATGTGATAGCTGGTTATATAATTTGGAGAACGTGGCAATTATCTATTCATATATTTTGGAAAAGGTAAAAACAAATCATACTAAATGTCAGGGCCCTTTTTTGCATGATAAGATCTTATTTGTAATAGATCTACGCGAACGCGAGTTGACATATCTATTTTTAATTCGCAAACGTAACCTGACCCAACCGCTCCTGCGAATGTTAAATAAATCGTTTTTAATATACATACTAAATTGAAGAACGTAAAATATTAATATTGTATTTAAATAACACTTGGAAATGAACATTTCGTCATTTGGTATATTTATTGTCGTTTACAAACCTAACCGCACCTGTCTTAATGTTAGTCGAGTCTTTATTGTTATTGATACACATATCATCTTATGGTAATATCTCTTAACATATATGCAGCGTAAGGTTATTTTATTTTTGGCCAAGTTTCAAAAGTTAACATTTCATAGTCTTTTTACAAAAAAAAATAAAATTATAACGGAAATAAGCTATGATTAAAGGATTTAGCCATGGGTCGGAGGAAATATGTTTCTTTTACGGTTTCACTGTCTCGAGTCTTCTGAAATATTAGTGACAACTGACAAGTATATTGAAGGGCTTTAAATTATCCTGCAAAGTTTCAGAATTTTAAAACTTATAGTTTTTTTTCGAAATTCATTGAAACTTTGTTTGTAATTATCACAGTAACATAGACATTTTTTAGGAAAAGAACCATTATTTTTAAAACTTTGCGTGATAACTTGCATCGTCATATTGACGATCATGGTAAAAGCTGACGGATTTGATGTTTCAAGTGATAGTCGTAGATACACGCTCAAAGAAATATATTTTTGAGCTGGCTTCCAACGCCCGAGTAGCCAGCGTCCCGGTTTTGCCTGATCCAGGAGGTTATGTTTTAGTCTTTAGGTTAGGTTAGTCTTTTAGTGTTAATCGGTTTGTGCTTAATTTTTAAACCGCGTATTAGAGATATATTTTTAACCAGATCAAACAATCAATGATCAAGTTTCATACTTATTTTTGGTAATTTATTTTCTACTTTTACATGTTATTGTTATGACTTTCGTAATTTTAATTTATAGTTGTTAAACCTTTCTATTAATTTGATTTAAGACCTCGTTGACATTGTCTCTTCCCTCGCTAAATTTTTAATAAATAGTACAAAGTTTTTAAATTTCTTGTTTAGATAAGATTTTAATACTCATTCACCCTATTTCCGACGAGTATACCAAAGATTATAGCACGATTTTAATTGAACAATCTGAGGCAAAATGATGCGTCGTGTTCTTCACAGTAACTAGGAACTTTTAAGTTATTTTCTAATATGCATCATCTTGAACCAGACTTTTCAGTTAATAATCTTGCGTTAAGACTTGGCACACGCATCGATATGCATTCGTCCGAAAATGAGCCCTTTCGCGGCCCTACCTAAAATTTGACCCTGGCGACGGCCCTGGGAGGGTCAGATAAAGCGCGTACAGCTCATTGACACTATCAGGTAAAATTGTCCAGTTTTGATTGAGGGTGGTAGTGGGATGTCGGGAACAGTGGAATAAACTGAGTGTTTTTGAGATGAAAAGGAAAACCTGGAATAAGAGTGTTGTAAGTTTTCAACGCGGAGCTAGAAGGTTTTTGGTGAATTTCACCGCGGAGTAAGCCAAAAGATTTTCGTTAAATTCAAAATCAACCGCGTGAAAATTATCTAGTTAAACAAGAAACTTAATAAAAAAAGGTACGCCAATTTCAATTTTAAAATTAGTCTGCTTATATTTTGTCTCCACCCTCAATCAGCTTGGGAAATAAGGCGGTGGCACAGGGCAAATGACCAGTTTAAAAATTGCCTGGTCCAGTTTAAAAATTAAATCGGAGGGGGGGGTCAGTGGTCCACGGGACCACTAAGAAAATTCGAGGATTTGGTGGTGCCTGGCTTGCTCAAGTTTTACCGCACTCAGTGTTCAACTAAGTTTATTCCTCGTTTATTTAATGGTACTGGCCCCGAGGGCAAAATGGCATTGAACATTTTCGGCTTGAAATCGCCCAGAGAACCCAAATTTTCTCGATACAACTGCCCTTTTTGAAACACAGGGCGGTAATATTCGTCACCAAATTGAAGATATATACAAAAGTACCTAGACAAGTACCAAAATTGGTTGCGGGCGAAGGTTTAAACCCTGTACATTTATGCCGTTCCGGTAAGATTGGCATTAAGCTCCTGTCCTTCACATAAGCTCTACATAATGAAGACTTGTATAAAGTGGTTTAGCTTGAAGTTAGATTTAGTAATGAAATTTTTGGGCCTTTTATGTTTCAGAAACTAATGAGGAATTAGAGAAAAGTCGAAATCGAATTGCTTCCCAACTAATTTCGGATCAGTTGGTTACTAAAAAAAGTCGTGATCAAGCTAATAACCAAGTAAGCTCTAATTATAAAATGGTAAAGTTCCATAAAACAAAAAATTCATACATTTTACAATCTCACAGTTATACCCATATTTTTCCTACCACTCAATTATGCCATACTGCATTTTACGAAAATTGCATAGTTTTATACGAATCATGGTATATGGGATTTTTAAGAAAGGGATTTTCTAATAATCTTAAATTGTAACATGTAGCTGCTGCTTTTCGCCAATGTTCCTTAAAAGGCGAGTGAAGACTGATAACAAAGTAGTGACCTAGTATTTTCCAATTTTTATAGCAAAACCAATCTTTATTGACTGAAATAAACTGTCATATTGAAAGTCAATCTGATATAAACAATTCCAATGCCATTGAAAAAGAAGCAGAGGTTTCTTCAAATACCAGAGAAGAGAAGCTTTTAAAAAAAATAGAAAAATTGAAAAGGAAAAATGAAGTTTTGCGACAAGAAAATGATAAACTGCAAAAAATAGCAGGTAGAAAATGGAATAGAATTAACATTAGCCATCTTCAAAATTTTAAGTTTTTACAATGAATATACTAAAATTGAATTTCCTTTAGAACGGGATCATTTGGTCAGCAAACTCAAAAAGGTGATTAAAAATTGTGAGGAAGGTGGCATTCATAGAGAAAAGGAATCGGACCAAGAAGAAATGGTAAGACAAATGTATAAACTTATGAATAATAAGGGTAAACTTTAGTGTCGTCAGAGGTATATAAAAACCTTCCCAATATAATAAAATAAATATATAATAAATGGGTTATCAATGTATTTAATATATACTGTATAAATATATATATATAAATAAATATATAAATAAATATATATATATATATATAAATAAATATATATATAATATATATAATATATATAAATATATATAAATATATAAATAAATATATTAAATATATAAATAAAATATATATATATATAATAAATATATATATATATAAATAAATAAATATATATAATATATAATAATATAAAAAATTGTTTGTTGAAAAATACATGTTTAAAAGTTTTTGGCAATGTTACATTTATGAATATGAATAATTTTAATTTAATGTTTATTAATTTTAATTAGGTCGATATTGGAAACGGCGTTCAGCTCAAGAAGTCTGATTTGACAAGAGCGGAATTTTCATCAAGTGGAAATCCAAGATTTCTGGCGAGGAATCTTCTTTCATGTGTTTTTTCTGAACATGAGTTATTAAACACTTCGCATACTGAGAAGCAATCAAATGCATTTAAAAATATTCCTGCTAAAAAGCAACTCGACCCCGTAAAGATCAATGCAATTCTAAGTAAGTTCACTTTAAACTGATACGTGTCTATGCAAATACTTAAACATACGACCGATATTTATTCTACCTTTGATATAAATGTAAATAATAGTCGAAATGCAACTTTAAATGATTTAACTATTTCTTAGTCATAATATGTGCAATCATTGTAAAGTGTTGATACTAACGTGAGCTTTTATAGACTTCGTCAAGAAAGCATGATGTTCCAGTCGAAAAAATTAAGAGAAACATACAGGATAAAATTAAAGAAACATACAGGATAAAATTAAAGAAACATACAGGATAAAATTAAAGAAACATACAGGATAAAATTAAAGAAACATACAGGATAAAATTAAAGAAACATACAGGATAAAATTAAAGAAACAAATTATGCAAATCAAAGGAAATCAAGAGATTGTAATACAACTAATTCTAGGAGAGCGGTCGCTCTCTTAGATAAGACTTGATACTGCCTCTAATGCTAAAGGAGGGTTCTCTGATTGGCCATAACTTTTTTCGTACTGTGTTTGCTGCTTTGAAATTTTGCCAGTGAACTAAAATTTGGGCCCTAAATATGTGGTTAAAATTTCAAAGAGATCCAACTAATAGTTAGTTCTATAAAGAAAAAAGTTGTTAAGGGTGGTTTTAGAATCCATAAAATTAATCAGACATTTGGTGAAAGATACAATATTCTTCCATAGACATAACATGGGATTTTTTTTAAAAATGACCTTAATTGGGATCGTGTATAAAGAAAACTAATCATTCGTTACGTTTGGGAACCACCTTAAATGAAAGATAACAGTCCATAGATGTGCCTTTTCTTAGTTTCATTAAGATCAATTAAGTTTAAGTATCGATTTTTATCATTATTAACACATACTATGACTTACGTTGTTTTGGGTATTGGAATTACGGCGTTTTACCACTGTTAGAGACACGCATTTTAGCCCTAATTTTTTATATTGGACTTACGGCGTTTTTGTCGTGATTCACGCCTTTAGAGGGATATTAAGCAAGAAAAACATTGCGTTTGAGCTCTTGTAGGTTCTTTGCCCGGGTTCTTGTGGTTACTTGTGGGTGTTTGTAGGTACTTGTGGGTACTTGTGGGTGCTTGTAGGTACTTGTGGGTGCTTGTAGGTACTTGTGGGTGCTTGTAGGTAATTGTGGGTGCTTGTAGGTACTTGTGGGTGCTTGTAGGTACTTGTGGGTGCTTGTAGGTACTTGTGGGTTCTTGTGGGTACTTGTGGGTTGTTGTGGGTACTTGTGGGTACTTGTAGGTACTTGTGGGTACTTGTAGGTACCTGTAGGTACTTGTAGGTACTTGTGGGTTCTTGTGGGTACTTGTGGGTTCTTGTGTGTACTTGTGGGTACTTGTGGGTGCTTGTAGGTGCTTGTAGGTGCTTGTGGGTACTTGTGGGTGCTTGTAGGTACTTGTGGGTGCTTGTAGGTACTTGTGGGTGCTTGTAGGTACTTGTGGGTGCTTGTAGGTACTTGTGGGTTCTTGTGGGTACTTGTGGGTACTTGTGGGTTGTTGTGGGTACTTGTGGGTACTTGTGGGTTCTTGTGGGTTGTTGTGGGTTCTTGTGGGTTCTTGTGGGTTCTTGTGGGTACTTGTGGGTTCTTGTGGGTACTTGTGGGTACTTGTAGGTACTTGTGGGTTCTTGTGGGTGCTTGTAGGTACTTGTGGGTGCTTGTAGGTACTTGTGGGTGCTTGTAGGTACTTGTGGGTTCTTGTGGGTACTTGTAGGTGCTTGTGGGTACTTGTAGGTGCTTGTGGGTACTTATGGGTGCTTGTAGGTACTTATGGGTGCTTGTAGGTACTTGTGGGTACTTGTAGGTACTTGTGGGTACTTGAAGGTACTTGAAGGTACTTGTGGGTACTTGTAGGTACTTGTGGGTACTTGTAGGTACTTGTGGGTGCTTGTGGGTACTTTTGGGTGCTTGTAGGTACTTATGGGTACTTTTAGGTACTTATGGGTACTTGTGGGTAATTGTGGGTGCTTGTGGGTACTTGTAGGTACTTGTGGGTACTTGTGGGTGCTTGTAGGTACTTATGGGTGCTTGTAGGTACTTATGGGTACTTGTAGGTTCTTATGGGTACTTGTAGGTACTTTTGGGTGCTTGTGGGTACTTGTGGGTGCTTATGGGTACTTTTAGGTACTTATGGGTACTTGTGGGTAATTGTGGGTACTTGTGGGTGCTTGTGGGTGCTTGTGGGTGCTTGTGGGTGCTTGTAGGTACTTGTGGGTGCTTGTAGGTACTTGTGGGTGCTTGTAGGTACTTGTGGGTGCTTGTAGGTACTTGTGGGTGCTTGTAGGTACTTGTGGGTGCTTGTAGGTACTTGTGGGTGCTTGTAGGTACTTGTGGGTTCTTGTGGGTACTTATGGGTGCTTGTAGGTACTTGTGGGTGCTTGTAGGTACTTGTGGGTACTTGTAGGTACTTGTGGGTACTTGTAGGTACTTGTGGGTACTTGTAGGTACTTGTGGGTACTTGTAGGTACTTGTGGGTACTTGTGGGTACTTTTAGGTACTTATGGGTACTTGTGGGTACTTTTAGGTACTTATGGGTACTTGTGGGTACTTGTAGGTACTTGTAGGTACTTGTAGGTACTTGTGGGTACTTGTAGGTACTTGTGGGTACTTGTAGGTACTTGTGGGTGCTTGTGGGTACTTGTGGGTGCTTGTAGGTACTTATGGGTACTTTTAGGTACTTATGGGTACTTGTGGGTAATTGTGGGTGCTTGTGGGTACTTGTAGGTACTTGTGGGTACTTGTGGGTGCTTGTAGGTACTTATGGGTGCTTGTAGGTACTTATGGGTACTTGTAGGTTCTTATGGGTACTTGTAGGTACTTGTGGGTGCTTGTGGGTACTTGTGGGTGCTTATGGGTACTTTTAGGTACTTATGGGTACTTGTGGGTAATTGTGGGTACTTGTGGGTGCTTGTGGGTGCTTGTGGGTGCTTGTAGGTACTTGTGGGTGCTTGTAGGTACTTGTGGGTGCTTGTAGGTACTTGTGGGTGCTTGTAGGTACTTGTGGGTGCTTGTAGGTACTTGTGGGTGCTTGTAGGTACTTGTGGGTGCTTGTAGGTACTTGTGGGTTCTTGTGGGTACTTATGGGTGCTTGTAGGTACTTGTGGGTGCTTGTAGGTACTTGTGGGTACTTGTAGGTACTTGTGGGTACTTGTAGGTACTTGTGGGTACTTGTAGGTACTTGTGGGTACTTGTAGGTACTTGTGGGTACTTGTGGGTACTTTTAGGTACTTATGGGTACTTGTGGGTACTTGTGGGTACTTGAAGGTACTTGAAGGTACTTGTGGGTACTTGTAGGTACTTGTGGGTACTTGTAGGTACTTGTGGGTGCTTGTGGGTACTTTTGGGTGCTTGTAGGTACTTATGGGTACTTTTAGGTACTTATGGGTACTTGTGGGTAATTGTGGGTGCTTGTGGGTACTTGTAGGTACTTGTGGGTACTTGTGGGTGCTTGTAGGTACTTATGGGTGCTTGTAGGTACTTATGGGTACTTGTAGGTTCTTATGGGTACTTGTAGGTACTTGTGGGTGCTTGTGGGTACTTGTGGGTGCTTATGGGTACTTTTAGGTACTTATGGGTACTTGTGGGTAATTGTGGGTGCTTGTGGGTGCTTGTGGGTGCTTGTAGGTACTTGTGGGTGCTTGTAGGTACTTGTGGGTGCTTGTAGGTACTTGTGGGTGCTTGTAGGTACTTGTGGGTGCTTGTAGGTACTTGTGGGTGCTTGTAGGTGCTTGTAGGTACTTGTGGGTACTTATGGGTGCTTGTAGGTACTTGTGGGTGCTTGTAGGTACTTGTGGGTACTTGTAGGTACTTGTGGGTACTTGTAGGTACTTGTGGGTACTTGTAGGTACTTGTGGGTACTTGTAGGTACTTGTGGGTACTTGTGGGTACTTGTGGGTACTTTTAGGTACTTATGGGTACTTGTGGGTAATTGTGGGTGCTTGTGGGTACTTGTGGGTACTTGTGGGTGCTTGTAGGTACTTATGGGTGCTTGTAGGTACTTATGGGTACTTGTAGGTACTTATGGGTACTTGTGGGTGCTTGTGGGTACTTGTGGGTGCTTGTAGGTACTTGTGGGTACTTGTGGGTGCTTGTGGGTACTTGTGGGTGCTTGTGGGTACTTGTGGGTACTTGTAGGTACTTGTGGGTACTTGTGGGTGCTTGTAGGTACTTGTGGGTGCTTGTGGGTACTTTTGGGTGCTTGTAGGTACTTATGGGTACTTTTAGGTACTTATGGGTACTTGTGGGTAATTGTGGGTGCTTGTGGGTACTTGTAGGTACTTGTGGGTACTTGTGGGTGCTTGTAGGTACTTATGGGTGCTTGTAGGTACTTATGGGTACTTGTAGGTACTTATGGGTACTTGTAGGTACTTGTGGGTGCTTGTGGGTACTTGTGGGTGCTTATGGGTACTTTTAGGTACTTATGGGTACTTGTGGGTAATTGTGGGTACTTGTGGGTGCTTGTGGGTGCTTGTGGGTGCTTGTAGGTACTTGTGGGTGCTTGTAGGTACTTGTGGGTGCTTGTAGGTACTTGTGGGTGCTTGTAGGTACTTGTGGGTGCTTGTAGGTACTTGTGGGTGCTTGTAGGTACTTGTGGGTGCTTGTAGGTACTTGTGGTTCTTGTGGGTACTTATGGGTGCTTGTAGGTACTTGTGGGTGCTTGTAGGTACTTGTGGGTACTTGTAGGTACTTGTGGGTACTTGTAGGTACTTGTGGGTACTTGTAGGTACTTGTGGGTACTTGTAGGTACTTGTGGGTACTTGTGGGTACTTTTAGGTACTTATGGGTACTTGTGGGTACTTGTGGGTACTTGAAGGTACTTGTAGGTACTTGTGGGTACTTGTAGGTACTTGTGGGTACTTGTAGGTACTTGTGGGTGCTTGTGGGTACTTGTGGGTGCTTGTAGGTACTTATGGGTACTTTTAGGTACTTATGGGTACTTGTGGGTAATTGTGGGTGCTTGTGGGTACTTGTAGGTACTTGTGGGTACTTGTGGGTGCTTGTAGGTACTTATGGGTGCTTGTAGGTACTTATGGGTACTTGTAGGTTCTTATGGGTACTTGTAGGTACTTGTGGGTGCTTGTGGGTACTTGTGGGTGCTTATGGGTACTTTTAGGTACTTATGGGTACTTGTGGGTAATTGTGGGTGCTTGTGGGTGCTTGTGGGTGCTTGTAGGTACTTGTGGGTGCTTGTAGGTACTTGTGGGTGCTTGTAGGTACTTGTGGGTGCTTGTAGGTACTTGTGGGTGCTTGTAGGTACTTGTGGGTGCTTGTAGGTGCTTGTAGGTACTTGTGGGTACTTATGGGTGCTTGTAGGTACTTGTGGGTGCTTGTAGGTACTTGTGGGTACTTGTAGGTACTTGTGGGTACTTGTAGGTACTTGTGGGTACTTGTAGGTACTTGTGGGTACTTGTAGGTACTTGTGGGTACTTGTGGGTACTTGTGGGTACTTTTAGGTACTTATGGGTACTTGTGGGTAATTGTGGGTGCTTGTGGGTACTTGTGGGTACTTGTGGGTGCTTGTAGGTACTTATGGGTGCTTGTAGGTACTTATGGGTACTTGTAGGTACTTATGGGTACTTGTGGGTGCTTGTGGGTACTTGTGGGTGCTTGTAGGTACTTGTGGGTACTTGTGGGTGCTTGTGGGTACTTGTGGGTGCTTGTGGGTACTTGTGGGTACTTGTAGGTACTTGTGGGTACTTGTGGGTACTTGTGGGTGCTTGTAGGTACTTGTGGGTGCTTGTAGGTACTTGTGGGTGCTTGTAGGTACTTGTGGGTGCTTGTAGGTACTTGTGGGTTGTTGGGGTGCTTGTGGGTTGTTGTGGGTGCTTGTGGGTACTTGTGGGTGCTTGTTGGTACTTGTGGGTGCTTGTGGGTGCTTGTAGGTACTTGTGGGGGCTTGTAGGTACTTGTAGGGGCTTGTAGGTACTTGTGGGTGCTTGTAGGTACTTGTGGGTTCTTGAAGGGTACTTGTGGGTTCTTGTGGGTACTTGTAGGTACTTGTAGGTTCTTGTGGGTGCTTGTAGGTACTTGTGGGTGCTTGTAGGTACTTGTGGGTGCTTGTAGGTACTTGTGGGTGCTTGTAGGTACTTGTGGGT
>JAEQBA010000285.1:289407-325635 GCA_019434445.1 Phalangium opilio | reverse complement strand
GGGTGCTTGTGGTTACTTGCCACGGGTGCCTCTGGGTGCTTGCAGGTACTTGCCCCGGGTGCTTGTGGTTACTTGCCACGGGTGCCTCTGGGTGCTTGCAGGTACTTGCCCCGGGTGCTTGTGGTTACTTGCCACGGGTGCCTCTGGGTGCTTGCAGGTACTTGCCCCGGGTGCTTGCAGGTACTTGCCCCGGGTGCTTGCAGGTACTTGCCCCGGGTGCTTGTAGGTACTTGCCCCGGGTGCTTGTAGGTACTTGCTCCAGGTGATTGTAGCTACTTGCTCCGGGTGATTGTAGGTACTTGATCCGCGTGCTTGTAGCTACTTGCTCCGGGTGATTGTAGGTACTTGATCCGCGTGCTTGTAGGTACTTGATCCGGGTGCTTGTTGGTACTTGCCCCGGGTGCTTTTAGGTACTTGCCCCAGATACTTGTAGGTACTTTGCCTCCTCCTTAGGATTAACATTACACTAAATTTTGGAAGCTCGTAACTCTGGTTTTATTAGAGATACGGGGATATCCTTTGATTATGTAATAGTCCTATTTTCCCCTTCCCTCCATTGTTAACATTTGCTCCTGTATGTACGGAAAAACATGGAAAACTCAGGGAAGTATGGGGAAAAGCCTGGAAATCTCAGGGAAATTTGTTTTCGAAAAGTTGTATGAAGCTTGTTTGGAACATATGTTATAACTCTGGTTTTTAGTTATAAGTTTTTTACCAAGAAGCGATATCTAGTTTACTAGAGAGAAGGTATTAGATGAATAAGTATTCGCGCCCCATAGTCCCAGTCCCACTTCAAAATACAAGGGTGGACGTAAAAGGAGGCCGGGCTATTTCGCCCTCTCGGCAGTCGGAAAATACGAAGTTTTCGTCATTCGCGTCGCGTTTACGTGAGTTTTCTGATCCGTGACCAAATAAGCATTTTTTAAACTGGACATTAGGCCAGTGACTTTCCTGACTTGGAATAATAAACTGGTCCGTTACCATTGACCAGAGCACGTCGTCTGCTAAACAAAAAGATGGATAATTAAAATATGAGAATTTAATGTGTGGAGTCTGATTACCCTTGAACTTTCTTAGTAGTCTCGTGGACCACTGACCCCCCTCCGATTTAATTTTTGAACTGGACCAGGGAATTTTTAAACTGGTCATTTGCCCTGTGTCACCCCCCTTATTTCCCACGCTGGCGCGAGTTGTTTTGCGTTGTCGAGTGCGTGATGGAGTTGGCTATGCCTGGAGTCCAACCTTGAAGGAGAGAGGAATGGAGTAAAAACCCCCACACCTATAGCGTTGCCTGTGTACCCCCACCTACGGCAACATAGTCCTCTCAGCATCCTCAGCGGTTAGGTAGGGTCGTACTGGACTAAATTGTAAAGGGCGCTCTCTCTATCTTCAAATAGAAGCTAGTTCTCATACAAATAAAATGGCGCTCCGCGCAGCACTTAGCAATCGCCTACCGAAGGGTAGGGGCGTGCGCGAGGTACATAGGAGAGATACGGTGCCGCAGGTCGCCCATCATTATTTCCAATCCATCTCACTTCCTTATCACTGTCCCCCAACCCCCGCGACTTCCAACCACTAGCATAGCCCACTCGATCACGCTCCTTTTTCCCCTCTTTCCCCGCTACATATTTTGAAGATGGCACTTTTTAGGCGTATTAACAATCTTGGATCATCTTGGTGAACTTTTAGGGTAGCCCTGACTATATTTTGTTTAAGGTTTTAAGCTTCATATCAAACAGACGTTAGTTTATGCTACAAAAAAGTGTGAAATTGAAAATCTCGGAACGTCTTTATGAAGTTTTAAGGATATCCGAATTTCATATTGGGCTTATGACAATTTTGAGCTAAATGATAAACGGACATAATCAGCATTTTTAATAATTTTGTAAAATTGTCAATTTGGTCCTATTTCTTGAATTTTTAGGGGGCGCCTCGCGTTTCAATGAATGATTGTAAAAAATTGTATTATGTTAATTCGGAGCCTCCGAGATATCTAGGCCCATGCATCTAGCGAAGCGAGAATATTTTTTTGACTAATTTAGTTCGCCGTGTTTTCCCGCTTGGTGGCGCTTTCAGCACCGTAAAATAAACAAGTTCAGCCTCATGACCCCGTCGACTGCTACAATATTAGGGCAAGGTATAGACGTAGAGCGGTGAAGCCGAGGTCGTGGATAGTTAAAAAATGTTTTTGAAAATTTCCGAAGACCTTTATTAAACAATCATTCCAAAGAAGTAAAGGATAAAAATGTTAAGGTTAAAAAAATGAAAGGTTTTGAAGGGGTAAAAAATCCTCTAATGGTATATGAAAACTGTGAATTAGGAACTTCAAGAAGTTTTGTTTTACTAAAAAACAACGATGTTAAAATCTCATAATTACTTTTTTGTCCATACAATCTAACCAATAGATTCAATAAAAAGTGAATAGCCCCTAAAAAATTACGTTAATTTAAAGGTGAAACCTTTCTCTTTCATAAAAGTTTTATAAATGGCCCCTAAAATGTCATCGATAATTTATGGAAGACCCCGGTCGCAACAGTCATTAAAGCGCCACCTCGTACACAATATGAAACTGGATATTTCCCCACGTAAAAATCGACATGCATGGGCCTAGATATCTCGGAGGCTCCGGTTAATTACAATAAGAATACAAACTTTTATTGATTTACGTTTTTTTTTTGAAGTATCATAATAAATAAATGTCTGATTGAGCGAAAGTTATGGTCCCCTATATATATTTGTTTCTGCTTAGTGCAGATTTTGAAAATGTAAAACAGTTTCTTAACATTCTTAATTAAAATGAAGACTGAAGGAACAGATATTAATCAAAAATGTCTTGATTAGAATCAAGACCTAAAAAGTATCGATAAGACTGAGGTTATCACTTGTCTGAAGGATCGGCTATTAATTTTTCTTTTTAATTGAAACTTAAATGCATGCTTAAGAAAAAACAACGTTCCATTACCGTTTTCCGTTGAAATAAATTATTTTACTGGTAATCAATTTCAAAAATTTACTTATCTCGGCTTTTCGACCACAATTCCATTCCCCGAAAACATTTTATCATTACATTAATTACTTTTGGGAGATAACGTGTCAAAATAAACTATAAAACAATAAAAAACTGTAATAGCGGTCTGTTAAGCCATGACAACCACCTTTTAAAAGTTACAAGCAGTAGCATCGCTAGGGTTTGAAATTTGGGGGGGGGGGCTAAATCTGGGCAAACTATTTTAAAGTTATTATAAGAACTTAATAAAAACAAGATGGCCCAAGGGCTGGGACTTAATAGTAGCCACATCGTTATCTATTTAATTAGCACATGAATAAAAAGAAAAAAATTCAAAGACCCTAAACAAAAAATCAGAAATGTCCGACCCCACAGTGGTAGCGTGTCTTTCTGCTGCGCCAGGATTTTCACTCGTCTTAGGTTTATTTTTAGTTTTGGTTAGCTTTTAGTCCACACTATTGGGACTCCCTTCGAAAGAACATGAAACATTTTACTTGTTTCCATCTGTTTTTTTCTTCCAAATTTTACTGTTTGATATTGAAAATTTTTTATATATTGCTACAGAATTTTAGGTTGCTAACAGCAATTTTTTGGTAGGGTTTACTGATTATTTTTGGGGGGGGCTAAGTTTGGAATTTGGGGGGGCTATAGCCCCCCCCAAAAAAAGGCCTAGCGACGCCACTGGTTACGAGGACTATATAACCCTTTCGAGACTAACAGGACCTGAGCAAACTATAGCTTAACCTGCTACTAGTACGAACAGATGTAAACTGGAGTTGAAATTTCATCATGTGCGACCTGTGGCCCAGAAACTCTCCCATAGTCCCAGTGTGTGTAGAACATAATTTTTTTCGCTGTTATCTGCCAAAATCAATCTTTCTAGGTAGTGCCGCCTCCTCACTTGAATATTTCATGATATATTAAGGTTTGAACGAACAAAATTCTAGATTACTATTTTCACTACCATGTCCCTCTGCTACCTTGAAGCAAAATTTCCTCTCTTTTTGCTGCTCATTACCGGTGCCATTCCCTTGACTTTCTGTTCGTTATAACTACTATCATGAGTTTATTAATTTCAAACCAAAATATAAAAAAATGGATTCATTTTCCTTTTGTGCTACTTAGAATATAACGTTGTGCCGCGCCTTATCAAATAGTCTCTAACCATTGTTAGAAACTAGAGAGAGAAATTGGGCAGTAACACTGATCATGCCCTGAACTATGAGAAAGAACAATACGACGGTTCACTAAAGTACGCTTGATATTACATCATTTTGCAAAACCGCGAGTAAAAATGTTACTGTCCCTATTGAATTTGGCGCCATTGGTTTTAGAATAATTAAAATGTTCCACTGCCAAGCGTGCTGGTCACGAATGGAGATGTAACGTCTTTAGGAACCTTTTAAAACGCAAAAACCATACACGTACTCTCCCAAAAGTAATAAATGTAATGATAAAATGTTTTCGGGGAATGGAATTGTGGTCGAAAAGCCGAGATAAGTAAATTTTTGAAATTGATTACCAGTAAAATAATTTATTTCAACGGAAAACGGTAATGGAACGTTGTTTTTTCTTAAGCATGCATTTAAGTTTCAATTAAAAAGAAAAATTAATATCTGATCCTTCAGACAAGTGATAACCTCAGTCTTATCGATACTTTTTAGGTCTTGATTCTAATCAAGACATTTTTGATTAATATTCAATCTAGTATCGATCTTGAAATGGGTTTAAATATTGAAAATGAAAATGCGGAATGAAACCAAATCGAAAAGCTACCGCAAACAGAAAACCAAAGAGGTTGAAATAAAAATTTTTTGTTAAATTACTCTGCCCATATTTTTTCGAGTGTTTCAAGGAAACATGTCCAAGAAGGAATTCATTGGAGGGGTGGGGCTGTGGTTTTTGGGACATTCTTATTTGAATCTTGGGATAGTTGTTGGGAAGCGCTTTGGAAATCTTTAGGAGAGTTCTTGGGAAGAGCTTTGGAAACCTTTGGAGAGTTGTAGGGAAACCGTGGGAAATCTCAAAGAGATCTTGGGAACATCTTAAAGAGATCTTGGGAGCATCTTAAAGAGATCTTGGGAGCATCTTAAAGAGATCTTGGGAGCATCTTAAAGAGATCTTGGGAGCATTTTAAAGATATCTTGGGAAAATCTTAAAGAAACCTTGGGAACATCTTAAAGAGATCTTGGAAAAATCTTAAAGAGATCTTGGGAAAATCTTAAAGAGATCTTGGAAAAATCTTAAAGAGATCTTGGGAAAATCTTAAAGAGATCTTGGGAAAATCTTAAAGAGATCTTGGAAAAATCTTAAAGAGATCTTGGGAGCATCTTAAAGAGATCTTGGGAGCATCTTAAAGAGATCTTGGGAGCATCTTAAAGAGATCTTGGGAGCATCTTAAAGAGATCTTGGGAAAATCTTAAAGAGATCTTGGGAACATCTTAAAGAGAACTTGGGAAAATCTTAAAGAGATCTTGGGAAAATATTAAAGAGATCTTGGAAAAATATTAAAGAGATCTTGGGAAAATCTTAAAGAGATCTTGGAAAAATCTTAAAGACATCTTGGGAAAATCTTAAAGAGATCTTGGGAAAATGTTAAAGAGTTCTTGGGAAAATCTTAAAGAGATCTTGGGAAATCTTAAAGAGATCTTGGAAAAATCTTAAAGAGATCTTGGAAAAATCTTAAAGAGATCTTGGAAAAATCTTAAAGAGATCTTGGGAGCATCTTAAAGAGATCTTGGGAGCATCTTAAAGAGATCTTGGGAGCATCTTAAAGAGATCTTGGGAGCATCTTAAAGAGATCTTGGGAGCATCTTAAAGAGATCTTGGGAAAATGTTAAAGAAACCTTGGGAACATCTTAAAGAGCACTTGGAAAAATCTTAAAGAGATCTTGGAAAAATCTTAAAGAAACCTTGGGAACATCTTAAAGAGATCTTGGAAAAATCTTAAAGAGATCTTGGGAAAATGTTAAAGAGATCTTGGGAAAATCTTAAAGAGATCTTGGGAAAATCTTAAAGAGATCTTGGAAAAATCTTAAAGAGATCTTGGGAGCATCTTAAAGAGATCTTGGGAGCATCTTAAAGAGATCTTGGGAAAATCTTAAAGAGATCTTGGGAAAATCTTAAAGAAACCTTGGGAAAATCTTAAAGAAACTTGGGAAAATCTTAAAGAGATCTTGGGAAAATCTTAAAGAGATCTTGGGAAAATCTTAAAGAGATCTTGGAAAAATCTTAAAGAGATCTTGGGAAAATCTTAAAGAGATCTTGGGAAAGTCTTAAAGAGATCTTTTGAAAATCTTAAAGAGGTCTTGGGAAAATCTTAAAGAGATCTTGGGAAAATCTTAAAGAGATCTTGGGAAAATCTTAAAGAGATCTTGGGAAAATCTTAAAGAGATCTTGGGAAAATGTTAAAGAGATCTTGGGAGCATCTTAAAGAGATCTTGGGAAAATGTTAAAGAAATCTTGGGAACATCTTAAAGAGATCTTGGAAAATCTTAAAGAGATCTTGGAAAAATCTTAAAGAGATCTTGGAAAAATCTTAAAGAGATCTTGGAAAATCTTAAAGAGATCTTGGAAAAATCTTAAAGAGATCTTGGAAAAATCTTAAAGAGATCTTGGGAAAATCTTAAAGAGATCTTGGGAAAATGTTAAAGAGATCTTGGGAAAATCTTAAAGAGATCTTGGGAAAATCTTAAAGAGATCTTGGAAAATCTTAAAGAGATCTTGGGAAAATCTTAAAGAGATCTTGGGAAAATCTTAAAGAGATCTTGGGAGCATCTTAAAGAGATCTTGGGAAAATCTTAAAGAGATCTTGGGAAAATCTTAAAGAGATCTTGGGAAAATCTTAAAGAGATCTTGGGAAAATCTTAAAGAGATCTTGGGAAAATGTTAAAGAAACCTTGGGAACATCTTAAAGAGATCTTGGAAAAATCTTAAAGAGATCTTGGAAAAATCTTAAAGAGATCTTGGAAAAATCTTAAAGAGATCTTGGGAAAATCTTAAAGAGATCTTGGGAAAATGTTAAAGAGATCTTGGGAGCATCTTAAAGAGATCTTGGGAGCATCTTAAAGAGATCTTGGGAAAATCTTAAAGAAACCTTGGGAAAATCTTAAAGAAACCTTGGGAAAATCTTAAAGAGATCTTGAGAAAATCTTAAAGAGATCTTGGGAAAATCTTAAAGAGATCTTGGGAAAGTCTTAAAGAGATCTTGGGAAAGTCTTAAAGAGATCTTGGGAAAATCTTAAAGAGATCTTGGGAAAATCTTAAAGAGATCTTGGGAAAATCTTAAAGAGATCTTGGGAAAATCTTAAAGAGATCTTGGGAAAATCTTAAAGAGATCTTGGGAAAATGTTAAAGAGATCTTGGGAGCATCTTAAAGAGATCTTGGGAAAATGTTAAAGAGATCTTGGAAAAATCTTAAAGAGATCTTGGGAAAATGTTAAAGAGATCTTGGGAAAATCTTAAAGAGATCTTGGGAAAATCTTAAAGAGATCTTGGGAAAATCTTAAAGTGATCTTGGGAAAATCTTAAAGAGATCTTGGGAAAATCTTAAAGTGATCTTGGGAACGTCTTAAAGAGATCTTGGGAAAGTCTTAAAGAGATCTTGGGAAAGTCTTAAATAGATCTTGGAAAAATCTTAAAGAGATCTTGGGAAAATCTTAAAGAGATCTTGGGAAAATGTTAAAGAAACCTTGGGAACATCTTAAAGAGATCTTGGAAAAATCTTAAAGAGATCTTGGAAAAATCTTAAAGAGATCTTGGAAAAATCTTAAAGAGATCTTGGAAAAATCTTAAAGAGATCTTGGGAAAATCTTAAAGAGGTCTTGGGAAAATCTTAAAGAGATCTTGGGAAAATCTTAAAGAGATCTTGGGAAAATCTTAAAGAGATCTTGGGAAAATCTTAAAGAGATCTTGGGAAAATCTTAAAGAGATCTTGGGAAAATCTTAAAGAGATCTTGGGAAAATGTTAAAGAGATCTTGGGAAAATGTTAAAGAAACCTTGGGAACATCTTAAAGAGATCTTGGAAAAATCTTAAAGAGATCTTGGAAAAATCTTAAAGAGATCTTGGAAAAATCTTAAAGAGATCTTGGGAAAATCTTAAAGAGATCTTGGGAAAATCTTAAAGAGATCTTGGAAAAATCTTAAAGAGATCTTGGGAAAATCTTAAAGAGATCTTGGGAAAATGTTAAAGAGATCTTGGGAAAATGTTAAAGAAACCTTGGGAACATCTTAAAGAGATCTTGGAAAAATCTTAAAGAGATCTTGGAAAAATCTTAAAGAGATCTTGGAAAAATCTTAAAGAGATCTTGGGAAAATGTTAAAGAAACCTTGGGAACATCTTAAAGAGATCTTGGGAAAATGTTAAAGAGATCTTGGAAAAATCTTAAAGAGATCTTGGAAAAATCTTAAAGAGATCTTGGAAAAATCTTAAAGAGATCTTGGAAAAATCTTAAAGAGATCTTGGAAAAATCTTAAAGAGATCTTGGGAAAATCTTAAAGAGATCTTGGGAAAATGTTAAAGAGATCTTGGGAAAATCTTAAAGAGATCTTGGGAAAATCTTAAAGAGATCTTCGAAAAATCTTAAAGAGATCTTGGGAAAATGTTAAAGAGATCTTGGGAAAATCTTAAAGAGATCTTGGGAAAATCTTAAAGAGATCTTGGGAAAATCTTAAAGAGATCTTGGGAAAATCTTAAAGTGATCTTGGGAAAATCTTAAAGAGATCTTGGGAAAATCTTAAAGTGATCTTGGGAACGTCTTAAAGAGATCTTGGGAAAGTCTTAAAGAGATCTTGGGAAAGTCTTAAAGAGATCTTGGGAAAATCTTAAAGAGATCTTGGGAAAATCTTAAAGAGATCTTGGGAAAATCTTAAAGTGATCTTGGGAACGTCTTAAAGAGATCTTGGGAAAGTCTTAAAGAGATCTTGGGAAAGTCTTAAAGAGATCTTGGGAAAATCTTAAAGAGATCTTGGGAAAATCTTAAAGAGATCTTGGGAAAATCTTAAAGAGATCTTGGGAAAATCTTAAAGAGATCTTGGGAAAATCTTAAAGAGATCTTGGGAAAATCTTAAAGTGATCTTGGGAAAATCTTAAAGAGGTCTTGGGAAATCTTAAAGAGACCTTTTTGGAAATCTTAGGGAGAGTTGCTTTCAAATCCGTTGGAAATACTTACCGAATGTGTTGGAAAACATTTTGGGATTTTCTTAAGAAAATGCCCTAAAGAAAACCTAAGGAATGTCTTTGGGAAAAAAAGTGCCAAATTTCCCAATTTTTCCCAAAAAAATCTCTTAAGAATTTCTAAAAGATTTCACTTAAAAAAATTCTTACGGACTCTTAAGATATTTTTTGTAAGGGACCCCTTCCGGTCCCACGCCCTCTTCTGGGCCCACGCCCCCTTCCTCGCCCCCGCCCCGTATCACTGGCTAAGGCACCGTTAAAATTTACATTAACGGTGGAATGAGCAACACTCACGGTGAAGTATTTATCCATTTGAAACTAAATTTGGAAATAAATAGAGACTTTTGAAATGAGATTTCGTGGCAACTCTGGTGCGGAAGGAACAGAGGTTTTTGCGCCAAATTACATGTTATAATTTTAGTGTGAAACACAACAACAGTTTATAAAACCAAGTACCATTTATTATACCATTTTTTGTATAATACCCTTTTCAGACGAGGATTAGAAACCCTGTATAATAAACCAAAGTTTGTTTCATAAATTATATAGTTTTAGTGTCATATACCACTTAACCTTTTTCATGGAAAACACTTCTTACTGCGGTTTATGAAACAATCTTCGGTTTATTGTACGCGGTTTCTATTCCTCGTCTGAAGAGGGTATTATATAAAAACCCGGTGTAATAAAAGAAACTTTGTTTGACAAACTTTGATAAGTTCCAAATCACGCTTAATCTTTTCCGTGTGAAACACTGACCACGGTTTCATTATCCCACAATTTTTTTTTTATTATACCCGCTTCAGACGAAGTGTAAAAACCTGGTAAAATAGACCGATGTTTGTTTCATAAACTGAAGTTAGCGCCAAATTAGTGTCAGACGCTAACCACAGTTTATGAAAATATCTTTGGTTGGTAACACACAAGGTTTTTACACATCATCCGACGAGGGCTTCACGTGGCATGATTCATGCGCTCTTCAGATAGCTGCAATCGCGCAATTGAAACGAACAAAGTAAACAGCGCTCATTAGCCAAGGCTTAATATCTATATGGTCAAGAAAACGTTTTAAAATATTTATTAAACTATAGATATAAACTATGTGTCGCAAAGAGAGTGTAAAATAAGATATTCTAAGCTTAAAATTATAATTTGTTACTAAATTTTGAATTTAAAATAATAAGGAAATAAAATTAGAAGCTCCGTATTAAAACCACTTACTTGTTTTTTCGCGTCTAAAAAGGAAATGACTGCGTTCAGCAACCAACATCAATGCACCGGTTTACTACGGCATCATTGTTCTCTTTATGGTACGGCTGACCAGCCATTTAACCACTTTTTTCGGTAGGTTTAGCTGAACGCACTCAAATAAACCGCGAGAAACCTTTAAATGCTACAGATAATATTGTTTATTCACTATTAAAAGTTTGAGTTTGGTGTTTAAAGCACAAATAAGCGAAAAAGTAGGCAACCGATATAATTTTATTGCTTTCTTAATTAGAATTTAGAAAAACCCACATAATGGTTTTAAAAGTGGCGGTATAACAGATTTGTCCGGTTTCAAGCGACTTCTCAAAAGTGATAAACATATATCATAATATTTCACAGAACAAACAAAAATAAGATTTCTGCTGGATAATGGATTATAGTGTAAATTTTTAAGTCAATTTTACCCTATGATTTCATTTACTGAATTGCAATTAAACGTTATTCGTGAACATAACTTAAAGGATATTTGGTGTCAGTATTTTCGCCTCATTTCTCAACAAAACCATATCACCAAGACCAACAGAAGCGGGCGCTCCTCAGCTTGTAGATATAGTAAGCAGTATATAAAGCTAAAAACGTATCACCAAAGGTAAAGCTTTCCTAGATTATGTTACATTGACTGGTAGAAGTGTTATCATCACAAAGGATGTGGGGTTTCAACGGAATTAAGCTCTTTGGGAATTGTTGCCAGAAGCGAATATACTTGAGTCTGATCGGTGACGGACAATCTGAGTTGATGGTGTGACACCTTGGAATAGAAACTTCGCTTTACTTAGTCCAAGGTAACACGATTGGTATTGAAGTTTAATCATATTCTGAAGACACAGGAGGGTTGCTGTGTATCGTTTGGTCTTAGAAAAATGGAAAACGCTGTTAGTGTTTGTTAGGTAAGGAAGCTGGTTTTCACAGGGTTATAAGCCAGGGTATATTTGTACTAAATACCCCCAAGACAAAAGAACCTGGCCCCGGTCAAAATCCCTTCTCTCGCGAGACAAAATCTCCCAGTTTTTAATGGCTCATCCTAGGAAAGAATACAAAATCCCCCTACTGCCCTGTCATAATCCCCTGTCATAGTGGAAATAAAAAGTTTGTAAAAAGTACAATATCAAAATCCTTCACTTTCATTCATTTCAGGGTGAAAAATAGGTTGAGTTGTGAGCGTGAATAATGTCGAAAATTCGCCAATATGTAATCATTTTTGATTTGTAATTGTCAGTTTTTGGCGTCACTGACATTCGCCGTTGCCTTACAGTATTTAAATTTTACTCTTGTTTAATTTAGGTTTCATTAGGTTCAGTTACAGTTAGGAAAAGTTACAAATATTTGGAAACAGTGTTATGCCTTTTCCAAAATATTGTTTTATATCTTCATTTACTAATCACTTCCCAAAGAATATTATGACCTTTTCCAAAAAACTTATTGTTTACATTTATTATGTTTGTCTAAAAATTTTATTTGAATAAAATATTACACCTTTTCCAAAATATGGTTCTTTATCTTCATCTAGGTACATAATAAATTAATAACATTACGTCTTTTTGCAAAATATTGTTTACTTTTAATCACTCCATAAAATTGGATCATTTTTAAATTATTTTCTATTCTGGTATGAAATTTGGAAACGTTTTAGTGGGTGTTTTTAAGTTTCATAACATCATTTCCGTCATTGTTGTCAAGGTCCACAATTTCACGTTAATTATGGTTATTAAGTTCATTTACTATAGTTAATTTAGTTTATTACATGCGAACTTCTCCTTAAATGCGAAGCTTAGAGAAGCGTTTGATCTTTGCGGAACATTGATTAATTTAATACAAACTTTTAAATTTCGCGCCAAATATATTGAAAACAAAAGCTTTCAAGTGATAATTTAAATAATTGTAAGTATTAAATAGGAAAATGGGGCTGGGTGGAAGATAGGTGTAGTTTCAATTTTAATCTGTTAGTTTAATTATAAGTTATGCGTGTATTAACCCAAAAATTCGTGTTTTGAGTTAATTTTACCCTAATTATGCTTCGTAAAGTATAATTTAACGGTTTATCTTGTTTCTCTATTTTTGATTTACTCTATAATACGAGTTTAAATAAATTATTAAATTTCATTGCAACGTTTTGGGTCGTTTTTAATTCTTTGTGTAACGTTTACAATTTCAGCGGAAAATTTTAATGCGCTTCTGATTATTTTAATGATGCTTTATTTAAATTTAAAAGTGAAATAAGAAACATTTGAGGCTGTACGAAGAACTTGTGATATTTGAAGCCCATTAGTGTACCTTAAAGACAATAAAAATTAGAGTGAAATAGAAAACATGGGGCTTCACCAACGCCGTGGGTAGTTTTAGTCTGAAGTAGTTTATTTAAAAGTTATGAGTTTTTACCCTACAACGAATAAACAATGTTGCAACCGATGTGTTTACAGCAGCTGTTGAGAGATTTGGCGGGTCCCACCTAGTTGGCTTCAAGAGTAAAATCATACAGTGGTAACATTGAAGGTTGTTATGTGGTGGGTCCCACCTAGCTGGCTTCAAGAGTAAAATCATACAGTGGTAACATTGAAGGTTGTTATATGGTGGGTCCCACCTAGCTGGCTTCAAGAGTAAAATCATACAGTGGTAACATTGAAGGTTGTTATGTGGTTTGTCCCACCTAGTTGGCTTCAAGAGTAAAATCATACAGTGGTAACATTGAAGGTTGTTATGTGGTAGCCATTACTGGAGCAAACAACGTAACCCTCCGTTTCCAACGTGGTTACGTTGAGAGAATTTCTGCTGATGCAAACATGGAAATTCCTCTACATTGGTTTAGTTTAAGGAAATATATCACACACCTTCACAGTTAGTAGCATTTTAGTGAGATTAACAAATAATGAAACCCTGTAATACCTCATACGTAACCCTCCGTTTCCAACGTGCTTACGTTGAGAGAATCTGTGCTGATGTAAACATGGAAATTCCTCTACATTGGTTTAGTTTAAGGAAATATATCACACACCTTCGCAGTTAGTAGCATTTTAGTGAGATTAACAAATAATGAAACCCAGTAATACCTCATATATTTGTTTGTAGCAGGAAACGAAGCAGACTGCGTTTTTTGTAATACAGAGCTGGAAATGAGCTTTTTTATCTTTAAAGGGGAAAGACTATAAAGACTATATTACATAGACAAACTAAAATACAACTTAAGCCTTGGCCGTAAAGAACGTTCAAAAACTTAATTTAAATTATATAAAAACCTCTGTTAACTGTAATTATTTACCTGAATTACTTTTCTAGACTAAAATTCGACCTGATAACGAAGTATTTCTCATTAAGGGTGCTACAGTTAATTAGAAAAAACATATAAAGGTGTTTAAGCTCGGATGAAATAGTAAAGTAATTTGTCAGCGTCTACTGCTAGATAGTCTGCCAAAAGTAATTTTTTGACGTACTTTCAGAATTAACTAAAATTAACATTCTTAGAGTTAATTGATTTAAATTAAACTAGCCGATAGCACACCTTGAATACTTAATTAATAATTCAAGAGTACTCCGAAAAGTAACTTCGCTGTAGTTTTTCAGTTCGCGGTGGAGGTAAATCACGAAAAACCCCATGTTAATCTCCATAGGAAATTTAGTAAAAGCATGTGAATTTTGCTTTAACGTTACAAAAGGGTATCAAGTCATATCTACAAGGGCCTACCGGCCCTGTAGAATTTGCTTGTTTGTCTGTGAATTCTGGGGCATATTCTATTTCTCTTTCAGAACTCGACTGGCTATAAGTTGAAGGTTTTGCATCGCTTTTAAAGATTATTTGTCGATTATCAAGCCTTTTCTTCCTACCATTATCTTTCTTTCTGGTATCTTGAGAAATAATTTTTTCGTCGTTCAATATAGGCAAACATTGTGAAGGGGAAGTTCCAAGCTTTAGTTTCCTTTTCCTTGTCGGCATATCTGAAGTAACAAGTAAATTAAATATCGTTCTTCAATTCTTAATACTTCAAAAAACTTACCAGGAAACAAGTAATCAGTCTTCTTGAAATGTAAACTAAATACGACCATGTGATTTGAAATATGTTTTCCAATTTTTAGGGCGCGTTGCCACTGTTTACGCAACTTGATTTCTTTTGGGAAACTATGCATACTTAACCCCGGGATATTTAGTTTTAATCTAGAATTACACTGTGGGACACAGCAATACCTTTTGCTAGGCGCCATGTAATGATTCATATGATAACTTTAGCCTAACGAAAAATACAATATCAATGTGTATATATACTGTATAATACATTCGCTACACGCAATACAGGCTATACAGCTTCGCCTTCGTAGATAAACAATACTCCGTTAGAGCAGTGTCCAAAACTACTTCTAGGTGTCGCGTCACTCTTTCGCCATAGCCAATAGAATTTCGGCAACGTCATTTTATCCCTAATTTAAAAACTTGACAAAGTGACACTGTGATTGAAAGTAAGTTCAAGTAAACAATTTAATATGTCATAATTTTCAATTATTTTTAAACTTCGGCGTATAAAAAGAATTTACAACACTTAATTTTGTTGCCGAGTTTAAAAATACTTGGGAAATTTTGTTGCCGAGTTTAAAATTACTTGGGAAGTAATGACTTTAAATTTTTTCAAAAAAATAATTTTTCCTTGATTGATTTAGCTTAGCAAAATGGAGAAAATGTTTGAAATTACAGGGTGCAGTGTCACCATAAATAATTCAGTAGGTAGCGGGGGACGAGGACGTGGACGTGGTGGACGGCGAGGTGGAAGGGGAGGTGGTACGGGGGCAAAGCGCCCCGGTGTTAAAATTTGTTACAATTGTAGGAAAGTAATCTTAGTTAATGGTAATGAAGTTTTATTTTTTAAAAAAGCGGAGGAAAAAAAAAGAAAAAAAATGAAGAAAAGATGGAGGAGGGCCCCAAGAGTGGCGAGGCCTCATCCACCTAGCCAAAAAAAAATTAAATTTTAAATGTAAGTCACAGTAAATGTTTTTCCTGCTTTACAATTGCAAGATTATATTAAAAAAAAAATAATGTTTATTTTATGTGTTTTATGTAGGTCCAAATGTGAATTTCTGAATATATTTTTTATGTTAGAATATGTTTTTTTAATGATATTAATATTTTTATTTTTTTTTCAAAATTGAATTTTTTAAAACTTACAAAAATAAACAATATTCAAACTATAGATGTAGTTCTTTCCGCCATTATTTTATTGTTATAAAAGGTGTTCTACATCAGTTCTTTAAATAAGAATGTCAAGTTTTTGGTTTAAGTTAAGAATAGGAAGGAAAATCCGTGAAATTAACTAATATTATTTCAATATGTTAGATTTCAGGTTATACGTAGCTTACACTGTAACATTGCCCGGATATGTAACGCTACAAGTCTCTCTACGAGCGCGATTGAAGTAGCGAATGTAGATGATGTTAAAAAAGTGACTCTTCGTTTTGAGGGTAGAAATAGAACTGATATTTTATTATTCGGAACAACAGAATCTCCCAAGTCAACCCTGTCATAAAACTTTCGGAGAGAGTTTCTTAACATCTCTCCGCCAAGTCATCAAGCCATAAATTTAGGCAGATTCTTGGAAACTGAAATTAGTGCCTAATGGCATCCTAGTCCGGGAGGTCAGGGTCACGAGGACCACCCCAGCTAAGATGACAATAGGACACCCCAAAGGCATAGAGGGTTGGAGAGTATGGAGACGCGCGGCTTTTAGCGCCTATACGGCGAGTGAAGTAGCCGGCCGTTACACCACCCCCTCCTCAGCCCCAGTTTGTCCTCAACTGAGCCATACTCGGTAGGAATATTGAAAAACATTTGCACGGACAGACCGGAATGAATTAATTCATGTTCAAGAAAGGCGCGAAATATAGCAGAGATATTAGACCAAACTGTGACTAACTTCTGGGACATTAAAATTAGTGGATATTTTTGTGGCACCGTAGTGGCGAAGGAGACGGTAGCGACGAGGACGGAAAAGGTACCGATAAGTGCACGTCCTCGGATCCAGTCTCGCAGATAGCGCAGTGTGTCTAAATAAAGCACCATATGGCCAATAGGTACAATTGAAAACACTGGAAGTCTGAAGTAAGCCGTAATAGCCGGGATCAAAGAGAGCACCAATTAAAAGTAATGATAAAGATACAAAATGTACAAGTTGGGAAAACCAAAATATTACCTCTCCGTGTCGAGAAGATTATATAAACTTAAGTATCCAATGAAAACGTCGACCTTTTTGCCCTCATCCTTTCCCGCGCTTTGCGCTTCCGCATTTCATCCTTACTCTCAACATTATCTTCCTCCATTTTACATACAAAAATCAAATACTCACAAAAAGAAGCGGCAAAAAGCTGCTGGCTCTTTACAACCACTTAATTTGACTTAATATCCAATTTCCAACAACAATAATATACCGGTAGTTTAATTGACAACCTACTAGCATCGAAATTCTCATTAAGAATGGCTCCCGCGGATAAAAAAGGGCAATTTTCAACTAGGTGGGCGTTATCTCATTAGACTTGAAAAATATCATTTGTCTTTTTTACCAATGCCTAACCGTTTGGATTTTTTTAAAGCAATCTTAGCACCAAAAAATATTTTTGATACAAAATAAATGTTTTATATTCTTATTAAGAATAAAACAAGAGGATAAAAAAGGTCTGTCCTCTCGTAATTTTTTAAGCTTTTATCATGATTACTCTATACAACAGTAACAAGGAGTATAAACCCATTAGTGGAAGCAGTATTTTTTTCCCGAAACAATCTCGCTTATGTTTATCCTCTCTAAACTTCGCTAAAAACGTAATACTCCTACGTAAAATATTAATAGACAGGCAAGGATTCATACCAATAAAGAAGGAGCGCAATATTATCCATATTTTCATTTCATTTACAGAGAAAAGAAATTATTATGTTTCTGAGAGGAGCTTCCCATTTTGGTTGTTGTTTTGAAAAGTATATCGAAATGCACGGGCCTTGATAGATATAGGAGGCAATGAAGGAAATATATCGCATGCACGGGCCTTGGTAGATATAGGAGGCGATGATAATCTCTCTCTTTGCACGAGAGGTTTATCTTTAATATTTAAATAAATATAATTATTTTTAATTATTTTAATCTTCAATTATTAACATTAATAATAGTTAAATCGTTTAAAATAAAGTTATACCTATTATCATCTCAAACTTTGCTAATATTGACGTTTAAAGTGAAGGGTACCCCTCTTGCCCGCTTTCTTCAAATTTGGGGTATATATACGATTCGTTTCCATTATAATAGTAGGGAAAAAGCGCAACTGCGAAAACCTTTGGTGGCGATCCCACCTTAGGGAGGCTAGACGTTTCTCGTAACCCTAGCTGATCGCCACGTATATCCTAAAACCAAACGATGATAATGGAGTAGAAGCCAATGATACAGTTTGGTTTCTATGTGGAATAGACGGAAGACCAGTGGATGGTGGTGTTAGAAGCCAGTGTAAGTGCAGACTGGTGTCAATGTGGGATTGACAAAGAACGGAAGCTGGTGGTGATTAGAAGCCAGTAAGAACAGACTGGTGTCCGTGTGGGATGGACGAAGACCAAAAGATGGTGGTGATTAGAAGCCAGTAAGAACAAACTGGTGTCCGTGTGGGATGGACAAAGACCAGAAGATGGTGGTGTGAGAACTCAAGTAGAGGAGCCATTTCCGTGACTGTGAAAGCAGTTCGGAAATGGCGAACACGTTTGCTCCGATTCGCAAACTGCGAACGCGGTCACGTGGGTGTAACAACGGACAGACACACAGACACACACACACACACCAACACCCACCCACACACAGACACGGCCGTTACAGAACCTCTCCTGGACTACGTCACAACGAGAGGTAAAAGTGTACAAAAGTTTAAAAATAACTAAAAAAAAATCTCGGACTTAAAATACTTAAGGTTTAAGCGTTTGAAAGTAAGCAGTTCTGGTACAGTCTGTTAGAAAAGTCTTTGCCCGTTGATTTTTTTTCCAAAAATTTTGAATAATTCAAAAACCGTTAATCACAGAGAATTGATATTTGACAATATGATAAATATTTTAGTTCTCCATCAATTGAGACCAAATTTGAAGTCGTAGGTCGAAGCACGTGCTAAAAAAAGCGAATTTTTCCTAAATCTGAAAATACTCAACTTTTTAAATATTAGTTTTTGGAGAAAATAAATATGATTTTCGTTATCAGGGGGGTCAATTTATATGTAGAAAGTGTCTTCAATTTCCTTGTATCTTTAATATTTCGCAAGATATTTCAATTTGTTTAAATTTATAAAATTGAGAACCCTCTAAGTTCCACAAAAAGTGAAAATGAAAACCGTTTACCCAGATATCTAGAACATCCCATATAGGGTATTTCTACCTATCTTTTTGTTGATATGACGAATTAGTAAGTTCCAGCTAACTTTAACTTTTCATTATGTTTAAAGGGATACATAAATGTTCTAATTTTAAGAATTTAGTCTTTCACTTCAATATTACCTGGCCGTTGCAAATGTCACAAGGATTTTTTTTTTAAATGTAAAGACTACTTTCCCATTGGTTTAGTAGCAGGGCCTGAAATAAGGTAAAATTATTATATAACGTGTGTCCAGTAACCCCTCCTTTGACTGGAAAATATATAGAACCCTGTCCTCCGGAGTGTCCAAAAATAGTGTCGCAACCTAATAGTCAAGCTATCTCAACTTCGGAAATATTTATCGGTCAAAATGTGAAGTGACCTTAATTTTTTAGAAACAAATATGGGACATTTTCAAATTTAATTGGACAATGTCCTGTGTCCTGTGCTTTAGTAGTGTTTACCTGTTTGGATTAAATCTCGTAATCTAAGCTGCTGTAAATGACCGAGCTTCACGATATTTTGACTTCACCATGAATAATCAGAACGGTCGGTCTATTCAAGCCAAATGTAACTCATAAGGTGAAGGTTCATAAGTAGCTGTGATCTTATATTTGAAAAGTTAGTTTGTATTTTAGTTTATTTAGTCTTTATGCACAGTCACGGTTAGTTACCCAATTTGACCACTAACTTCACATGTGGATTAGCTGAGGCTGGGTCTACGAATGTCTAGTTATTCACTCCCTTAGGAACGTCCTATTATAGACCCGGATATTAGTTTTATGAATAAACCCTGGTTAAGCATTATTATTTTGAATTTGAGAGTTGTCAAACCACCTGGTTTAAGTCAATTTTTACACCCGAACAACGCCGTGTAGCTAGACTAGCTAGAAATCCTTACACACCACACTAACTTATTCATAGAAATAATGTTTAAATTTACGATTGCTGTGACGTTCAATTTCTGAATGTCTTGAATGGGTCATGAGTAAAAGCATTAATCTCAAATGATCATTGGTATGAAACTTCGGGCTTTTCTATTGCCAGGCCTATCGTAACATTCTTAGTCCGACAGCAGTTACCACAAATACAAGTGGATTTTTAGTTCCGAGTCTTAAATTTACTTCGAAACGGTATACGGACAAAATACCCTTAAGACCGAAACCTCAGGTCATAATCCCCACTATTGAAAAAATAAATAAAACACCCCTCCTTAGACAAAATCCCCGGTCGTTTTCCCCCATTCTAAAGGCAAAATCCTCTGGTCCGTTTCGCCTATCCTAGTAGAGAGTAAACCCCCCATTCTCTAGGCAAAATCCCCCGGTCATTTTCCCTCATCGTAGAAGAACGCAAAGCCCCCATTCTCAAGGCAAAATCCCCGGTCATTTTCCCTCATCCTAGAATAACGCAAAGCCCCCCCCCATTCTCAAGGCAAAATCCCCCGGTCATTTTCCCTCATCCTAGAAGAAAGGAAAGAACCCCCATTCTCAAGGCAAAATCCCCGGTCATTTTCCCTCATCCTAGAAGAACGCAAAGCCCCCCATTCTTGAGGCCAAATCCCCTGGTCATTTTCCCTCATCCTCGAAGAAAGTAAAGCCCCCCCCATTCTCGAGGCAAAATCCCCCGGTCATTTTCCCTTACCCAAGAATAATGTAACTCCCCCCATTCTCAAGGCAAAATCCCCCGGTCATTTTCCCTTACCCAAGAATAAAGTAACTCCCCCATTCTCAAGGCAAAATCCCCCGGTCATTTTCCCTTACCCAAGAATAAAGTAACTCCCCCATTCTCAAGGCAAAATCCCCCGGTCATTTTCCCTTACCCAAGAATGAAGTAACTCCCCATTCTCAAGGCAAAGTCCCCCGGTCATTTTCCCTCATCCTAGAAGAAAGCAAAGCCCTCCCCCATTCTCAAGGCCAAATCCCCCGGTCATTTTCCCTCATCCTAGAAGAAAGCAAAGCCCTCCCCCATTCTCAAGGCCAAATCCCCCGGTCATTTTCCCTCATCCAAGAATAAATTAACTCCCCCCCCATTCTCGAGGCCAAATCCCCTGGTCATTTTCCCTCATCCTAGAAGAACGCAAAGCTCCCCCTCCATTCTCAAGGCAAAATCCCCCGGTCATTTTCCCTCATCCTAGAAGAATGTAAAGCCCTCCCCCATTCTCGAGGAAAAATGCCCTGGTCATTTTCCCTCATCCTAGAAGAAACTAAAGCCCCCCCATTCTCAAGGCAAAATCCCCCGGTCATTTTCTTGCTATCCTAGAAACATCTCACTTGGATAGACTATTGGATTTCTAACTTACGGTTTCAGTGTTACTTTTGCCAACTTATACTGAAAAAAAAATTATTATAAGTAATTATGTGTTGAACTCCTTAAGGTTTTGAAATATCGAATAAATTTTTAAAAGAGGCAAACAAGACAGAGACTGCGGCAGTTAAAATAAACGTCCTGCAGGTTCGTGTGCCGAAATTACCAAGATCTACTTAACATACTTTATTTTGGCTTGATAAAAACACTGAAACTAATGAATATTTTTCAAAATTTTTAAAAACTGAGTTGAACTACTGCTGACCAAAGGTTCTCAACCGAGTTTTGTCGAGAGTTGTTGACTTGGCCAAGAGAAACTTTGGAGAAATATATTCTCTTTTCTCACGAAAAAGTAATATATCGTAGTTGTTGTTCAATAAGCGTTTAAACTCTCACTTTGAGATATCCATTTTAGACCATCCAGAGCTCTTCTTCCGCGCCAACTGTGTGGGTATCCAGGAGGCGCTCCCAAAGAGCGGAACATCGAAGGGACTAAGACGAGTGGCCGCTTCAGTGGTGTTACTTGGAAAACAATCAAGCCGGAATCCTCCACCATATCCAGGGCAGGTTGGCCGGTAGCGCTTACCTAAACGTTTTGCCGGAAGCCATGATTCCATCGGCAGCCGCAATTTACGAATTGGAACATGCAGGAGAGTATTATTAATTTACTGTTTTCCCCGAAGGACCATGATGTTTTATAAATATTTTTGGTTTTCAGTTTCAATTTCATGCAAGACAACTGTCCAGCGCACACTGCCAGGGACGTAACGGCCTTCTTGAACGGTGAAGGAATACAGACGTTGAACTGTCCTTCCAAATTCCCCGATTTGAAACCGGTTGAGAACCTTTGGTCAGCAGCAGTTTTTAAAAATTGTGAAAAATATTCATTAGTTTCATTGTTTTTATCAAGCCAAAATGCGAGCCGACTTGAGCTATTGAACTAAAAATTTATAAAGTATGTTAAGTAGATCTTGGTAATTTCGGCACAAGAACCATGCAGGACGTTTATTATAACTGCCGCAGTTTCTGTCTTGTTTGCCTCTTTTATAAATTTATTGGCGCTCAACATATTTCAAAACCTTAAGGAGTTCAACACATAATTACTTATGATAATAAAATATTTTTAAATAAAAAGGAATTTTTTTAGTATTAATTGGCAAAAGTAATACTGAAACCGTAAGTAAGAAATCCAATAGTCTATCCAAGTGAGGTGTTTCTAGGATAGCGGGAAAATTACCGGGGGATTTTGCCTTGAGAATGGGGGGCTTTACTTTCTTCTAGGATGAGGGAAAATGACCAGGGGATTTTGCCTTGAGAATGGGGGGAGGGCTTTACTTCCTTCTAGGATGAGGGAAAATGACCGTGGGATTTTGCCTTGAGAATGGTGGGGGGGCTTTACGTTCTTCTAGGATGGGGGAAAATGACCGGGGATTTTGCCTTGAGTATGGGGGGCTTTACTTTCTTCTAGGATGAGGGAAAATGACCGGGGGATTTTGCCTTGGGAATGGGGGGTTTACTCTCTACTAGGATAGGCGAAACGGACCAGAGGATTTTTCCTTGAGAATGGGGGAAAACGACCGGGGATTTTGTCTAAGGAGGGGTGTTTTATTTTTTTCAATAGTGTGGATTATGACCTGGGGTTTCGGTCTTGAGGGTATTTAGTCCGTATACCGTTTCGAAGTAAATTTAAGACTCGGAACTAAAAATCCAATGTATTTGTGGTAACTGCTGTCGGACTAAGAATGTTACGATAGGCCTGGCAATAGAAAAGCCCGAAGTTTCATACCAATGATCATTTGAGATTAATGCTTTTACTCATGACCCATTCAAGACATTCAGAAATTGAACGTCACAGCAATCGTAAATTTAAACATTATTTCTATGAATAAGTTAGTGTGGTGTGTAAGGATTTCAAACAATGCTTAACCAGGGTTTATTCATAAAACTTATATGTTGCGAATCTATAATAAGACGTTCCTAAGGGAGTGAATAACTAGACATTCGTAGACCCAGCCTCAGCTAATCCACATGTGAAATCATCCTCTATTGTTAGTGGTCAAAATGGGTAACTAACCGTGATTGTGCATAAAGACTAAATAAACTAAAATACAAACTAACTTTTCAAATAAAAGATCACAGCTACTTATGAACCTTCACCTTATGGGTTATATTTGGCTTGAGTAGACCGACCGTTCTGATTATTCATGGTGAAGTCAAAATATCGTGAAGCTCGGTCATTAAGAGCAGCTTAGATTACGAGATTTAATCCAAACAGGTAAACACTACTAAGCATGGCCGGGAATAAGCACAGGACACAGGACATTGTCCAATGAAATTTGAAAATGCCCCATATTTTTTTTTAAAAAAATTAAGGTCACTTCACATTTTGGCCGATAAATATTTCCGAAGTTGAGATAACTTGACTATTAGGTTGCGACACTATTTTTGGACACTCCGGAGGACAGGGTTCTATATATTTTCCAATCAAAGAAGGGGTTACTGGACACACGTTATGTAATAATTTTACCTTATTTCAGGCCTTGCTACTAAACCAATGGGAAAGTAGTCTTTACATTTAAAAAAATTCCTTGTGACATTTACAACGGCCATGTAATATTGAAGTGAAAGACTAAATTCTTAAAATTAGAACATTTATGTGTCCCTTTAAACATAATGAAAAGCTAAAGTTAGCTGGAACTTACTAATTTGTCATATCAACAAAAAGATAGGTAGAAATACCCTATATGGGATGTTCTAGATATCTGGGTAAACGGTTTTCATTTCACTTTTTGTGGATCTTAGAGGGTTCTCAATTTTATAAATTTAAACAAATTGAAATATCTTGCGAAATATTAAAGATACAAGGAAATTGAAGACACTTTCTAAATATAAATTGACCCCCCTGATAACGAAAATCATATTTATTTTCTCCAAAAACTAATATTTAAAAAGTTGAACATTTTCAGATTTTCGAGAAATTCGCGTTTTTTAGCACGTGCTTGGACCTACGACTTCAAATTTGGTCTCATTTGATGGGGAAGTAAAATATGTATCTTAGTGTCAAATATCATTTCTCTGTGATCAACGGTTTTTGAATTATTCAAAATTTTCTGAAAAAAAATCAGCGGGCAAAGACTTTTCTAACAGACTGTACACAAAACAGAAAAAAATAATTACAAGTTATATACAATATTAGTGAAATCCTATTCACATCCGTGAATAAAATACTGAGAAACACACAACAAAAAAATTCTTAAGGGGGTAAAAGTACCTACTATGGATTACCGTAGCGGTCTGGTTCGCGCACGGTAGAACGTAGACACATATGGTGATAAGGGCGTCGCGAATTAGGAGGAAAGGTTCTGCGGTGGTCCTTTTTCCTCTTCGGGGCGCGACGTTTCGCTGTAACTTCCCGAGCAGTGCGAACTGGTTCTGAGGGAGTCAGATTGGGACTGCTCCCTAGACTTGTCTCACCCTCTCGTTCCACGTATTCTTTCATTTTGGCTACGTTGTGGGTACCCAGGTTTTGTCCCTTAAGAGAGTGCACCGTGAAATTTACGGGAGAGTTTGCGTTTTGACTCCCTAGGCGAAAAGGCCCGTCATGGAGATCACCGAGTTTCACGCTAAAACCCTTTGAAGCATCCGAAAGGTGGTGCGTTTTCAATAGAATTAGGTCACCCGGTTTAAACGTAATTTCGCGTCGGTGTTGGTCATAGTACTTCTTTTGTTTCTCCTTTGATTTCCGAATCTGCTCTACGACTTTTTCGTTGAGATGGTCAAGCCTCGATCGGGTTGTTTCAATGAATTCCCGTTTCTTTAACGAACGAATTGGGGGTAATTTCTCCGCTAGGAATCTCTCCAGCGGTCCACAGAGTTTCCTCCCCGTGGCCAATTCCGAAGGCGTGACACCTGTCGTTTCATGTACGGCGCTCTTTATCGCAAAGGCAAAATCCGTTACATAAACGTCCCACGTCTTTTGGTCATCCTTAATGTAGGCGCGGAGCATTGGTTTTAAATCACGATTAATTCGTTCGGTCGCGTTCGTTTGGGCGTGATACGAGGTGGTCCAACGCTGACGAATACCCCACGATTTGCAAATCGAGTCCATTTCGTCCGAAATAAACTGAGGGCCTCGATCCGATAAAAGATTTTTCGGATACCCCCAAACGTTAAAAACACGTTCCCGTAGCGCGTTCGCGATAACCTTGGTCGTGGCGCGCCTAATGGGGACAGAGGTGACGAAACGCGTGTAATAATCTACTTTTACTAGTAGATATCGATTGCCCTTTTGACTTGGATGGAATGGGCCTTGAAGGTCGACACCCATCATTTCCAATGGGGCAGATACGAAGGTAGGAACCATTTTTCCCATAGGCCTCTGATTGAAAGGCTTCGTGACCTGACATTTATGAAAATATCGCACGTATACCTTAATATTTCGCTTCATTTTATTCCAAAATAAATTTGCTTCAGCCCGCTTTTGTGTCTTCCGGATTCCAAAATGACCGGATATGGGGTGGTCATGAATTTGTGCTTTTAATTTTGCCCTCAGGGCTTCCGGAACCACTAGCTTCATGATGTCCGATTCTTCTGGGCTGTCGAAAGGACAAACACGATATAGGACATCGTTTGAAATGGCAAAGAATTTGTGTACGTCCGAGGACGTATTCTGACTGTTCAAAGCTTGAAAAATGGGAATTAATTGTGGGTCGGTCTTCTGGTGGTTCGCAACGTCTTTCCATTCGGTGCCCAAATCGAGGGTGAGGGGACAAACTTGGTAAAATTCTTCTTCCTCCGCTTAGGTTTTGTCAATGTATAGGCCACATAGCAGATTTAGATCTGATTGTTCCCCTTCCGCGGGATTAACGGCCGCTCGCGAAACTGCGTCGGGTACCGCGTTATGTTTTCTAGCTCGATGGACGATTTTGAATGACATGAACTCCTAAATCGGTTATTACTTCGAAGTTCTGTCCTTCTAAGTATTCTCGCCATTTTTCTAGAGCCCATATGACAGCATATAGTTCAAGTTCTGTCGCGCTGTAATTCCGTTCTCCAGGCTCTAATGTTTTGCTGGCAAAGGCTATGACTAGCTCCTGTCCGTTAATCTCTTGCGCCAAAACGGCACCTAAACCTTCCTGACTAGCGTCGGTGCGTACGGTAAAGGGGAGATTGAAGTCGGGGAAGCCCAGAATGGGCGCCGAAGTAAGATTGTCTTTTAATGTTTGGAAAGCATTTTGGCAATCTGCGGTCCACTCCCACGGAATGTCTTGACGACGCAAGCGATTAAGCGGCTCAGCGATCTCAGAGAGAGACTGGATAAATCGCCTGTACCAGCCCGAAAGTCCAAGGAATCTAGCCAGATCCTTGTCGTTTTTTGGAACGGGGTAATCAGTCACCGCCCGAATTTTCTCAGGGTTCATAGACACACCCTTTGCCGAAACCACGTGACCCAGGAATTTAATTTCGCGGCGATCAAATTTGCTTTTCTCCGCATTGACCGTGAGTCCAGCGGCATGGAATCTCTCAAGAACGTTGCTAAGATCGTCGATGTGGCTCTCGGTTTCTTTTGAAAACACCACGAGGTCTTCGAAAAAGTTTCCCGCCGTTTTTGTCCTATTGTTTGACCGATAACTAACTTCATGCATCGTTTAAACGTCGCAGTTGCATTAGTTAAACCGAAGGGGATTACGTTGAAGTGGTAAAGTCCTTCGGAACAGGCAAAAGCCGTTTTTTCCTTATCCTTTTCAGCTAACGGAATTTGCCAAAAGCCAAAGTGGTGAAAAAGCAAGCGCCCTGCAATTTCTCGACCACCTGGTTTACCGTCGGCATTGGATAGGCGTCTTTTTTGGTTTTGGCATTTACTCCCCTAAAGTCGACGCAAAAGCGGAATTCGGGGTTAGTTTTAGGCTTAGGATAGGCTTGTTCCGTTAGGTCAGGCTTTTGAACTTCTTTCTTGGGTATAAGAACGATTGATGAGCACCAATCTGAGTTAGAGGGTTCAATGACCTTCGCTTCTAACATTTCGCGTACTTTGGTCTGTATGACTTTCGCGCGTAGTATCGATAAAGTGTGTAATTATATGTGTGCGACCCGGTTCATTGGTAAGCACGTCTGAATATTGGTTTATCACTTCTTCTATATTGTTTATTTGCGCGGTCGTAGATTGCTCGACTGAGATCGCCGATTGTTCGGGAAGAGGCGCGATACTATCAGCTCGAGTCAGAGGCGAGCGCGGGGAACCGTCACTCGAAAGGGTTGTCTGACCGGTGGGTTGGTATCGCGTATTTCAAACTATCGGCCGGTATCTCGTTATCGGCGAGTAAATCTTTAAAATAAGCGGCCGGGCCTGGGGAGAAGGGTAACCACACAGACGGTATTCTTTCATCGGGTTTAGATATTCCGAATTCTCCCTTGTGGGCAGAAAGAGCTATTCTATGCTTTCTTATAAAATCGGACCCGAGAATAACCGGAACACACAAATATGTTACAACAAGAAATTCATGCACAAAAATATTATTTTCAATATATACAGGTACCTTAACACGAATAATTGGTCCGTGATTGGTAATCGAAGAGTCGGCTAATTTTAAAGTTCCGACATATGGTTCAGAGTAATAACCTTCCTGCGATAATTTGTCCCACACGGACGTTACCATTAACGAAATTCGGAGGGCGCCACTGTCGAACAGCGCTATACCACTCCACGTGCTACCGAGTTTAATTTTTACATATGTATCCGTGCCAGGCAAATTACAGAAAGAAGGCTGACTTACAGTCGCAACAGGCAATGTTGTGGTTAAGTAGGGAGTCGTATTCTGGAAGGCGGCCTCCTCCTATGTGGTCGACTTCTAATGGCGTTTCCCGAAAATGGTCTCTCGTTTGCCTGGTGGTTTCGCTGCTGCACGTCTCTCGACGGTTGGTGGTTGTCACCCCCTTGTTCCTCTTAGCGCATTTTCTTCTGGCATTGGTCTTCGGTATGCCCGAAAAAGCGGCAGTACGCGCACTTGGGCCTTTGGCGGAATGGCTTTTGTGAAGGATTCTGAGCGTTATTGTTACTTTCGGGTTGCGAAGATGCTCCGTTTGAAGGCACGGAACGCGATAACGAAGTCGACTGGTTAATCGTGGGTACTGCCGGTTTAGGCGTGAAATTAACATAAGAAGGTGGAGTATGTCCTTTTAGCATTCTTTTGGAGTACAGTTTTTGCTCCGCTATTAATGCTTCCACCCGCGAACCTTCTGAGACTAATAGTTCGACTGTTATATCTCGCGAATCCTCCGGATATTTCATCTTTTCCCGAAAATAAGGATTTAGAGCTTCGCGAACTCTCTCAGCGACCTATATTAGCCTATACAAAATCAAGGCCCGAAAAACAGGCGAAAATAGTACGGGCCGCGCGGCCAATGCTAATTCACCCCGAAAATTCCGACGCCTGAAAAACAGGCCAAAATAGCTTAGGAATAAGATGAGGCTAATTTCGCTTGAAAAGTCAGAAGCCCGAAAAACAGGCCAAAATAGCTCGCTCGCGATTGGGCACTATTTTGTCCTGTTTTTCGGGCCTAAATAGCAGCGCCTCATCGGGCCAGCTATTTACGCCTGAAAAACAGGCCAAAATAGTGTCAGGCTATTTCGGCTCGAAAAACAGGCCAAAATAGGCACTACGAAATTGATTGGCATCCAGCGAGAAGATCGTATTTCCGTCTTTTCGTAGGTGATTACAAAGATGGTTGGCCAATTAACATTACAACAAAAGGATTAAGTTTCGAAAATCATCATGTCACTTTGAACGAAAGGTTTTTAAAACTAAAGGAGCGATTATTCATAAGGGTGAATAGATGGCCGAGGGATATTATGTGAACTTTGTGAGGAAAGACAACGGCTGGTACGAGGTCAGTGATGCTATGATTAGAAAAAGAGAGAAATTCGTCACTGTTCTGCTTTAGGAAAGAGTACAGACATTTTAAAGGGAATGTAAAGTGCCTGGAGTCCTTATAAAATTTAACCCTGAGGAAACAGTAAAATTAATGGTACCTGGCAAAGTTGTACAAATAGTTTCATATTCCCTTTAAAGTAATTCATGACTGGGTAAAACTATCGGCCCTCGAACAAGTTTAAGGTTTTCGATGGTTCAGTGTTAACTATGAAAGAGTTTTCTTGGCAATAGCTGTGAAAAGGGAGAGGTGGGACGGTTCTAGGGCTTAGCTATTGCTACGAGAGAAAAAAAGCCACAAATCTTGCGTTAATTATAGAATTTCTAAGAGGTAGAAATTAAAAATAAAGGCCTAAACCCTGTTGGTAAAGCGTTTCAACTAAGATCGTAAAAAAAGCTACTTAACACTAAACCGACTTGTTGAACTGAAATTTAGACACGAGTTTCCAAATTCTAAACCAATATCAATTCCAATAAATTTTTTCAAAGAGTTCGCTAAATATCAGTTTCACAACTTCATTAACAACGCTCTAATTTTTTTTCGGTAAGACACCCTTTAAATTCAGTTTGCGTTTGTACTTTCCACCAAAATGTCAAGTTGATGATTTCGGCATTACTGCGAATTGCCTAATTACATACGAGACAGATTTTATGGGATTGACAGTTTGCGACATGCAAAACAGAGACTGTATGATGAGAGCCTGCCAAGATTGTCCTGGAAAAAAGGGACTACTAGAAAATTAACATTTGAACGTGCTTCTGGAAGATCACGATGAAATTAAATTTATGCAATGGGTGGCCACTGATAGTGCCAGACTTGTCACTTTGACTGAGAGTAGTGAGGACATTCTAAATTCCTTGGCTACCAAACTTCTTCAATTAACAAGACATCATTATACCGCGAAATCACAGGCCCTTACCTAAAATCCCTTAAAGGATCTCTATCACCTGAAAATGTTATAGTTCTTGGTGATTTGGCTGAAAATTATTCTTTTGGCATTCAAAAAGAGGCTCAAGGATTCCATTGGGACAATTCGCAGGCCACAGTTCATCCATTTGTTATTTACTACAAATTAGTTGAGAATGGTGAACTTGAACACTTAAATTTCTGTATTATTAGTAATACCAGAGTCCATTCACCCGGAACTATCTACACATTTATCTACAAATTAATACCACTCATAAGTTCTTACGTACCTCGAGTAAATAAGCTTTACTATTTTACTGACGGATGTGCTGGACAAAACAAAAACAAATACAATTTCGTCAATGTTTGCCGCCACAAAAACGACTTCAGTTCGGATGTAGAGTGGCCCTTTTTTCTACATCACATGGAAAGGGTCCTTGTGATGGAATTGGGGGAACAGTTGAACGCAAAACGGCCAAAACAAGTCTACAAAGACCACTCTTCGGTGAAACATTAACCCCAGTTGATATGTTTAACTTCTGTTCTTCAGCGTTTCAAAATATCAAATTTATATACGTGGATAATAATGAAGTTTTAAGGGCATCTGATCTATTTTCCAAAGCTATAACAATAAAAGGCACGCAACGCTTCCATACATTTATCCCAAAATCGATAAATGAGTTTGTTGCACCTCTGTCGGCCGACGTTGACCTTAAAGCAGTCAAAATATCTAGCGCAGAAGAAACTACTGAAGATGTTGAAAACTTCAATGTCGGAGATTTTGTGGCTTGTTTTTCCAAAAATATAAGCTGAATTGGAATGATTGAGGATGTATCAGATGAATTTGGAGACAACTACGTTAAATTTATGCGTCCATCTGGTATATCCGAGACATACTCATGGCCGCGCAGAAATGAAAACTGTTGGATACCTGGCGAGAGTATTTCTATTAAAATTGATGTCCCAACTAAGTAGCCCAACATTGATTGTTACAAAATCAAAAATGACGACAAAATAAGGTTATTGTATGTGTTGTCAAAGCACAACTCCTAGTTGCAACAACTTTCAAAATGATACATTAATAACCTAAAATTTCAATTTCTTTATAAACAAAAAATTTAAAAAAATTCAAAAATCAGTATCTCTGAAACTAAAAATATTGCCTTGTGGTTTTGAATGATACTTATTTTAAAATGAGCGAGAATTTTGAAAATGGCAAAATTTCTGTAATTGGAGTGACGTGGGTGGTAAAAATCTAGGTTTTCCCAAATAAATAGTGAAAATATTAATTATCTGTTATTTATTTATTTAAACGGTGTTGATAATCGGTTTTAGCGTCAAAAAGCATTAATAATAAGCTTTCACCCAATATGTTTCGAACTTTCGATATTTAGTAGTTGAGATTTATTTAAAAATGATTAGTCGCAATCGCCAATTATTATATTATGACCTATGCTGTATATCTAGAATCCATCAACCGATCACGCTGAAAATTTCAGAATCGTTTTTAGAAGCCCAAAAAACCTTAAGGACAAAAAATTATTAAAATCATAAAACATCGGGTTCAAAATTTCTATGTCTGTGTGTCTGTCTGTCTGTTGTTACACCCACGTGACCGCGTTCGCAGTTTGCAAATCGGAGCAAACGTGTTCTCAATTTCCGGAAATTTCGAAAATTGTATTACACTTACAAGCTATTTCTCCGTCGCCTGTCTAACACCACTAGCCTCTGGTCTTCGTCCATCCCACATGGACACCAGTCTGTACACACAGGCTTCTAATCACCACCATCATCTCCTCTTTGCCCATTCCACATGGACACCAGTCTGCTTCTACTCACCACCATCTTCTGGTCTTTGTCCATCCCACATGGACACCAGTCACACCACCATCATCTGGTCTTTGTCCATCCCACATGGACACCAGTCTGTACACCTGGCTTCTACTACATCATCATCCTTGAGGTTAAGACATACGCGGCGATCTGCCAGGGTTACGAGAAACGTCTGGCCTCCCTAAGGTGGGGCTTCCACCAAAGGTTCACGCAATTGCGCTGTTCTTATCCATACCTGCTATTCGAAACCGTTATATACTATCTATTTGAGTAAGGCGAAAAAACAGTCGTATCCTTCAATTCAAACGTCAATATTAGTCAAGTCTCTTAAGAATGTTTAATTGTTCTTTTTTAAAACGATGTAACGTTCTATAAGGCGAATAACTAACGAAGAAAATATTTTATATTAATTATATTAATTATATTTATTTTATTATTTAAGATAATCTTGTTTCTCAAATCAAAATTATTACGGAAAGAGTTCAAAAGCAGTCTATGTTTTTGTCTGTGTGTGTCCGTCCGATGTTACACTAGTGCGCTGCGTTAGCAGTTATTTTTCTTTTAATGTGTAAAGAAATCCTACAGAACCTTAATATTCACTTTTTCCATTATATAAAGTGAATATGTGGAAATATTTTTCGTAATTACGATGCATTTAGTACTTTTGTAGTTTTAAAGCTCTGTTTCATTTTGATATTCCAAGGATATTTTTTAATATTATTACTTGAAATGGCTGTTTATATATTACTTAAGCTATACTATATCTGTATATAGAATAATCCTTGGTTTAGTGATTTCATAAAGAAAGCTAAGGCCTGAACTGTGTCGGGTAAATCAAGTAGTATCCGCAATAGGCTTAGTGATCCAAAGAGTAAATAATTGAGACCAGAGGTGAAGTAAATTTTGGGTTTTGATTTTCGTGTGTAATGAAGGGACATTAACGGTTCAGAGTGAGCCGAAAGTTAATTACACGCTTAAATAAACAGGTTTAGATATTATAATAGAAGAAAGCATCATGGTTGCAATTAGGTCAGTGAAAGGTCTAATCGTTATCGGGTTATAGCTTCGAAGTTTTCATTGTTGTGATAGTGAGCATTGACTTTCAATGCGTCTTACCACAAGTAAGTATTGGTGATTTTTAACGTTAACACTCATGTTGGCAAACTAAGAATATCGTTGAGGTGAAACGAGACAGTAGTATTTATACTGCAAACCAGTTGTGAATGTAGCTATGAGAATATAGGGTAAACTGCTAAAGCGTAGACAAAACCGCCTTTACAAACACATAAAGGTTATATCTCTCCAAAAATTATATACTTCATTTCCTGTTCTCTTCCCCATTGATTGATTTCCGTATGTCCAAGATTTATCCTTATTGGATGTAAATAGTCGTCCGCATTACTGTATATTCGCAATGCTTGGAATACAACTTCAATAATTCCTAATTTTAACTTCAAATAGAGAAATAATTCTACGTCTAGGTAAATAACTTTGTAGTAGTAGACCTCTTGACTCGGAGAGGTAATATTTTGGTTTTCCCAACTTGTTACTCCTAAAACGACAGTTTTCATTCCAACTACTAGCAACCAATCAGAGGCCGAACTTTACCTACGTAGGTAATGGGTTGAAAATGGCGACCGATTTTAAATCTGGCGTTCAAAATTTAAATTTTTATTCACGTTTATTTTAAATAATAAATGTTTCTCGCGATTTCTACTACCCCCTTGTTTTTAGGGGTGGTTAATTTATAGAAAACCAATGTTAGTTTGACCAACTAAGATAAATCCGATTCTATCCCTTTAAATTGAGCCGCTGAACAAAAAACTATTTCCAACTGTTGTTGTTTGACGCAAGAACGACTCTGAGACTAACTGGTTACAAACTCTTCATTAATTTACTTAAAACATTAATGTTAATTTCCGGAAACACTACTGACTGAACACTGACTGACAACTGACATCTGACAAACGTTATCAGAATGTTATCCGGTTATATAGTTAAAGGCATCGCGATAAAAAATAGAAGGTTACAAGAACGACCGCAATGCATAAAAAACACAAGTATAAAAATAAAATCTGGATATAGATAAAAAACAACCGTTATTATCTCTAATCTACAACAGTCCCTTTTAAGATCGGTGGTTTCAATCTTCTATCCAGGAGGTGGTTATTTAATTATTTCCAGTCCCAGGGCTTTGACGCAGAAGAGGTGCTTCGTACAGATGTCAGCTGCCTTTTCCTCTGTTGGTAGATACCGCAAGGCTATATGTCCCTGGTCGTACGTGTCTCGAATGAAGTGGTCCCGGATATCAATGTTCTTGGTTCTGGTATGGAAAAAAGGATTCTGAACGAGTTTCTGGGCACCCTGGTTGTCGTTGTACAGCTCGCTGGCCTGAACTGATACTCCATGTTCGTTGAGAAGTCCTTTAAGATATATGGCTTCTTTGGTTGCGTCGGACATTGCCATATATTCTGCTTCTGTACTGGACAAGGCAACGGTTCGCTGTTTCCGTGCTTCCCAGGATGCTGCAGCGCCGGCTAGTTTGAAGACATATCCAGTATATGACTTTCTATCTGTCGGACAGCCTCCATAGTCTGCGTCAACGAAACCCTGTATTGGCAATCCGGTCTTCCGATAAAGCAACCAATGATGAAGAGTTCCCTTCAGGTATCTCAGAACTCTCAGAAAAACATTGAAGATGCAGACCAGCATCTTAGCGCTGGCCCGTTTGAGCCATTGTAAGGTAAGACCATCAGGACCAGGAGTAGGCGATTCGCATTTGGTTAGGCCATCGGTGACTTCTTCGAGCGAGATGGGGTAGTAAACTTCCGCCTTGCGAGGGCGATGGACGACTGGATCGAAGTCTCCCTTCGATGGTTGAGAGAAGAGAGTACCGTACGTGGCGTTGATATCTCCAAGCGATGGTTTAGAGGCCACGTCGTCGAGATTGTTGAGGACTTCGGCAGCTAGGCGTTTGCGGTTAGTTTTATAGAGGCACTGTAAGTATTTGTAGCGCCGACGTTTTTCTTTTCGACGATTGACGGTGAACCGACGTGGAGGCTGATGCTGTTCCCTCTAATTCTCACGGGCTTCAGGAAACAGTTTTCGCACGCAATCCAGCGTAAAGGCGCCGTCGATAATGCCATGGCATATAAGACGAGCCTGTGGATCGGTGTCGTCGATGTGGTCGTAGAAGAACTGCCGCAATTTATCTGTCCCCGAGTCTTCAAGGAGGATGTCAATTTCCCGAGTGATATCATCATTGGACGAAGAGGATAGTCGCAAGAACACTTCCTCGTCGTTGGAATCTTCAGGTAGGTGGTTAGTTGCCGGCTCAACTGGTACTGGAACGGAGTCTTCAGGTAGGAAATTTCTTGCAGGGCCCTCGGATGCTGTAGGTCAAGATTCTTCAGGTAAGTCGGAAAGACTGTTTCTCGAGCGCAAAGACGCCACCCGTTGGCGATGGTCAGGATGTTGGCGTCGCTTCTTGATGGCTTCAGCAGAGTGACCAGGAAGAAAATCTCTAAGTAGGAGATTCATATTGCAGGACCTAGAGTCCAAGGTAGATTCGGCGACGGCAAGCATGTCCTTCTCTTCCTCAGACCAGTGAGACCTGGATGGTCGTCGTTGGGTGGCTTCATATGCTACGGTATGCGCGGAGTTCGTGAACCCCACGTCCCTGGGGTGTAGTGAAACGTCTCGTGCAGAAGTGTCAATGATAGTCTTCGGAACGTTGTGAGTCAGCTACCGGTTACAAGAGCAGACGACTTCCTCTTGCAGTGCGCGTGATGAGATGAGACGCCGTTCAGGTTCTTGAAGGCGTTTTGACAGATGCGGCATGAATATTGAATGCTAATGCCGCCGTGACGTTTGATGTGAGATTTCCAACTGATATGGTCCATGAACACTTCCCTGCCGATGCATTTAGGGCACGTATTACCCTCATTAACAGGATACTGATTACCCTCATTAACAGGATACTGATTACCCTCATTAACAGGATACTGATTACCCTCATTAACAGGATACTGATTACCCTCATTAACAGGATACTGATTACCCTCATTAACAGGATACTGATTACCCTCATTAACAGGATACTGATATGTTGCGGTCGCTGCTGCGCCACTGGATAAATTACTCGCCATCTCTTCTGTTTTAGGCAGACGGGAGTATAGAGTGCGTTGAGAACGGACGAGATCGAGCACTCAATAAGGTTTTACTTTCATTGAGGCTGTGGGTTTGCCAGGGACCATAATTGTTTCAACACCCCATGGTTTGGGCTTTAATGGGTGCGGAAAGGGAGTTAGGACCAGCCTTGTACGTGGGCCTGCAGCTCAATGCCGCAGTGACCGACTCTCACGTGCTTAAATCTCGGACGTGTACATAGGAACTTGTCATACACCTACTCTACTACCCATGGGACACCCTTAAAAATAACAAGCCGCCGCACGGATGCCTTGGC
>JAEQBA010000285.1:189407-284407 GCA_019434445.1 Phalangium opilio | reverse complement strand
AGGTAAATAATTACAGTTAATAGAGGTTTTTATATCATTTAAAGTAAGCTTTTCGACGTTCTTTGCGGCCAAGGCTTAAGTTGTATTTTAGTTACTCTGTTATATAGTGTTTATAGTGTCTTTCCTTTTAAAGATTATAAGAAAGCTAATTTCCAGCTCTGTTTGGAATTACAAAATACGTAGTCTGCTTCGATTCATGCTACAAATCCCAACCCTAGGGCCAAGGTTTTACGCTTCTTGTAACTTAATACTGTATCTATGACAGTAAAAAATGGCATATATATCCAAATTATTATGGTTTAGAAATCAACGGTAGTGTTTTGACCCTGTGAAGAATTCGACTTCAAAATATTACAGGAAAGATGACAAAATTTCCAATTTGTTTTCCCTTCGGCAGTTAAAAGAGTGGTGTTAATGTTAGCGCTGTTAAGTCAACATTCTCATTTGAGGACTGGTATAAACGGTTTCATTATTTGTTAATCTCACTAAAATGCTACTAATTGTCAATGTGTGTGGTATAATTCCTGAAACTAAACCAATGTAGAGGACCAGATTATTCGTTAAAACAATTTTGATCCTATTGAATCAGTCATACAGAGATGTTACGTTATCATTTTATAAACTACTTGTTACTAACAGTGGATTGTTTAATTCATAAGAAACATTTTCGCTGGTTAATCCAGGAGGACAGTGTCGTTATATAACTTAATTAGTCAAATAATTTTCATGTTTACAACCCAGATTCTCTCAACCTAACCACGTTAGAAACGGAGGGTTACGTTGTTTTCTATTTCCACAGTCCACATTGCCGTTTGTTTATTGGTTTAAATTGCTATGAATTGTAAAGGTATTTGATTTAATTACTGATATTAAAGCTAAACTATAGAATAACATCATTCATTAACATATTGTATAGATAATCTTTATGTTACCACAAACCTAGCTCAGGATATGATAAAAATTTAACGCAATTTGTTGGAAATAATCAAAAACTCCTCTAAACATTAGAGTTAAGGTGAATTATTTTTTAAAAGACATTTTATAAGCTTAATGAGCACTGACGACAAGTTAATTTCAACGTAATTAACTGTAATTAAGGTAAAAGTAAACTAAAATATACATTTTTTTGGATGAAAACTCAGATAACTCTTAAATGATGTTCTTGATTAAGATTGTATCTACCCAAGCCGTTGGTAAAGCCCCACACATAAGCTAATTTAAATTATCTCCAAAGTACCTTAATAGGCGCGAAATTCAAAACTTTAGCGTAAAATGAGAATCTAAAACTCCACTAAAAATTGCAATTAAGGTGAAGTATACATTTAAACTCATTTTATAACACTAAATGTATAGTGCCAAAACACAGTCCTACGTTAATTAAACATAATTAACGTGAAATTAAACCAAAATATACATTCCCTTACGAAAATAATGGGTCTTCATTTAGGAGCAGTTTAGACCAGTTGCTATTTTCACGTTGTTAAGAGGTTTAAGACCTCTTCTAGACATCTAGAATACTTCTATTTGAGGTCTTTTAGAAGTATTCTAGACGTCTAGAAGAGGTCTTAAACCTCTTAATAATTTGCACCTGCGCGAAACCATTTTTAGTCTGATTTTAAGATGGTCTACAGACCTCTGTATAGAATAGCCCTATACAACGTCTGTTAAAAGTATGGTTAGAAGATGTCCCTGAGAGGTCTGATTGGAAGATGCTCTGTAGAAGTCTGAAGAAAAGATGCTCTGTAGAAGTCTGAATAGAAGATGTTCTCGAGAAGTCTGAATAGAAGATGTTCTCGAGAAGCCTGAATGGAAGATGTTCTCGAGAAGCCTGAATGGAAGATGTTCTCGAGAAGTCTGAATGGAAGATGTTCTCGAGAAGTCTGAATGGAAGATGTTCTCGAGAAGTCTGAATGGAAGATGTTCTCGAGAAGTCTGAATGGAAGATGTTCTCGAGAAGTCTGAATGGAAGATGTTCTCGAGAAGTCTGAATGGAAGATGTTCTCGAGAAGTCTGAATGGAAGATGTTCTCGAGAAGTCTGAATGGAAGATGTTCTCGAGAAGTCTGAATGGAAGATGTTCTCGAGAAGTCTGAATGGAAGATGTTCTCGAGAAGTCTGAATGGAAGATGTTCTCGAGAAGTCTGAATGGAAGATGTTCTCGAGAAGTCTGAATGGAAGATGTTCTCGAGAAGTCTGAATGGAAGATGTTCTCGAGAAGTCTGAATGGAAGATGTTCTCGAGAAGTCTGAATGGAAGATGTTCTCGAGAAGTCTGAATGGAAGATGTTCTCGAGAAGTCTGAATGGAAGATGTTCTCGAGAAGTCTGAATGGAAGATGTTCTCGAGAAGTCTGAATGGAAGATGTTCTCGAGAAGTCTGAATGGAAGATGTTCTCGAGAAGTCTGAATGGAAGATGTTCTCGAGAAGTCTGAATGGAAGATGTTCTGTAGAAGTCTGAATGGAAGATGTTCTGTAGAAGTCTGAATGGAAGATGTTCTGTAGAAGTCTGAATGGAAGATGTTCTGTAGAAGTCTGAATGGAAGATGTTCTCGAGAAGCCTGATTGGAAGATGTTCTCGAGAAGCCTGATTGGAAGATGTTCTCGAGAAGCCTGATTGGAAGATGTTCTCGAGAAGCCTGATTGGAAGATGTTCTCGAGAAGCCTGATCGGAAGATGTTCTCGAGAAGCCTGATTGGAAGATGTTCTCGAGAAGCCTGATTGGAAGATGTTCTCGAGAAGCCTGATTGGAAGATGTTCTCGAGAAACCTGATTGGAAGATGTTCTCGAGAAGCCTGATTGGAAGATTATCTCGAGAAGCCTGATTGGAAGATGCTCTCGAGAAGCCTGATTGGAAGATGCTCTCGAGAAGCCTGATTGGAAGATGCTCTCGAGAAGCCTGATTGGAAGATGCTCTCGAGAAGCCTGATTGGAAGATGCTCTCGAGAAGCCTGAATGGAAGATGCTCTCGAGAAGCCTGAATGGAAGATGCTCTCGAGAAGCCTGATTGGAGGATGCTCTCGAGAAGCCTGATTGGAGGATGCTCTCGAGAAGCCTGAATTCAAGTCGTCCGATGTTTAAGAGAAATTCGGGCTGAGTCACGGAATAAACGTATATAATATTTTTTCAATCATCACCATTAGTTTAAGCATTTTAGGTATTTTTATTTAAATGATAATGTCTTCGTGCACATTTCCTTCAATGTCACTCCCACTTTGTTGCTCAACGGCGACGGACTTGCATTTCCCAATAGATTCTTCATTTGAATCATCTGCTCTGCTGCATGGCTACAATAATCGGAATTATTTCACTATCATTTAAAACTTAGAACACCATAGAAGAATAAATCTTCTTTTTTAGATTTACCATTTTTCGTTGTTTATAGTCTCAATTAAGTTGGCCATTTCAGATATTTCAGGCGTCGTTGGTAAAATCTATAAATATTTACACGCCACAAATAGAATATTAAGTATACTTTTCCCTGCTTACTATTAAAACAGCGTAAAATATTTACTTGGTACAATTTAGTCAAACGATGCAGGTTTAGTATGAAAATTAATCCGATGATACCTGACAGATCTTTTAAAAACGGGAATATGGAAGCGCGAAAAAACCGTTATGTACATAACCTGCAGGCTCTCACCCGACTGTGGCTCGATGCTCGAACGTTCATTTCCCGCCTTTAGCAAGTAGTCCACTTAGCCTTGCGAAACCGTATCGTTACCGTTTTAAGTTCGTAAATCATCCGAAAGAGGGCGCCCATTACCTAAGTCCGAAAGAATTGTTTAAGAAACGTTATCAGATGGCGTTCTGTTCGTATTTGGATACGTGACGTTACGTTAACGATACGGTTTCGCAAGGCTTAGTGGACTACTTGCTTTTTTATTATACTTCCACGCATGCGTCAGGCTGTTTCTAGGCTAGAAACCTCTTATTTTTAGACCTTCTCACGCTTTCATGTTTTTTCCTTTGACCTTCTACAGTATGCATGTTCATTTCCCGCCTTTTTCTTACACAACCTGGCTGTTTTTAGGCTAAAAACCTCTTATTTTTGGAACTTAAGCAAAAAGTCTCGAGCTTTAATTTCTAGACCTACAGTCTGCCCTTTTAAAGGTACTTATTTTAGACCTTTCAAACTGTTCGAACGGAAAACTTATACGAGTTTAACGCTGCTAAGAATGAAAAGACATAACTGTTTCATTACATACCAAAATAGCGACGGTGGCTTAGATTAAGGATAAATTATTTCTTTCTTAAACACGAACCCCCCCCCCCCTTCAACCGAACCCCAGAATATTTTGCTATTGTTAAGAAACTGATAGTTGATGATTGCTTTACAACGGAGACCTAGCCTTCTTAAATCGGCATCCCATAAAAATGGTTGTTTACACTAGAAATGATGGCACAGAAAAAATTTCTGTCAATAATATTAATTCGCATCAGACTTCTGTTTGGGTTGGGGATGATATTTTTCTAAATGACATTGTTAACGTGTTGGAATATGACAAGATCATGAATAAACATAGACGTCTGAAAATGTAGATCATGATTTTCTGCGTCTATAAGGACTTGCAGCTTACGACGTTATCCTAAACCCTGAGCATAAGCGTCTATAAGACTGCTTAAACATCTTAATATTAGAACGGACTGAAAAACGTACCTCTTGGAAAGAGGTAGAATTAAAACCTCTAAGTTGGTCTACAAGGGCAACAGATTTTGGGTGTCTTCTTTAACCCTGAACATAGGCGTCTTTAAGACGTCTTAAATATCTTAATGTTAGACTGGACTAAAGAACCTCTTGGAAAGAGGAAGAATGAAGACCTCTAAGTTGGTCTACAAGGGCAACCGTTTTTAGATGTCATCCTTAACCATGAAAATAGGCGTCCTTAAGACGTCTTAAACATCTTATCTTGGACCGGACTGAAGAAACTCTTCAAAAGAGGAAATACGTAGGACCTCTATGTTGGTCTACAAGGGCACCAGAATTTAGATGGCATCCTTAACCATGAAAATAGGCGTCTTTAAGACGTCATTAAACATCTTAATGTTAGACCGGACTGAAGAACATCTTGGAAAGACGAAGAATGAAGACCTCTAAGTTGGTCTATAAGGGCAACCGATTTTAGATGTCATCTTTAACACTGAACATAGGCGTCTTTAAAACGTCTAAACATCTTAATGTTAGACCGGACCGAAGAACATCTTGGAAAGAGGAAGAATTAAGACCCATAAGTGGGTCTACAAGGGCAACCGATTTTAGATGTCATCTTTAACACTGAACATAGGCGTCTTTAAAACGTCTAAACATCTTAATGTTAGACCGGACCGAAGAACATCTTGGAAAGAGGAAGAATTAAGAGCCATAAGTGGGTCTACAATGGCAACCGATTTTAGATGTCATCTTTAACTCTGAACATAGGCGTCTTTAAGACGTCTTCAGCATCTTAATGTTAGACTGGACTAAAGAACCTCTTGGAAAAAGGAAAAAGTAGGACCTTTATGTTGGTCTGTAATTTAGGGAATCCAGAATTGCTCTTGGCTAAGACCGTGCAAAGACGTATCATAAGCCTAAAATGGATCTTAAGTTAGACCATCTTAAAACTAAAGCTAAATATTGGTCTTATAATAGCCTAAAATAAACCTTCGATCATCCCTATTTTTAACTTAGACTAATCAAGAACAAAATAAGACTTCTTTTAGTGTTTAAAGTGCAAGAATAGACCATGTTTAGACCGATTTATTTTCGTAAGGGTTTTTTGGATAAAGGCTCAAATAACTTTTAAATAAACTCTTTAATTTTGATTAAAACTACCCGAGCCATTGGTAAAGTCGAATATTTTCTATTTGACACTTAAGTTAATTTAAACTATTTTAAAGTACAATAATTGCCGCGAAATTCAAAAGTTTTGGGTTACAAAATGAATTTGCGGAAAAAATATTAAACTGCACTAAACATTGCAATTAGGGTAAAAATTCAAATAAATTTTAAGCTTAATCCACTCTCACGAGAACCACGCTCAAATTAAGATTAAAACATCACAAGTTTTTCGTACAGCCACAGTAGTTTCCTATTTCACTTTCAAACTAATTTAAATGATCGTTAAAATACATCAGAAGCGCATACATTAAAATTTTAGGGTGATTGCAATTAAAGTTAATATTTTATTGAAACTTGTTTTATAAACGAAATCCACGCTAGATAAACAAGATAAGCCGTTAAATTAAACTTAAGTATAATTAATGTGAAATTAGCCCAAAACACGAATGTTTTGGGTAAATTCATAGATACCTTATAATTAGACTAACAAATTAAAATTAAAACTACACTTATCTTTCACCCAGCCTCCATTTTCCTGTTGAATTCTTACGATTAATTAAATTGTCATTTAAAAGCATTTTTCCCATTTTTAAAAGAGAGCCATTGAAAAGGCGCGATATTTAAAAGTTTTGGGGCAAAATAGTGATTGTTCCGCAAGAGTCAAGCAGGCACTCCTCTAAAGTTTGCAATTTAGGAGAATTTCTTATTCAAACTCGTATAATAAACTGCAATAACACTAATAAAAGAAGATAAGCCGTTAATTTCAACTTAATAACCATATTTAACGTGCAATTAATCGAAAACAACAGGTTTTTTGGGTAACTATAGATAACCTTTAACTGAAATAAGAAAATAAGATTAAACTACGCGAGTTCTTTCAGCCTAAACGTTTTCCTATTTAACACTAAAATTAATTACATTATCACTATAATGCATTTAATAGGCTCCAAATACAAAATTTTAGGGTTAGGAATGTGTCAAAATGTAACTTTTCCATTTAAATTTTAATATATCATTAACATAGTTCGTAAAATCACCAGCAACAATTTAATCTGGCAACATTCAATGCTGTTGGTCTGATCTCGACAATACTGTATGTGTATACAGTGTTACGAAACAAATATTTTTCTTCCATATTTCAAATACCGTCGTTTTTAAACTTCTTTCATAAATAAAGTACAACCATAAGTCTATTATGTAAGGTCCCCATAATAGACTTATGGTACAACATTATATGGATATCAAAATCAATGTTATTGGATATAAGTTAAATGTAATTAACGATAATTAAGTACTTCTTTAAGCAATTAGAAATAGATCAACCCCAAATGTTTGACGGTAAAGCAAAAATAAAATTATTCAAATTTTAATTACATTAAGACTGAAGTGACAGATATTATAAAAAAACGTCTTGGTTTGGACCAAGGCCGAAAAAACAAACGATATGTGTGAGGTTTATCATTTGACTGAAGTTTCAGATATTGCAATTGTTTTAGTTATTTTTATCCATTTAATCCTTAATCAGTATTAAATTCAATCAACTGATTTTACTGTTAATCGATCCATTCCCTCTAAATTAATTGAAAAAATTACATATCTACGCTTTTTCAAGAACAATTACATTTTCCGAAAACATTTTATCATGAAATTAATTATTTTGAAGGGATTTCGTGTCGATGATTACTAACTTGAAAGCACATTGACGGTCATAGTTTTAATTAAGGCTGGCTTGACAAATTTTGAAGTTTGCAGCAAAAAAGTTTAAATCTGTAGTAAGTTTCTGAGAAGACTGATGTTCAAGAAATTATGATAAATAACTTATTTTGCTCAAACTTATTTATAAACTAATGTCGTCCTCATAAGACAAAGCATCAACGTTTATCGTGTGTGGTTTCTTTGAGTAGGTGGCACTCTGTAGCACACAAAGAATTTATTATTTTATTTTAATGTATGCGCTTTTGATGTAACTCCCCCCCCATTCCTTCATATTCCCAATATATACAGTTTTACAATCACCAGTGGTTCCAGTGTATGGGTCATCTGAGCCGTCGCAACACACTCAGCCAATATTATCATATAGTTCGAGACCTTTTCACATTAGTGAACGGTACATGACTCTCCGGACTTGCCCGCCAACATTAATAACCTAAAACTATAAAACATTCGTGTACATGAATGATTACGGTTGTGGCCTGACACTCGCTAGCGCCTGAAGGACCGATAACTCAGTGTAATCGGTGTACATTTGTAAGTGAGTGGACCATTTTGGAAATTACATACAGATAATTAAAACACAGGGGTGATACCACCATTGAGGTCTTCTCTCTCTCTTGCCTAGAAGCACCGCTATAGGCAGTGAGATTTGACTAGCCTCTTGCCTGTAGTGAACTTTGGCACAGTCTGGCGGTGACCCTTGGTGTGAGGGAGAATACCCCAATGGTGGCCTTGTCCCTGTGTGTTTTCCTAAATGGTCTTTATGCGTACTAAAAGGATTACACGTAATACGTAACCGGTGTACAAGTAGCGCCAACAATGTAGAAAGGGGTGGTGACGTTTCAAATGAAGACTGAATTATGACCAAGAAATTCTAAAGCACGGAAAGGGAAATTGCAGTGCAATCTTTTCTTCATAGAGGCGACAATAGAAATGTAGCATTTCGTTATACGAAATTAAATGTATAAATTAGTGCAACACCCTTGTTTGGAATCCACTATTAAATATTTACATTTTCCTTTCGAATTATGTCAAAGTTCACCTGCTCTTTTAAGAAAGTCAGTAGAATATTTCAAATATTCTATATTGACACCTCAATACGTACTCCCTTCAAAATAATTAATTTCATGATAAAATGTTTTCGGAAAATGTAATTGTTCTTGAAAAAGCGTAGATATGTAATTTTTTCAATTAATTTAGAGGGAATGGATCGATTAACAGTAAAATCAGTTGATTGAATTTAATACTGATTAAGGATTAAATGGATAAAAATAACTAAAACAATTGCAATATCTGAAACTTCAGTCAAATGATAAACCTCACACATATCGTTTGTTTTTTCGGCCTTGGTCCAAACCAAGACGTTTTTTTATAATCTCTTAGGACCGACTGACCCATGTTCAACTGCTGTTAACATGGAACCCTTCTCCGCCTCAGTCCTCAAGGTTCTCACTCGAGTATTTACTACTACCACCAAGATCTGCACCAGAGGCGGCTCCAGGCGAGCTTACGCTCGGCACCTTCGACGCGCGCCTCTGCGCCCCTCCTACTCACCGCGGCTTAAAACACCATGGTTTATTCGGCTGTGGCGGCCGGGTATGGGGTCGACGCTGGAGCGCCATCCATTTTCAGGGCTAGTTGCTTCGGCAGGTGAGTTGTTACACACTCCTTAGCGGATTCCGACTTCCATGGCCACCGTCCTGCTGTCTATAGCAACCAACACCTTTCATGGGATCTCATGAGCGTCTCGTAAATTGCCCCTTAGCCCTGCGTTTGGTTCATCCCACAGCGCCAGCACTGCTTACCAAAAGTGGCCCACTTGGCACTCGCATCCAAGTTGCCGTCCGGGCTTCAGTCGAGCAAACCGGACTTCTCACCCATTTAAAGTTTGAGAATAGGTTGAGGTCTTTTCGACCCCAAGGCCTCTAATCATTCGCTTTACCGGATGAGACTGCATTCTCCGAGTGCCAGCTATCCTGAGGGAAACTTCGGAGGGAACCAGCTACTAGATGGTTCGATTAGTATTTCACCCCTATACCCACGTCTGACGATCGATTTGCACGTCAGAATCGCTGCGGACCTCCACAAGAGTTTCCTCTGGCTTCCTCCTGCCCAGGCATAGTTCACCATCTTTCGGGTCCCAACGTGTACGCTCTTGCTCCGCCCCCCCCCCACGGGATCCCAAGTCAACCGGCCGAACCGGTCTTCACTTTCATTTCGCCTTTGGGCCTATTCAAGACCCAATGACTCGCGCACATGTTAGACTCCTTGGTCCGTGTTTCAAGACGGGTCGGGTGGGTTACCGACCTACTCGCTGCTGACCACCTGAGCATCGACGAGTGCGAACGGAAACCAGCGGAGATCGCCGGCAGCCGCTCACGCAAAGGTGAAACGACAAACCGAACGACAACACCTGTCCCGCCGCTTCGTTCCCTCTAAAGGGAGTGCTCGGCGTAGCCCGCACAGGGCTAAAACCGTCCCCGGTCTGGCGAACGCTCACTCATGAATCAAGCTGGCTAAAACACCGGTAGAAAGTCCGCGACGGAGAAACCACCGGCCATTTTCCGGCGCCCGCTTTCAAAGACGGACAACTTTCAGTGACCAGACTGGTCGCACCGTAGTTCGAACGGAAGGAAATGCGCCAAACGGCCCGGAGCATCGCCCGCCCGGCCGATTGAGGTCCTCACCGTTAGAGACGAACGACGCTCGCGGTCACGGCCGACTGAATCCCTCCGACGATCACCTTCGAGGGCCCAGCCGTTTACCTCTAAACGGTCTCACTGTTGAACTCTCTCTTCAAAGTTCTTTTCAACTTTCCCTCACGGTACTTGTTCGCTATCGTTGGCGTCAACTGACGGCAACGTTATTCGTTGTCACCTGGTTGATCATGCCAGTAGTCATATGCATGTCTAAGTACATGCCGAAATAAGGTGAAACCGCGAATGGCTCATTAAATCAGTTATGGTTACTTAGATATTATTTTTTTACTTGGATAACCGTGGTAATTCTAGAGCTAATACATGCAGCAAAGCCCTGACCTTAGGGAAGGGACACTTTTATTAGACCACGACCAATCGGGCTTCGGCCCGCTTACAATGGCGACTCTGGATAACTTTGGGCAAATCGCGCGATCTCGTATCGGCGATGTTTCTTTCAAGTGTCTGCCTTATCAACTTTCGATGGTAGGCTTCGCGCCTACCATGGTCGTAACGGGTTACTTGGAATCAAGGTTCGATTCCGGAGAGGGAGCCTGAGAAACGGCTACCACATCCAAGGAAGGCAGCAGGCGCGCAAATTACCCACTCCTGGCACGGGGAGGTAGTGACGAAACATAACAATACGGGACCCTTTTGAGGCCCCGTAATTGGTATGAGTACACTCTAAATCCTTTAACGAGGATCCATTGGAGGACAAGTCTGGTGCCAGAAGCCGCGGTAATTCCAGCTCCAATAGCGTATATTAAAGTTGTTGTGGTTGAAAAGCTCGTAGTTGAATCTCAGTTCCAGACAGGCGGTGTAAAATATTGTTATAAAAAATAGAATATTTTTAGGTCAAAAAATATTTAGAATTGTTATCTTAGACTTAAATGTTTTAAGTTCAGTAACGTGATTTAGATAACGTTAATTTTTGTTATCATTCCGAGCTGTGATATAGGCGAAGGAGAGTTAGTCGTAGTTATTTGTTTTGTTTAGTTATTTCAACCTTGTATCTTGAAAGCACTGTAGAGGAATGTCAATGTGAATTAAATTAATCTGAACGTTTTAAAACTGAGACAATTATTTCGTGAAATAGTACATGGTGCCGAAACCCGGGACGTTTATCAGAAGGCTAGTCGCGTACAATTAACGGTCTAGTATTACAAATTTCTCGAAATTTATCAGGTTGTAGTGTTTAAAATGGCGGAATCTGTTATCGCGGATTTAGAAAAAATTAAGAAGAAGCGGGCAGTGCAAAGGCGAATGGTGACAAAATTGGTGAACAAAATAAATAAATACATCGAAGAAGAAAACGACTCATCGGATACCCTTGAGGATTTATCAGAACAACTTACGGCTAAAAGGTCCACATTAAAGACAATGGTTGACGAAATTGAAGACAAACTGTCTGATGACGAAGAATTACAAACAGATATGGAGGCTTCCGAAGAATACACAGAAGGCATCATCAGCTGTATGACGAAAATTAAACGAACGCTAACACGGACAAGAAGGGGTAGATCGTGTCGAAGATTGAACAGCACGGCGAATGAAGAATCTATGCCAGAAGTCAACACTCGAAGGGAACCTAGTAGGGCGACTAGACTGCCACAGCTGGAACTTAGGAAATTTTATGGGGGAAATGAACGATTGGATGAATTTTTGGCCTCAATTTGAAGTAGCTGTACATAAAAACAAGCACCAGTGGACAAGTTCGTATATCTAATTATCCATTCTCACAACTATACTACATTTTAAGCACAATTTTTTTTTATTAATTTCAAATATTTCTTGCCTTGAAAGGAATGAAGGTGATCGTTTTAATAAGTATCACGAAACATTTACTTTTAATATTATTAACATACCTTTCGGAGATTCGAACCAACAACCTATCGCTTCGCAGTCCAACACCGTATCCACTACACCAGCGAATCGCTGACGGCTATAGTGTTTCAAGTTATATTGATGTATATTTTAGTGGCATATTCGGACGATTGGGATTTTGGTCCATCGGGAATATAGCCATTGGGCTAGAAATCTAAAATCATTGCGGGATATTCGGTCGAATGGGATTTCGGTCCATCGGGAATATAGCCTTTGGGCTAGAAATCTAAAATCATTGCGGGATATTCGGTCGAATGGGATTTCGGTCCATTGGGAATTCGGTTGAAAGGGAACATACCGTTATACGCGAGGGCAAAGCTATAAATCTTGTAATGAATCCCAAAGGTTTGGAGAAATTAGATTTGAAAGGTCCTAAACATAGCAAAGGACTAAATCCTAATGCCGTTGAACTAGATCGCTATAAAGGAGCTGTTCTGACAACCTTCGAAACCTTTATTAATTCGGCTGATGAAAGACTCACCATTAAATACGCTCCCAGTTCTTAGGATGAAAAAAAAGGAAATTGGTTTTCACGACGAGGATCTTTTGGTAATTCGTTTTACACGGTGTTTCAAAAAGCGCAATTTAAGGACTGAAGTACATACAGTGGGATTAGTTCTACGGGAAATATATTTTGAGTCGAAAATGTTGTGTACTTCTATAACATTTTGCCCTAACGCCCTTGCACAAGTGACGATGACGTCACGGAGAGGTATTACACTGGGCGTATCTATCTGTGTGTCTGTCACCGCGTTGGCAGTTGTCAAATCCGAGCAAATTGGTCCGCAGAAAGCAATATTAGCTTATACTCCATTATCATCGTTAGGATTAAGAAGTAGGCGGCGATAGGCTAGGGTTACGAGAAAGTCTAACCTCCCAATGGCAGTTATTCGGGGTTTCGTATCATTTATCGTGAATCAATCGCCTTATATACCCTGCATTTCCAAAAATTGTTGAAGAGGCATACGCTTGAATTCAAACGTCAACAATGAATATGTTTCTTAAAACGATTTAACTAGAATTATGTAAAGTAATGACGATTAAAATAATTAATACCCTTTATGTTTAATTTATTTAAGAAAAACCTCTTAATTGCGTCACGACTAAGATAGGTTTATTAAATTGGTTTCCCAACTTGTTTTAAGGGATCATCCGTAAAACACAAACACAAATCGCAACTTTTTTTAGACGGTGTGGTGTCCCCATTGTGACAAAATCGGCTGGTCATAGAAGTATAGAACATTTTAGACTCAAAATCGACTCGAGTAAATCATCATGTACTACCACCCTTAATGGATCACCGAGTATTAAGTAAGGGGGCATTTCAGGCTATGGTTGACGACGCTACAACTATATGGAAACGTATGACTGACCCGAATGACTTTGAGCTCAAAATGATGCACTATGGATATTTGAAACTTCATCAATTGCGGAAACCAATTTACCAGGGTTACAATTGTATTTTGATTGACGAAGCCCAAGATTGTAATCCAACTATGTTAAGCATAATTTTGAATCAAAAAGTCCCTAAAATCTTTGTGGGCAACCCCAATCAACAAATTTACGCTTTTTGTGGCGCCGTAAATGCTTTGGAAAGCATAGAACATACCCACGTATATTATCTTTCGCAAATAGGTCTTTTCCTACTTGAATATTGAACCCCCAATAAGTAATGCATTGTTACAGTCGTTTCGATTTGGTCCGGAAATTGCCTCATCGCAAATACGATTTTATTTGAAGCTAAAAAAAGAGCGCGTAGCCAAACTTTAGTCGGAGGAAAGCAAAAGGTTGGTTTGGTTTTTTGAAGTTTGAAGTTGATGGGCTGATCTGATTACGCTTCGCGTAATCCGCGTACACTAGTTAGACATAATTACGTAATCATATTGTAATATTCGTAATTCGTATAATACTGATGTAATCTCAGCTCACACGTGATGTATACTCCGTAGTCTTCGTGCAGTGTTCATACAAATAGGGAAATTCTGGAAAACTTAAATTTTGAGCCTCCTTCATACTGTTATTCCCTGGACGATCTTAAACAAAAAGCATAGTGATTCCCGTTGAATTAGAAGCAAACCATTCGAATCACGTTGAAGAAAGTCGAAAACAGGTAGCCTACTTCCAGCACCAATTTGGAGACGCCTGAGCCAGCAACTAAAAGAGCCAAACTTGAAATTGATAGAGAAAACAAGTTGGTGGATGACGTCAGAAAGATTTTATCATTCAGTGAGAATCTTAAACATTCCGCTGCAAGGTCGGATTTTGAACTAGCTACTCAACCCCTTAAAAGTACAGACTGTTAAAAAAGTCTTTGCGCGTTGCAGTTTTCGCACATATTTTACTATATTTCAAAAACTATTCAAGCTAGCGCTCTGGAATAAAGTGCGTTATAAAAGTTTTGCATTTCTCTTTCATATTTTACCCGTTCCACAGTTGTCCTTTGCATACTTATACCGGAAACCGGAAATGTCAAAATTATCAACTTTGAAAATATTGGATTCTCGAGGATATAAATGCGATTTTCGGATTCCTTGGGGTCGATTCATATTTGAAAAGTTTTCACCAAATTCAATTCGGATGAATAGGTCACGAGTAATCAGCCTTTATTCAAAAACTGGCAACTTCGATTTAAATGGCGATAATTCATAATCGAGTATCGAATCTTTGTCGTAATAATGCTTGTTAGATGTTATGGCACTTTATGCATATATATATGATTGGTCTTGTGGAGCGATACTTTGAAACAATTCAGAAGCTCGTCAAAGGGATGGTGAAGTGGAAAATTAAGTAATTTTTTATTGATTCTTCTATAAGACCAATCTGCATAGTGAATTATCCAGGAAATAACACCGAACGATTTTTATACGTCAATTAGTTTGAAATTTCATGGATAATTTTAAATAAGGATCTCCGACCAATCGCGTAGAGCCCTGTCCTTTTATAAACAATTTTCTCGTGGCACGTTCCGTGTTGAATCAATTTATTGCGAGATTTGAAACAATTTGCGTAATGTGACAATTGTGGCGCGAGACATGGAGCGTGCCACGAGAATTTTGTTAACAAAAAGGCACGGCATTACGCGATTGGTCGGAGGTCCTTATTTAAAATTATTCTTAAAATCTTAGCCTACTTTGAATATTAAATCAATGGGAGGTATTTGCTAAATTTTTCATTATGCAGACTGGTCTTATAAGAACCGATAAAAAATCACTTTAATTTCCACTTCCCCCTCCCTCTAAGAGAAAACTCGCGTCTTTTGAAGAGGAGAAACGGTTTGAAAATATTGTTATTTGGACCATGATATCATAATATTTAGAACTCATATTAATTACGTCTAGGTCTTCAGCCCGACTCATTGCAGCCTAGTGAAAATCTCATTCATGATGGCATATGCGCTTCACGAGATCCCTACAAATAGACATATTCAACTATTCCATTAAGAAACAACTTCAGAGGAGATGGCTTCTATGCTAGGAAGGTTCGCTACGCGATTGAGCTTCGCTAAACGGAGCCTGGGGTTGCCTATAGCCTCCCGCGTATAGAGCAAATGTCAGGCCATTGAAAGATTTTATTTTTGAGGTAGGAATAGGGAACAAAGTAATCTAGGCGCGCGTCAAAGTCCCGGACCCCCTTCGTCGGGACGGTGGGATATGAAAGAAGAGGCGGGTCATAGCGACAGAGGTAAAAAGGAATTACGTATTTTTCGCCGTCCCAGTCAGTAACGTCATAAAAACCTAGTTTAAGTGAGCCAATCTGAAATTCTAAACTTTTAATTACGTGTTGGAGGGAGGGGCTCTATATTGGGCTATGAGTCGGACTGAATTAAACACTGACCGTTCTCTATTCCTACTTCTAAAATTAAATATATCTCTGGTGAGGCTTAATAATAAAGCCGACCGCATCCAAAGCATGGGCAAAGGCGTATTTCAAAACTGACGTTCAAAGCTACCGATGGAAAAAAATTAAATGAAAAAAAAAATGAAAGCCGGTAACAATGATCACAACTGAAAATAACAGCTAACAGCTAAAACGAGCCCGAACGGTAAAAACTTGAAGTTAGTCTCTGCGCTGCTGGTCTGCTACTCCTTTCGTTTAGTTTCTATGGCAAGATTACTAGCTTTGGGAGGTATTTGGATATTAGGCCATTTTGTGTTTTAAGACTTTTATTGTGAAGGAAAGAAAACAAGCCTGTTTAAAGATATTTCGAATAACTTTTAATATCTTTATAAGTTTAAAAATATCTATAAAATTATTTGGACGAAAATTTTTAAATAACAAGATTTCCTTCGAGTTTCAAATTGAAGAATGTTCGTGTGCTTTATTGAACTATTCTTTTACAAACAAGGCAGTCACGTTCAGTTTTAAATGTTGCTTGATTTTTTATTGGACCTCCCCTAGCCTTTAAAGGGAGGATGAAGAGGAAAACAAAGTGATTTTTAATCGATTCTTCTTCTAATTATATGTTCATTTTGCATAGTGAAACCTCCAGGAAATAAAGTCTCCAAATGATTTAAAAATTCAAATTAGGCTCAGATTTTAAAGATAATTTGAAATAAGCAAGTCTGACCAATCGCTTAACGCCCTGCCTTCCTATTAACAAAATTTCCGTTGCCCGCTCTATATCGTGCACCACGATTGTCACATCGTGAGAAACTTTTATTAAATCTCGCGATAAATTCCATTGGGCATGGAGCGTGCCACGAGAATTTTGTCAATAAGAAGGCAGGGCGTTACGCGATGGGTCGGAGGTTATTATTTTAAATTGTCCATAAAACCTAAACCGAATTTGAATTTTAAAATCATTCTGAGATATTTCCTGGATGTTTCACTATGCAGAATAGTCTCATAATTAGTAGAAGAATCGATAAAAACACATTTTTTCACTTCAACCTCCCTTTAAACACATTCTTAGTCTTATTCTTAAAGACAGACAAAGTCTAATGAAATTAGGAGGTAAAGCATTGTAATATTCAACAGATCCGCCCGGTTCGCTGGTATTCTTTTCTGCGTAAGATTAACCAGCCCTAATCGTGACCGGTATTAATATAATTAATAAGCTAACAATTATTCTTATCTAACATAAAAAATAGTTTTAGTGTATGGTTTCAGGCTCTGAAGGACAATTGGCCAGCACATGCGTCCCGACTCGTTGCAAGATTTCGGGCGAACGAAGAAACTGACGCTTTTCACGGGGCCGTTCTTTCGCCCGACTTGAACCCTATTTAGCGTTTATGTCTCTCATTAAATAAAAGAAGTGTTTAAGAACAGGGGAGTTTAAGTAAAATATTAAGCAACAACTGAAACTGAAAGTGACAGTCTTGTTTGTAATAAATAGTTCATTAAAGCAAACGAACTATCTTTAATTTAAAACTCGAAGGAAGTCTTGTAATTTGAAACTCGTAGGAAGTATTGTTATTTGAAAATTTTCCTCCAAATTTTATTAATATTTGTCAGCTTTTAACTAATTATTAATAAAGATAATAAAAGTTTTCGAAAAATTCTTCAAAAAAGGCATGTCTTCTTTCCCCCATAATAAAAGTCTTAAAACACAAAATTCCCTAATATCCCCATTACTCCCTAACTACATTTATCACGCCCGAAGTAATATACAGGGTGTTTCTGAAAAGTCCATCACAAATTAAGGGGCGTGTTTATGGGACCAAACTGAGCGGAAAGTACCAAAGAACATGGGGTGTACAACATTTTGTTACGGAGATATGGCCTTCCAAACATTCGCCCCTAAAACAAGGAAATATCCAAAAATGAGGAGTAACACTTAAGACCGACTAACCAGCTTGTTTAAAATTACTAGACAATTTCAATAGCCTTTAATCGAACAATTGATTTCTACCTTTACTAATCAGAAGCGTATAAATGAGTAGAAGTATGCCTACGGTGGTAATGTAAAATTAATCCCAAGTGACATGATGTTTCAAGATCTTCCCAGCACCAAGTAAAATGGTTCTGATTGAAGGGACTTTTATTAGCACAGCGTAAACAACGTTATTTTCAGGAATTAGTCCAAATGTCCACGGGCGGCATTACAAAAACGAGGCAGTCTTTCGAATGATACTTGGACATGTTGGAAGATCCCTGGCTTGTTCCTGTTATCTCAAACCGTAAAAAGCTACGCAAATCTTCATCATCACGGACAACACTCTTGTACGTTAGGTATGACCTTGAGAAAACCTAAAAGGACATCTCGAATGTATTTGAAAAACCCATCTCCAATTAAGGGGCGTGTTGTTTGTTTCCAACAGAGTAAACTCGCCCAGAGAACAATTACAATGCAGAGCCACGTTTCGGCGTTAATGGCCCACAAAGGTGGTCCCAAACAAAAGAACAAACTTTAATTTGTTTCGTTCAGTAAGTGTTTCATGTGTCATAGATAAAACGCCATGATTAATGCACAAAGAAAATGTTATTGACAAGTTTTCGGACCGTGATGCTGAAATGTGGTGGTGCACCATCGTGCATGAACCACATTCTGTTTATTAAACCTAAGGGTACGTCTTCGAGTAGTTCTGGTAAATCGTCCCGTAAGAACTACAAGTAAGCCACACCGTTTAACCTGGGCTCTAGGAAATATGGCCCAATTAAATTGTCACCCACAATACTACACCACACGTTTAAGCTGAATTGTACTTTGTGAATTCTAACGCAAGTTGCGTGTGGTTTTTTCTTAATCAGCAAACCAATTGGCGGCTGCTTGTTTTTGGATCGTCCTCGAAAATAGTGAGAACTTCGCCTATTCTTAAAAAACAGAGCACTAAAACAGAGCACTATGTTTTTTAAGAAAGGAATAAAAGAGGTTTCACGTACATGTGTTTGTTTTATTAAACTCATAATTCAACGAAGTCTGTTACAATGCCTTTCTTCACAAATGCCGAATATGCGGATATGCACCTAATGTATGGACTAGCCGAGGGGAATGCCGCTGCAGCTGTACGCTTGTATCAGGAAAGATTTCCGCAGAGGCGACTACCAAATCGACTGACGTTCGAGGCTGTGGACAGACGTTTGAGGCAAGATGGACGAATCCAACCGGCTGGACCTCAACCTAGAGCGAGAGCCATCCCAGAGGCCGTAGAAGACGAAGTTCTCACCATTTTCGAGGACGAGCCTGAATCAAGTACCCGCCAAGTTGGTCGCCGATTAGGCGTAAACCACACGCTCGTGTGGAAAATCCTCAGAAGCCACCGGTTTCATCCTTTCCATGTTCAAAAAGTTCAAGGTTTGAATCCAGCGGACTACCCACGACGCACGGCGTTTTGTCAGTGGTTTCTGGCTAAAGTAAACGATATCGATTTCCCACGGGATTTGTTGGTTACTGACGAAGCTAACTTTTCACGGGATGGTATTATTAACTTACATAATAAACATCAATGGTCCCAGCTAAACCCCCACGCAACTTGCGTTAGAAGTCACCAAGTACAATTCAGTTTAAACGTGTGGTGTGGTATTGTGGGTGACAATTTAATTGGGCCATATTTCCTAGAGCCCAGGTTAAACGGTGTGGCTTACTTGCAATTCTTACGGGACGATTTACCGGAACTACTCGAAGACGTACCCTTAGGTTTGGTAAACAGAATGTGGTTCATGCACGATGGTGCACCACCACATTTCAGCATCGCGGTCCGAAATTATCTTAACGCGACCTTCCCTTTGCGGTGGTTAGGTCGAGGTGGACCTGTGGAGTGGCCTGCTCGATCACCCGATCTGAACCCTTGTGATTTCTTTCTTTGGGGCCACCTGAAAGACTTAGTTTATCAGACTGAAGTCCCCGATGTTGAAGAGCTACGTCGACGAATAATTCACGGCTGTCAAACAATTCGCGAAATTCCAGGCATTTTTCAACGTGTAAGGGAATCATTTGTAAGACGTGCTAATGTGTGCCTTAACGCGGGTGGTGAACACTTTGAACAATTTTTGTAACTAGTTGCAATTAAATGTTAAAACTTGTCAATAAATTCATTTTCTTCGTGCATTAATCATGGCGTTTTATCTATGACATATGAAACACTTACTGAACGAAACAAATTAAAGTTTGTTCTTGTTTTTGGGACCACCTTTGTGGGCCATTAACGCCGAAACGTGGCTCTGCATTGTAATTGTTCTCTGGGCGAGTTTACTCTGTTGGAAACAAACAACACGCCCCTTAATTGGAGATGGGTTTTTCAAATACATTCGAGATGTCCTTTTAGGTTTTCTCAAGGTCATACCTAACGTACAAGAGTGTTGTCCGTGATGATGAAGATTTGCGTAGCTTTTTACGGTTTGAGATAACAGGAACAAGCCAGGGATCTTCCAACATGTCCAAGTATCATTCGAAAGACTGCCTCGTTTTTGTAATGCCGCCCGTGGACATTTGGACTAATTCCTGAAAATAACGTTGTTTACGCTGTGCTAATAAAAGTCCCTTCAATCAGAACCATTTTACTTGGTGCTGGGAAGATCTTGAAACATCATGTCACTTGGGATTAATTTTACATTACCAACGTAGGCATACTTCTACTCATTTATACGCTTCTGATTAGTAAAGGTAGAAATCAATTGTTCGATTAAAGGCTATTGAAATTGTCTAGTAATTTTAAACAAGCTGGTTAGTCGGTCTTAAGTGTTACTCCTCATTTTTGGATATTTCCTTGTTTTAGGGGCGAATGTTTGGAAGGCCATATCTCCGTAACAAAATGTTGTACACCCCATGTTCTTTGGTACTTTCCGCTCAGTTTGGTCCCATAAACACGCCCCTTAATTTGTGATGGACTTTTCAGAAACACCCTGTATTTGTATAAATGATCGAGCAAGTAACTGCATTGATGTTTTTTTTTTTCACTACCCCTCGATGCCCAATAATTGTATTTTTGCCATAGAAAATAAACAAAAGTGGTAGCAGACCAGCAGCGCAGAGACTAACTTCAAGTTTTACCGTTCGGGCTCGTTTTAGCTGTTAGCTCTTATTTTCAGTTGTGATCATTGTTACCGGCTTTCATTTTTTTTTCATTTAATTTTTTGGCTTTTCCATCGGTAGCTTTGAACGTCAGTTTTGAAATACGCCTTTGCCCATGCTTTGGTTGCGGTCGGCTTTATTATTAAGCCTCACCAGAGATATATTTAATTTTAGAATTAGGAATAGAGAACGGTCAGAGTTTAATTCAGTCCGACTCATAGCCCAATATAGAGCCCCTCCCTCCAACACGTAATTAAAAGTTTAGAATTTCAGATTGGCTCACTTAAACTAGGTTTTTATGACGTTACTGACTGGGACGGCGAAAAATACGTAATTCTTTTTTACCTCTGTCGCTGGCTCTCGAAGTTGGGGACGCAAGCTAGATGGGGTGTTCTCTTTCCCCCCCTTGCTTTGGCTTCCCGCTCGCGTTCTTAACTTCACACACGCTAGCTTGGGTCCTCATCAATGCGATGTATCACACCTCCTCGGTGGTGAGAGCTGGTAACCACTGCGATGTGTGGGCTGAGCGGATACGCGTCCTTCCCAAGCCAAGGTGTTGAGGCATCGTGCCGAGGGCTGCATGGTGCCGGGGAAGTAAAACTGCGGTATCGCTAACGGTCCCCTCGGGGCACCAGGCGACACCCCGTTGTATCTAGCCTTCCACCCGGGTGGGGGACTACCGGGTGGTGACCGTTTACTTGCCCCCTTACTCGTGGGATTCTTATGGAAACCTCAAACAAAAACAACTCCAAAACTACTAAACCTACGGTGCAGGGGTCTGCTCAGGGCAGAACCCACACTGATACCACTACGCTAGGGCCTGTATCCAGCGATACTCGTGCCGATTTATCGGTGCGTGTGACTGGTCAGGCTTCGAAACGCACCGTGCAACGTCGCCGTAAACGACAGATTGCTCGGGAAAAGGCCAAATCTGGGTCTGGAACGGTCTCCACCCCCGCTGGGGGTGCGGCGACACGTGACACCCATTTGAAGAGGCCTAGAACGGAGGATTCGACTCCCTCGCCCAGTACCTCGCAGGCGGCGGCTAAAAAGGCTAAGTCCTATAGTGCCGTTGCCAGCGCCGAGAAGATGGCCATTATTAAAAAAGGCTATCCGAAGGCGGCCATCACGGAGGAGGACGTGGGCCCTATTCAGAAGGCGATTCTAGGGGCGCTGGATGGGATACCTTCGGGGAGCCGTCTACCGCGCCTTGCGAATTTTAGCCTGACGGCCGGGGCCCTGGTATACTCCTGTGAGGATACGTTCACTGGTCAATGGTTGAAGGAAAACATAGCCGACTCGGTGGTGGGGATGCGGTGCTCTCAGTAATGAGGGCTAGCGAACTCCCTAAGCCGTTTAAGGTAATGTTCCGCACCAGAGACCAGATCACTAAAGAGCCGGCGGTGCTGTTCCGGCGCCTAAAGGCCCTTAACGATGGCTTTGCTACCGAATACTGGAAGTGCATTCGGACATACGTGGACAGGGCAGTGCGATACTGGGTACTGTCCATTGATGGCTCCTCGCTGGACGCCATTAAGAATGCTGGCTTCGTGGGCTACACTGGAGTGGACAAGGGTTCCTTCAAACTCCTTCAGAACACGGAAGCCACTAAAACCACTGTAGCCGAGTCTGCGGCAGGGGGTGGGAATAGCGAGATGGGGGATCTCGCTGTGGAGCTCTCTGGCGTCGCTCTAGGCACAGAGGGGGAGGGGGGGCTCATTCGGAAGTTTGTTCTTCCATGGATGAGTCCACCCTACTGGAAGAATCGGATGGGACCCTTCGGGGTTCAGCCGATGAGCGTTCTAGTGGTCCTGGTGAGGGGGAGGATCTTGGGACTGGGAGCTTGCCTGTCAGGGGGGGAGGTGCCACTGGCCCTCTCGGGACTGATGAGGTGTAGCTAGGTCCCTTCTGAACCCCTCTCTTAGGGACCATGGGGACGCTACGTGCGATTCAAATCAATCTGCACCATAGTAAGGCGGCCTCTGCGGTACTCTGCAGGAGGTTTGCTATAGAGGGTCTTGATCTGGCCCTCATACAAGAACCGTGGATATGCCATGGCAAAATCCTCGGTCTTGACGCGGCAGGGTCACTATTTTATGACCATACTGCTGCTAGACCTAGGGCGTGTATTCTGGTTCGGAGGGATCTTTGCTGTATCTCTCTACCGCTGTACACGTCCCAGGACACGGCGGCCGTGAAGCTAGTCCTGGCCACCGGGAATGCCAAGTTGACTATCACGGCCGCCTCTGCTTACTTTGCCCACGACGCGGACTCTCTCCCGACAATTGAGGTGATCAATTTGGTCGATCAATGTGAAAGGAGAGGGGGCAAACTAATCATTGGCTGCGACGCCAACGCTCATCACATCACGTGGGGCAGTTCTGACTGCAACAGGAGAGGTGATGATTTACTAGAATATTTAGTTGGTTGTAAACTCCATATTCTTAATCAAAACAATGAACCCACTTTTGTTACTTCTAATAGAAGGGAGGTCATTGACCTCACGCTAGCCACGGAAAACCTCGCGTCTTCCGTGTCTAACTGGCATGTGTCTACTGAGCCGTCTCTGTCGGATCATAGGCACATCTGCTTTACTGTCGCGACTACCTCTGTCCCGGCGGGAACGGAGGTACGCAATCCAAAACGGACCAATTGGACCGGCTATAAGGAAGACCTTATCCTACGCTACGGAGATGGTCACACCCCTAAACTCACTTCACCTTACGAACTTGATAGGGCTGCTGGTGACTTAGAGAGCTCTATCATTGAGTCGTTTCACCGGAACTGCCCACTCAAGACCGTTAACCGCTCGAGGCTTGTCCCTTGGTGGAATGCGGATCTCAGCCGGCTTCGGAAATACACGCGCAGGCTCTTCAACAAAGCCAAGCGCACGGGAGACTGGACTGGATACAGGCAGTCCCTTAATACCTACAACAGGGCCATTAGAGCTGCTAAGAAGGACTCTTGGCGGACCTTCTGTGAGCAAGTCTCCAATGTCCCTGCCACGGCTAGGGTCATGAAGATCCTAGCGCACGACAACACACATCGTCTTAACACTATTAAGTTGCAGGAGGGTGTGTACACTAAGTCTGGGGCTGAGACTCTCAAGCATATGCTGGAGGTCCACTTCCCTGACTCCACTCCAATCAATCCAACAAACCCTGACTCTCTATACCCTGTTCTGCACAGGGCGAAGAGAGAGGACTGGCTTGTAGCCAGGCAGGTTGTTACGATTCCCAAGCTTCGTTGGGCTGTCAACTGTTTTGAGCCCTACAAGTCTCCGGGACCCGATGGGGTCTTCCCTCGGCTTTTGCAGGAGGGCTTAGACCACATCGCCTCTCCGTTATGCAAAATCTATAGACTTTGCATTGCTCTCGGTCACATACCCTGTGATTGGAAGCGATCTAGGGTCATCTTTATTCCCAAGCCCGGGAAGGTTTCCTACCTCGAGGCGAAGGCATTTAGGCCCATATGCCTGACCTCCTTCTTCCTCAAAATCCTGGAGAAGCTGGTGGACAGGTACATTAGAGACGAGGTACTTTCGGTAACTCCTCTCTCTTCTTCACAATTTGCTTACCAAAAAGGTAAATCAACTGAGACGGCCCTTCACGGCCTCACGAATTGCCTGGACAGGGCATTCGAGTTTCAGGAAATTTCACTGGCCGTCTTCCTCGATATTGAGGGGGCCTTTGACAAGGTCTCTAGCTCGGTTATTACTGAAGCTGTTAAGAGATTTGGCATCAGCGACACTCTTGGCCGTTGGATCAAGTCCATGCTTACCGACCGCGAGGTGTCGGCGTCCCTCCTTGGGGACTCTCTAGGGGTGACTACCAGCCGGGGCTGCCCTCAGGGTGGAGTGCTCTCCCCCCTGTTGTGGTGCCTGGTGGTGGACGAACTCTTGGAGAGACTCGGGGGTGCTGGGGGCTGTAGCTGCTTCGGGTATGCGGACGATGTAGCAATAGTCTTTACCGGGAAGTTCCCGGATACTGTCACCACACTTATGAGATCTGCTCTCTCTAGCGTGGAGCAATGGTGTCAGGCGGTTAACCTTTCCGTTAATCCTGATAAAACTGTCCTTGTTCCGTTTACGAGGAAGAATACTAAGGATCTGTTCAATGATATCTCCTTCTTTGGCCAGGTCCTGACAAAGTCCTCCGAGGTAAAATACCTGGGGGTGACCTTTGACTGCAGACTCACATGGAAGCCGCATCTTGATCGGTGTATCAAGAAGGCCAAGATGCTTTTCTGGAGGACCAGGAGCTCAGTCGGCCAGACTTGGGGCCTCAACCCCAAGGCTGTACACTGGCTCTATACTGGGATCATCAGACCCATACTATCTTACGGGGCACTTGTCTGGTGGACAAGGGTCCGGCTGAAGACGGTGCAGGCTGCCCTGCGCAAGCTTCAAAGGCTTGCCTGCATTGGTGTTACAGGGGCCATGAGATCGACCCCAACTGCTTCCCTGGAGGTGCTTCTTGACATGCTACCTCTTCATCTTTTCATTGAGGAGGAGGCTGTCATGGGGGCCTACAGGCTCCACATTAATGGCTGTTGGGTTCCAAGACTTTGGGATTACAGCCATACGAAGCTCTTTCGGGAGTACGCTGCACTTGAGCCGTCGTTAACGATGTGCTCTGACAAAACCGTTACCAGCTTTGATTTCACTAAGCCATTCAGCATCCACTTTCCCAGTCGGGCCGAGTGGACTAACCTGCTGCCTCTTGGCACTGGGGGTGAAACTATTTGGTTCACCGATGGTTCCAAGACTGATTCCGGCGCTGGCGCCGGCTATTACTGCCAAACTACAAGGGTCGGTTTTTCTGCTTGCCTGGGCACCTTTGCTAGTGTGTTCCAAGCGGAAATTGCCGCGATCTGTTATTGCGCAGACTACTGCATTAACAAAGGGTATAACGGACGGACTGTGAGGATCTATTCTGACAGTCAGGCCGCCCTGAATGCGCTGGACCAGTGTCAGATTACCTCTCAACTGGTGCGTAGCTGCCTTGATCTGCTAGCGCAACTGGCGTCCTGCAACAGGGTTCTGTTGTACTGGGTGCCAGGGCATAGCGGTTATTATGGCAATGAGCAAGCCGATAGATTTGCGAAAAGGGGTGCGGAGGCCAAGCTCTTGGGGCCGGAGCCGGCCGTCCCCATCCCCTACGGGCATGTCAAACGGAGCCTGCATGACAGGATGACTGTCATACAAAACCAGCTCTGGCATGACATGGATGGCCAGAGACAGACAAAACAGTTAGTCAATGGTCCCTGCAGGTCTCGTGCTAGAGACCTAATTTCGCTCAGCAGATGGGATATTAGGCTGGCCACCGGTCTTCTGACCGGACACTGTCGGCTAAATAGGCACCTCCATCTGATGGGTCTTGCTGACGACCCCCTCTGCAGGTCGTGCCAGGAGAAGGAAGAAACATCCGCTCACGTACTTTGCGAGTGCGACTTCTTCGCCTCGCTTAGACTAGAACATTTTGATTCACACACTGTGGAGCACTCGCGGGTCTCCTCTTTTACGGTGGAGCGAATTCTTCGCTACGCTGCGGCTACGGGCCTATTCAAGGCCTGATTTTGAGGTTGCACAATATGCCTTAAGCATCGGTGCTAGGGCGTGAGCCCCGCCTCATCAACAATAATAATAATAATACCTCTGTCGCTATGACCCGCCTCTTCTTTCATATCCCACCGTCCCGACGAAGGGGGTCCGGGACTTTGACGCGCGCCTAGATTACTCTGTTCCCTATTCCTACCTCTAAAATAAAATCTTTCAATGGCCTGACATTTGCTCTATACGCGGGAGGCTATAGGCAAAGAAAATATACGCTCCAGGAATGGAAGCTATGTCTGGGGGTTGGGTTGACCAAGGAACTTCCGGTCTATGTTATTTCAATGTAGACCGGAAATACCTCGGTCAACCGAGCCTGCCTTTGGAGCGTACTAGGAGGGGCCAGACAAAAATTTACACTAGAGGAAGCTACAGTTTCCATTCCTGGGGCGTGTATCTTCTTTGCTATAGGCAACCCCAGGCTCCGTTTAGCGAAGCTCAATCGCGTAGCGAACCTTCCTAGCATAGAAGCCATCTCCTCTGAAGTTGTTTCTTAATGGAATAGTTGAATATGTCTATTTGTAGGGATCTCGTGAAGCGCATATGCCATCATGAATGAGATTTTCACTAGGCTGCAATGAGTCGGGCTGAAGACCTAGACGTAATTAATATGAGTTCTAAATATTATGATATCATGGCCCAAATAACAATATTTTCAAACCGTTTCTCCTCTTCAAAAGACGCGAGTTTTCTCTTAGAGGGAGGGGGAAGTGGAAATTAAAGTGATTTTTTATCGGTTCTTATAAGACCAGTCTGCATAATGAAAAATTTAGCAAATACCTCCCATTGATTTAATATTCAAATTAGGCTAAGATTTTAAGAATAATTTTAAATAAGGACCTCCGACCAATCGCGTAACGCCGTGCCTTTTTGTTAACAAAATTCTCGTGGCACGCTCCATGTCTCGCGCCACAATTGTCACATTACGCAAATTGTTTCAAATCTCGCAATAAATTGATTCAACACGGAATTGTTAATAAAAGGACAGGGCTCTACGCGATTGGTCGGAGATCCTTATTTAAAATTATCCATGAAATTTCAAACTAATTGACGTATAAAAATCGTTCGGTGTTATTTCCTGGATAATTCACTATGCAGATTGGTCTTATAGAAGAATCAATAAAAAATTACTTAATTTTCCACTTCACCATCCCTTTGACGAGCTTCAGAATTGTTTCAAAGTATCGCTCCACAAGACCAATCATATATATATGCATAAAGTGCCATAACATCTAACAAGCATTATTACGACAAAGATTCGATACTCGATTATGAATTATCGCCATTTAAATCGAAGTTGCCAGATTTTGAATAAAGGCTGATTACTCGTGACCTATTCATCCGAATTGAATTTGGTGAAAACTTTTCAAATATGAATCGACCCCAAGGAATCCGAAAATCGCATTTATATCCTCGAGAATCCAATATTTTCAAAGTTGATAATTTTGACATTTCCGGTTTCCGGTATAAGTATGCAAAGGACAACTGTGGAACGGGTAAAATATGAAAGAGAAATGCAAAACTTTTATAACGCACTTTATTCCAGAGCGCTAGCTTGAATAGTTTTTGAAATATAGTAAAATATGTGCGAAAACTGCAACGCGCAAAGACTTTTTTAACAGTCTGTACAACAGCACCCTAGTGATGGACCTAACGTTCATTCCAAAACATGCAGAAATGCAATCATTCTTAAAACTAATTTCAGTTTAATGGCCTTCTTCGAAACAAATCAATTTGTAGTGTGGAACCATCGCATGGAAAGAGTCCTAGGAATGACGTTCAAACCGTTACAACGCTGTTCCAAAACTCCAACTGACACTAACAGTGAACCGAAATCTGCCGGTAAATGTCCAATCATTTAGATTTGAATTTTAAATTTTGTTCTAGCGGCTCTTTTCAACATTTCATTTTCATTTGTTTTGTTTGGTTGAGTAAACATTTTGTCAGGCGAAGCTGGCAAATTCTTGTAAAACCATTATACCCAAGGCTCCATAGGTAAAATAACGGCTGGAGCACGCTTAGGTTTTCAACCCAAAAGTGGAATTTTAGTTTGCCAATATTCGCCAGTAGAGGCGCTCGTTTTCAGAAATACATCGCGCCAAAACGGATTTTAAAACAGTGAGTAGTATATACGAGGCCCGAATTTTCGGGTTAAGTTAAATTCTTCAAATGAAATTGTAGTAAGACACTTGGAAACCTTTCTCATGGGACATGCTAAGGGCGAAGACCTTTCTCATTTCATTTTACAAAGTTTGAACAAGAATGGTTTGTCACTGAAGAAACTAGTCTCCCTGGAAAGTGATGGACCTAATGTGAACAAGGTCTGGCAGCTAATAAATATGTAGGTGGTTCAATCTCGTGGGTCTTCCAACTTAATGGATATAGGCAGTTGCAATCTCCACACACTGAACATATTTTATATTTTTAATATATTTATAACTAATATTTAGAGTTAAGTTGGTTGTTTTTAATAAAAGGTATAAGCCTCGATTAATTTGACGCATGTGATCATGCCTCGTGCTTGATCATGCCTCGTGCTAAGCCCGGGTAAAGAAACATTGAGAAGGGCGGCCGAAGAAGTGACCAAGCTAACTGGAAAGGGAAGTAAAAGGAAACGCAAAGTGTCATCCATCATCAGTTCTGCTCGAACTAAAAAGAAGAGAAGGTCGTCTTTACACCCAGATATATTTTTATAATGTCACTCGGACACTCTAACTATATGAACATCGTCAGCATGGAACTAAATGTTTTTCAGATATCCTATACAAAAACTGGGATATTAGGAAGCCAATGGGTCGAGTATAGCTCAACCTCAATCGTAAATGAGAATCAGGCTATTATATTTCCCGTCACCGGGAACTCCGAGTCATACATGCAATTGAAAACTCTAGTACGGAGGCAAAAGTTCCTTGATAGTGATATCCGAGGTTAAATGCTTAAATTCGCGCATCACCCTAATTTTCCATCTGCTATAAAAAAATTTACATTTTCTTTTCGAATTATGTCAAAGACTGTTTGCTCTTTTTAGGGAGTCAGCAGAATATTTCAAATATTCTAGGAGAGCGATAGCTCTCTTAGATAAGACTTCATACCGACTTTAATGTATAAGGATGGTTTTTTGATTGGTTATAACTTTTTTTGTATCGTATTAACTGCTTTGAAAAAATTCCACAGAACTACAATTCGGGCCCTCAATATATGGGTAAAATTTCAAAAAGATCCACTCATTAGTTTATTTTATAAAAAATAAAGTTGCTAAGGGTGGTTTTCATTTGCATAAAATTAATCAGCCCTTTTTGCGAAAAAGTGAAATTTTCCCATAGAAATAACATGGAGTTTTTTTCAAATTTAGCCATTTTGTGGCCACCCTTTTGAAATGAAATATTCGTTTGTTACGTTTGGGAACGGTTTTATATCAAAATTTAAACCTTTTTCTAGGACCATTTTTAAGGTTTTTGAGAAAAATTAATTTTAAGTATGTTTAATTTTAAATTTTAAAAACTACCCCAATCTGCGATATTTTAGCATAGATAATAGTCAGTTTATGATGTTAGCACGGTTAAGGCTAATTGGTCCAATTTTCGTAGTGGTAAAAAAACAAGAGAACCTAAGCTTGTGTTAGCTAACAAGTTAAGTTGGAAAAGTACCCCACACATATATATTAAGTTAACAAGATTACCTACGACTGGTAATTAAGCAAGAAAAACATGGCGTTTGAGCTCTTGTAGGTGCTTTGCCCGGGTGCTTGTAGGTGCTTGTAAGTACTTGTGGGTGCTTGTAGGTACTTGTGGGTGCTTGTAGGTACTTGTGGGTGCTTGTAGGTACTTGTGGGTGCTTGTAGGTACTTGTGGGTGCTTGTAGGTACTTGTGGGTGCTTGTAGGTACTTGTGGGTACTTGTAGGTACTTGTGGGTACTTGTAGGTACTTGTGGGTACTTGTGATTACTTGTAGGTACTTGTGGGTGCTTGTAGGTGCTTGTGGATACTTGTAGGTGCTTGTAGATACTTGTAGGTGATTGTGGGTACTTGTGGGTTCTTGTGATTACTTGTAGGTACTTGTGGATGCATGTGGGTGCTTGTGGGTGTTTGTGGGTGCTTGTGGGTGCTTGTGGGTGCTTGTAGGTGCTTGTGGGTGCTTGTGGATACTTGTAGGTGCTTGTGGGTACTTGTGGGTTCTTGTAGGTGCTTGTGGGTACTTTTGGGTACTTGTAGGTGCTTGTGGGTACTTGTAGGTACTTGTAAGTACTTGTGGGTGCTTTAAGGTACTTGTAAGTACTTGTGGGTGCTTGTAGGTACTTGTGGGTGCTTGTAGGTACTTGTGGGTGCTTGTAGGTACTTGTGGGTGCTTGTAGGTACTTGTGGGTGCTTGTAGGTACTTGTGGGTGCTTGTAGGTACTTGTGGGTGCTTGTAGGTACTTGTGGGTGCTTGTAGGTACTTGTGGGTGCTTGTAGGTACTTGTGGGTGCTTGTAGGTACTTGTGGGTACTTGTAGGTACTTGTGGGTACTTGTGATTACTTGTAAGTACTTGTGGGTGCTTGTAGGTGCTTGTGGATACTTGTAGGTGATTGTAGATACTTGTAGGTGATTGTGGGTACTTGTGGGTTCTTGTGATTACTTGTAGGTACTTGTGGATGCATGTGGGTGCTTGTGGGTGCTTGTGGGTGCTTGTAGGTGCTTGTGGGTGCTTGTGGATACTTGTAGGGGCTTGTGGGTGCTTGTGGATACTTGTAGGTGCTTGTGGGTACTTGTGGGTTCTTGTAGGTGCTTGTGGGTACTTTTGGGTACTTGTAGGTGCTTGTGGGTACTTGTAGGTACTTGTAAGTACTTGTGGGTGCTTTAAGGTACTTGTAAGTACTTGTTGGTGCTTGTAGGTACTTGTGGGTGCTTGTAGGTACTTGTGGGTGCTTGTAGGTACTTGTGGGTGCTTGTAGGTACTTGTGGGTGCTTGTAGGTACTTGTGGGTGCTTGTAGGTACTTGTGGGTGCTTGTAGGTACTTGTGGGTGCTTGTAGGTACTTGTGGGTGCTTGTAGGTACTTGTGGGTGCTTGTAGGTACTTGTGGGTACTTGTAGGTACTTGTGGGTACTTGTGATTACTTGTAGGTACTTGTGGGTGCTTGTAGGTGCTTGTGGATACTTGTAGGTGCTTGTAGATACTTGTAGGTGATTGTGGGTACTTGTGGGTTCTTGTGATTACTTGTAGGTACTTGTGGATGCATGTGGGTGCTTGTGGGTGTTTGTGGGTGCTTGAGGGTGCTTGTGGGTGCTTGTAGGTGCTTGTGGGTGCTTGTGGATACTTGTAGGGGCTTGTGGGTGCTTGTGGATACTTGTAGGTGCTTGTGGGTACTTGTGGGTTCTTGTAGGTGCTTGTGGGTACTTTTGGGTACTTGTAGGTGCTTGTGGGTACTTGTAGGTACTTGTAAGTACTTGTGGGTGCTTTAAGGTACTTGTAAGTACTTGTGGGTGCTTGTAGGTACTTGTGGGTGCTTGTAGGTACTTGTGGGTGCTTGTAGGTACTTGTGGGTGCTTGTAGGTACTTGTGGGTGCTTGTAGGTACTTGTGGGTGCTTTTAGGTACTTGTGGGTGCTTGTAGGTACTTGTGGGTGCTTGTAGGTACTTGTGGGGGCTTGTAGGTACTTGTGGGGGCTTGTAGGTACTTGTGGGGGCTTGTAGGTACTTGTGGGGGCTTGTAGGTACTTCTGGGTACTTGTAGGTACTTCTGGGTACTTGTAGGTACTTGTGGGTACTTGTAGGTACTTCTGGGTACTTGTAGGTACCTGTGGGTACTTGTAGGTACTTGTGGGTACTTTAAGGTACTTGTAGGTGCTTGTGGGTGCTTGTGGATACTTGTAGGTGCTTGTAGATACTTGTAGGTGATTGTGGGTACTTGTGGGCTCTTGTAGGTGCTTGTGGGTACTTTTGGGTACTTGTAGGTGCTTGTGGGTACTTGTAGGTACTTGTAAGTACTTGTGGGTGCTTTAAGGTACTTGTAAGTACTTGTGGGTGCTTTTAGGTACTTGTGGGTACTTGTCGGTACTTGTGGGTGCTTGTGGGTGCTTGTAGGTACTTTTGGGTGCTTGTTGGTACTTTTGGGTGCTTGTATGTACTTGTAGGTACTTTGCCTCCTCCACAGGATTAACATTACACTAAGTTTTGGAAGCTCGTAACTCTGGTTATATTAGATATACGGGCATATCCTTTGATTATGTAATAGTCCTATTTGCCCCTTCCCTCCTTCGTAAACATTTGCTCCATAGGATACTCCATATACACCTACGGCACCATAGTCCTCCCAGCATCCTCAGCGGTTAGGTAGGGTCGTACTGGACGAAATTGTAAAGGGCGCTCTCTCTATCTTCAAAATAGAAGCTAGTTCTCATACAAATAAAATGGCGCTACGCGGCAGCACTTAGCAATCGCCTACCAAGGGTAGGAGCGTGCGCGAGGTACATTGGGAGAGATACGGTTCTGCAGGTCGCCCATCATCATTTCCAATCCATCTCAACTCCCTTATCCCTGTCCCAACCACAGCGATATCCAACCACTAGCATAGCCCACTCGATCGCGCTCTCTTTTCCCCGGCTACATATTTTGAAGATGGCACTTTTTAGGCGTATTAACATTCTTGGATCATCTTTGTGAACTTTTAGGGTAGCCCTGGCTATATTTTGTTTAAGGTTTTAAGCTTAATATCAAAAAGTTTATGCTACAAAAAAAGTTTGAAATTGACAATCTCGGATCGTCTTTGTGAAATTTTAAGGATATCCGAATTTCATATTAGGCTTATGACAATTTTGAGCTAAATGTTAAACGGACATAAATCAGCATTTTTAAAAATTTTTAAAAATTGTCAATTTGGTCCTATTTCTGGAATTTTTAGGGGGTGCCTCGCGTTTTAATAAATGATTGTAAAAAATTGTATTATGTTAATTACAATAAGAATACAAACTTTTAATGATATACGTTTTTTTTTGAAGTATCATTATAAATAAATGTCTGATTGAGCTAAAGTTATGGTCCCCTTTATACATGTTTCTGCTAAGTGCAGATTTTGAAAATGTAAAACAGTTTCTTAACATTCTTAATTAAAATGAAGACTGAAGGAACAGATATTAATCAAAAATGTCTTGATTAGAATCAAGACCTAAAAAGTATCGATAAGCCTGAGGTTATCACTTGTCTGAAGGATCAGATATTAATTTTTCTTTTTAATTGAAACTTAAATGCATGCTTAAGAAAAAACAACGTTCCATTACCGTTTTCCGTTGAAATAAATTATTTTACTGGTAATCAATTTCAAAAATTTGCTTATCTCGGCTTTTCGACCACAATTCCATTCCCCGAAAACATTTTATCATTACATTAATTACTTTTGGGAGATAAAGTTTCAAAATAAACTATAAAACAATAAAAAACTGTAATAGCGGTCTGTTTAGCCATGAAAACAACCTTTTAAAAGTAACAAGTACTATATAACCCTTTCGAGACTAACAGGACCTGAGCAAACTATAGCTTAACCTGCTACTAGTACGACCAGGGAGAATTGATGTAAACTGGAGTTGAAATGTGCGACCTGCGGCCCTGAAACTCTCCCATAGTCCCAGTGTGTGTAGAACATAGTTTTTTCGCTGTTATCTGCCAAAATCAATCTTTCTAGGTAGTGTCGCCTCCTCACTTGAATTTTTCATGATATATTAAGGTTTGAACGAACAAAATTCTAGATTACTATTTTCACTACCATGTCCCTCTGCTAACATGAAGCTAACTTTTCTCTCTTTTTGCTGCTCATTACCGGTGCCATTCCCTTGACTTTCTATTAGTTATAACTAATGAGTTTATTTATTTCAAACAAAAATATTAAAAAATGGATTCATTTTCCTTTTGTGCTACTTTGAATTTACAAATGCATATAATGTTGTGCCGTGCCATGTCAAATAGTCTCTAACCATTGTTAGAAACTAGAGAGAGAAATTGGGCAGTAACACTGATCATGCCCTGAACTATGAGAAAGAACAATACGACGGTTGACTAAATGTACTTGATATTACATCATTTTGCAAAAACCGCGAGTAAAAATCTTACTGTCCCTATTGAATTTGGCGCCATTGGTTTTAGAATAATTAAAATGTTCCACTGCGAAGCGTGCCGGTCTCGAATGGGGAAGTAACGTCTTTAGGAACCTTATAAAACGCTAAACCATACACGTACTCTCCCAAAAGTAATTAATGTAATGATAAAATGTTTTCGGGGAATGGAATTGTGCTCGAAAAGCCGAGATAAGCAAATTTTTGAAATTGATTACCAGTAAAATAATTTATTTCAACGGAAAACGGTAATGGAACGTTGTTTTTTCTTAAGCATGCATTTAAGTTTCAATTAAAAAGAAAAATTAATATCTGATCCTTCAGACAAGTGATAACCTCAGGCTTATCGATACTTTTTAGGTCTTGATTCTAATCAAGACATTTTTGATTAATTCATTATTGATCCCTCAATACGTATTCCCTTCAAAATAATTAATTTCATGATAAAATGTTTTTGGAAAATGGAATTGTTCTTGAAAAAGCGTAGATATGCGATTTTTTGAATAAATTTAGAGGGAATAAATCGATTAACAGTAAAATCAGTTGATAGAAATAAATTGTGGTTAAGGATTAAATTAATAATTATAATAATTAAAGAAAAATTGCAATATCTGAACTTCAGTCAATTGATAAACTCACTCATATCGTTTGTTTTTCGACCTTGGTTCAAACCAAGACATTTTTGTATAATATATAGAGATGTACGTATGTATTTATGTATGTATGTATGTATTTATTTATTTATTTATTTCCTTCCTTTTAGCAGGAATCCCGTTACCTTCCTTCCTTCCTTCCAATAATTCATTCATTCAGTCATTCAATCATTTACTTACTCACTTATTTATTTATATATTTATATTTATTTATATATTTATATTTATTTATATATTTATATTTATTTATATTTATTTATAATTATTTATATATTTATATTTATTTATATTTATTTATATATTTATATTTATTTATATTTATTTATATATTTATATTTATTTGTTTAGGTAACCCAAACTTTCATGAATCAAGCTACGTGAACGCAGAAATACTTCCTGAACATTAGCATAACTTAAAGCAATGTAACTGTTATTCTCTAACTGATGCTATCATAACGATATATTTTAGTTTTCGGGGATGATTTACCAAGGACTCGGAATAGGGCTTTAATTAAGAATAATGCGGTAATGTGAGTAAGCCCTCATACACTTTCCTCACCATAAAACACTGTCAATTAAAGTTTAACTTCATCCCGTTAACTTATATTAACCCCGTACTCCACTAACACCCCCCCCCTCCCTACCACCCACCTTGCCTCCCTTCCTTCCTTCCCTCCTTCCTTTCGCATATTGAAAAAAGAGAGTCAATTAAATTTGTTCATCGTTAGTGAGTTCATTTTTTTAACGGACTTCGCTAATACTTATGTTCCTCACTATTATTGTGGAGCGTGGTCGTTTTGTCTTTCAATTTAAATCATCAATTGATGCAAATTGTCGCTACAATTTCAATTGAAAGACAATGAAATACGTCACGTCTCCCGGACCTTCTGGCGAGAACGAAAGTAGCCGACTTTCGACCGTCGAAGCGATATTTTATCAGCGAGTCCCAGATCGTCCTCGTAACGGAGGTGCGACATTGGTGGGCCAATTGGTAATAATTGCTATTCGATGGTGAGTTTGTTTCGTAAAGGGGCAATAATCCAAGTATCTCAGCGTTCACGTTCGAACACAGCGATTGAAATATATCGCCTCGGGTGAATGAATCGAGAAACAAAAGCGAAGAAAACCGTTCCCGAGAGGGTTCGGCTTCTCGTTTTAACGTTGATAAAGTTGGATTCGTCCGCTTCAAGCGGCGGTTCTGCGACGCCTTTAACGCGGCTCGTCGGTCCTTAATCGGGCCGGTCGTAGCGCGGGAATGGCGTCAACTGACGGCAACGTTATTCGTTGTTACCTGGTTGATCGATCCTGCCAGTAGTCATATGCTTGTCTCAAAGACTAACCATGCATGTCTAAGTACATGCCGAAATAAGGTGAAACCGCGAATGGCTCATTAAATCAGTTATGGTTTCTTAGATCGTACTTTTTAACTTGGATAACTGTGGCATTTCTAGAGCAAATACATGCAGCAGAGCCCCGACCTTAGGAAAGGGGCGCTTTTAATAGATCAAGACCAATCGGGCTTCGGCCCGCTTACCATGGCGACTCTGGATAACTTTGGGCAAATCGCACGATCTCGTATCGGCGATGTTTCTTTCAAGTGTCTGCCTTATCAACTTTCGATGGTAGGCTACGCGCCTACCATGGTCATAAAGGGTAACGGGGAATCAGGGTTCGATTCCGCAGAGGGAGCCTGAGAAACGGCTACAACATTCAAGGAAGGCAGCAGGCGCGCAAATTACCCACTCCCGGCACGGGGAGGTAGTGACGAAAAATAACAATACGGGACTCTTTTGAGGCCCCGTAATTGGAATGAGTACACTCTTAATCCTTTAACGAGGATCCATTGGAGGGCAAGTCTGGTGCCAGCAGCCGCGGTAATTCCAGCTCCAATAGCGTGTATTAAAGTTGTTGCGGTTAAAAAGCTCGTAGTTGAATCTCAGTTCCAGAAAGGCGGTCCGCTCCGGTGGTTTCTGCCTGGCCTGAACATTCTGTCGGTTTTCCTTCGGTGCTCTTCATTGAGTGTCGTAGGTGCCCGAGACGTTTACTTTGAAAAAATTGGAGTGGTCAAAGCAGGCGTCCCGCCTGAATAATGGTACATGGAATAATGAAAGAGGGCTTCGAGTTCTCGATCGCGCGCATACCCATAGTGGTCTTCCGGATCGCGGGCACTTGTTCTTAGAATCGGTTTTGGTGCGTGTTTTGGCTTTATATTCGGTTTTCTACCGGTCTACGCCGTTAAATTACTCTTGCGTCGTCTGCTCGATCGGTTAACGACACCCAAACGGATCCCTCTGTTCGGAGGTTTTAAATTAGTTTTTTTTGTTCTCTTTCGTCTTAATTGTACTTATAACGCGCGCCCCATCATGTTCATGTCTGACTTCACCTAAGCCTCGGCGTGATTATTTCCACTATGGAAATCTTTGATGAGTTAAGAGAGCTGAATTGATAGTTTGTGGTTATTTGATTGAGCATAATGTGGCGTTTTTATCATCTTACCAGAAGTTTTATAATCTTGTTTCCCTGATTATAAAATTGCTCAACAAATGCGACTTAAAAGAACCAAAGCAACAGCCATGAAACTAATGTTATAGTTGAATCTCATAAGAATGAATTAGTTAATATCTTGAGAGAAACCAAATTTAGTGTCATGATTGACGATAGTACAGACATATCAGCTACAAAAACTACCGCCATTGTTGTGAGGTTCTATGACAAACGCAAAGGTGTTAAATTTCTTGAGAGAAACCAAAGTTAGTGTCATGATTGACGAAAGTGCAGACATATCAGCTACAAAAACTACCGCCATTGTTGTGAGGTTCTAGGTCAAACGCAAGGGTGTTATTGTAAGCCAATTTTGGCAATTAATTCAAATTGTAAATGAAAAAGAACCGGGTAAAGCAACTGCAGAAATTACATTCACTTCCGTTCTCAAGACCTATCAAGATGAAAACATCAGTTTAGAAAATATCATTGGTTTTGGTTCAGATGGCTGTAATACAAGGATGGGGTCTCAAAACTCAGTTTCAAGTCGCTTCAAAAGTTGTTGTCCAGGGATTTTTGTTATGACTTGCATCTGTCATTCACTGGCTTTATGCGCTAGCGAGGCGTGTAAACAACTACCTAGACGCTGCGAAGATAAAGCTCGTAAATGTCTACAATTTCATGAAAAATTGTTCCAAAAGACTGGCCGAACTTAAGCAGTTTCAATTCTCGATGTTGGAGTCGACAAGATTTTGCACCCATCACAAACAAGATGGCTGTCGTTGATAGCTGTAGTAAATCGAATTTTAGAACAGTGGGAAGTTCTAAAGTTTTTCTCGAACATGTGGAATCGTGTAAAATTGGTTGCAGCTGAAGATATTTACAAAAGCCTTTTCAATCCAAGCATCAAGCTGTATTTACTGTTTCTTCAATGGGTTTTACCAGAATCTACGTCTTTGAATGAGTATTTCCAGTCGCCTAAAGTGGTAATAGCAACTCTTTACGAAAAGATAGTGGCAACATATAAAAAGCTCGTAATGTCTTTCATCAACCGCAACAGTGTGCAGTCAGCTGACTTAAATGATCTGGATCTTAATAACAGTCAAAATATCTTCCGTTTAATCAGATTGATTTGGTTGTCAATGTTCTCAATGAACTAAACAAGCTAAGAAGTCGACCAGACTAAAAATTAATATATGCAAAAACTGGATGATCAATTCAGATCTATCTCGATTATAAAAAAACGTCTTGGTTTGGACCAAGGCCGAAAAAACAAACGATATGTCTGAGGTTTATCAGTTGACTGAAGTTTCAGATATTGCAATTTCTTTTTAAATTACTTTTATTCCTTTAATCCTTAATCAATATTTAATTCAATCAACTTATTTTTACTGTTAATCGATCTATTCCCTCTAAATTAATTTCAAAAATTACATATCTACGCTTTTTCAAGAATAATTCCATTTTCCGAAAACATTTTATCATGAAATTAATTATTTTGAAGGGAGTACGTGTTGGGTGACGAATATTGAATATTTGAAATATTATACGAAGTGTCTAAAAAGAGCAAGCGATCTTTGATATAACTCGAAAGGAAAATGTAAATATTTGATAGTGGATGCATATATTGGGGACGCGAATTTATACATTTAACTTCGAATATCGAAATGTTACATTTTTTTGTCGCGACTATGAAGGAAAGGTTGCACTGCAGTTTCCCTCTCCGAACTTCAAAGCTTCTTGGCCATAACTCAATCTAGATTTGGAACGTCATCACCCCTTACTACATTGTTGGCGTTACTTGTATTGTACACCGGTTACGTATTACGCGGAATGATTTTATCAGGCGTAGAGACCATTTCCGAAAACACACAGGGGCGAGGAGACCATTGGGGTATTCTTCCTTGCACCAAGGGCCATCGTCAGACGGTGCCAAAGTTCACTACAGGCGGGAGGAAAGTCAACTCGCACTGCCTCTAGCGGTGCTTCTAGGCGAGAGGGAGAAGACCCCAATGGCGGCATCGCCCCAGTGTTTTAGTTTCTCCTTATGTAATTTGTGTACGATCGGTCCATGGCAGTTCTGGTAAGGTATGATGTGTTCAACCATTTTATTTCCTCAGGAAATAACAAGTCATCGGAACTGAGAAGTATTTCTTTTTATGTAAACTTTACCCTTTCCTTTGGTTATATTTACACCGATATCATATTTTTCCAGTGCATAAAAGGAGAGCTACCTACTAAAAGAAACAAGACAGGACCGAGGTTGTTGCTTTGTCTTAAGTAGACAACATAAGTTTATAAATTAGTTTGAGCAAAATAAATTCTTTATCATAATTTCTTGACATCAGTCTTCCCAGCAACTTACAACAGATTTAAACTTTTTTGGTGCAAACTTGAAAATTTGTCAAGGCAACAAGAATTAAAACTGTGCTTCCAACTTAGTAATCATCGACACGAAATCCCTTCAAAATAATTAATTTCATGATAAAATGTTTTCGGAAAATGGAATTATTCTTGAAAAAGCGTAGATATGTAATTTTTGAAATTAATTTAGAGGGAATAGATCGATTAACAGTAAAAATAAGTTGATTGAATTAAATATTGATTAAGGATTAAAGGAATAAAAGTAATTTAAAAAGAAATTGCAATATCTGAAACTTCAGTCAACTGATAAACCTCAGACATATCGTTTGTTTTTTCGGCCTTGGTCCAAACCAAGACGTTTTTTTATAATATCTGTCCCTTCAGTCTTAATGTAATTAAAATTTGAATAATTTCATGTTTTTTGTACCGACATACATTTGGGGTTGATCTATTTCTAATAGCTTAAAGAAGTACTTAAGTATAGTTAATTATATGAACTCATATCCAATAACATAGTTTTCGAAAAGCATATAATGTTGTACTTTATATATGAAGTTAGTTCAAAAATGACAGTATTTGAAATGTAGAATAAATTTTTTTATTTGTTGTGTACACTCTAAACATATATCAATGAGAATTTTTGAGGAAATGCATCATGAGTAGAAGAGCTTGAAGACGATGTCTATATAAGCATATTGTGTTGTACTTTATTTATGAAAAGTTTAAAAACGACGGTATTTGAAATATGGAAGAAAAATATTTGTTTCGTACACTGTATACATATACAGTGTTGTCGAGATCAGACCAACAGCTTCCTTTATGTACAACCCCCAATACTGCCAACGGGTGATGTCGTGCTAAATTATACAGGGTGTAAATAAATGTTTAGAATTCATGTTTTATTGTATTTAAGTGACAACGAGTGGCAAGATACACAAAGAATACAGGAGAATATGCGTGAATGCAACAAAATATTTTAAAGCACAGTCCTACGATTAGTCTTAGAACCTGGGCCTCAAATTGCAACCTCTAAACTGTTTAGTAAACAACTCAACGTAAATATTCGAAGTGTCTACCATTGTGGTTGAGGCACTCTTCCAGATGACTGTCCGTGTCTTGCATTACATTTGCAACCACTAAACTCATGACGCATGGCAAGACTAATGGTATTGCCGTCTTAGGTACTTCTCGTCCGTTAAGGCTTGATGTAGGGGGATATGATTATGCCTGTAGTAATGCCCTTGTAAACTGGCACGAACAGTAGAATGGCTTAGTGCAACTTCTTGTTCCACCGCTCTACTACAAGCATGAGATTGGCTTCAAAACTTTCTACGATGTCAAAGTCTGTATCCTCATTACAGACTATACAGTCTCTTCTACGTTCACGATCTTGCACTATCGAAATGACGAAAGTCCTCGCACCCAAATGTCGGTGTGGAGACCGTTCGGCATAAAGCACTACCTTTAGTTGAACCAGAGAGAATTTTACACATGTGTAAAATTCTCTATGGTTGAATGTTACCGCGACCTTCACCCAAAATAAACTTGCTGCCCAATTTTTCCTGGTTAGAATAAGTTGGCATTTTGCTAGTAAACGAGACCAACTACTGTAATTCTACTACTTAGCGACACTGAAAGCCCCTTTATATCTAAAAAGACCGGAAGTTCCTCAAAGTTGAGTTTTCAAAGATTGTCAGCTTGAGCAGCAGGTCATAGTATGTATAGTGGTGAAGGTCGCTTTAACATTCGACACGTGACACCACGGTATGTTTGGTCCTCCAATGTCCTGACCCTATAGGTCCAAACAATTACCATCCAGTTTTTCGGCTCAGCGTTGCGGTATTGCCGGTCCCATTTGAAATACAATTTCTGTAGTGTTACAATTTTAACAATACGCCTGTTAAAAAGGCACAAATACCGAAAAAAGAAACCATTGTAATAAAGGTTGGCCCCCTAACCTTAAACTATGAACAAAATAAAGAAAACATAAAGGTTTCTTTGGGAATGACTTTGAAGCAGAAGGTCCGAGTTGTCTGAGGAACCGAGAAAAAAGGCCGTAGTGAAAACTAATCGTCGTTACGTAGCAGTTAGGACCGAATTTAATTAGTTAGTCTCGTCTTTTAGCAAAATGCCAGTGTATTCAAACCAGGGAAAATTGAACATGATGTTTACGAGGATTACCCAAAACGGCAAAACCTTTGCGTGAACTAATTGAAGCCGATCCATTATTTTTAGAAAGGTACTGTTCTCTGACGAGGCTATTTAAGGATGGTACCTTAAACCTTCATAACGTGCATTTTTGGGAGGGCATTCTTGGAAACCAAATTATCGGACCCTTTTTCTTGATAAGAAAATCTCTGAAGGCATTTACTTGGACTTCCTGCGTCATGAGTTCGTTGCTTGTAAAGTAATTGAAAGACATGGACAGATGAAGAGTGCCTGCACCACAATGGTAATCACATTGAACATTTACGTTGACGTTGATGTGTACCAAACGGATTCGATTAGAGGTTGTAATTTGAGGCCCAAATTCCAAGACTTATCGTAAGACTGTGCTTTAAAATTTTCTGTTGCTCCCCCCACTTGACTGGTATGCTAGGTGGTATTTCAGTAGAAGAAAATTTATTGAATTAGGGATAGCGAGAGATGGCTAGTGATATGGCTTAGTTATGGGCTAGACGCCCTTGTTTTATTGGCAACATTATTACATTGAATGTTGCCAGATTAAATTGTTGCTGGTGATTTGGCGAACTATGCTAATGATATATTAAAATTTAAATGGAAAAGTTTCATTTTGACACATTCCTTACCCTAAAATTTTGTGTTTGGAGCCTATTAATGCATTATAGTGATAATGTAATTAATTTTAGTGTTAAATAGGAAAACATTTAGGCTGAAAGAACAACTGGCGTAGTTTAATCTTAATTTGTTATTTCAGTTAAGGGTTATCTATAGTTACCCAAAAAAACCTGTTGTTTTCGATTAATTTTAATTAAATATGATCATTAAGTTGAAATTAACGGCTTATCTTCTTTTACTAGTGTTATTTCAGTTTATTATACGAGTTTGAACAAGAAATTCTGCAAACTTTAGAGGAGTGACTGTTTGACTCTTGCAGAACAATCACTACTTTGCCCCAAAACTTTTAAATATCACGCCTTTTCAATGGCTCTCTTTTCAAAATGGGGAAAAAAGCTTTTAAATGACAATTTAATTAATCGTAAGAATTAAACAGGAAAATGGAGGCTGGGTGAAAGATTTGTTAGTTTAATTATAAGGTATCCATGAATTTACCCAAAACACGAATCTTTCACATTCTGGGAGCACTGCCGTGCTCCCAGCCAAGTCGAGCACTGACATCCTTTTCTCGAAGCAACTCGTGGCACTTTTAAGCCCACTGTAACTTCGTGATGGGTATAGGTGAAAGTCTGAAATTTTGCTTGCCGCGAGGACTGTCAATCCTAGCTATTGTTTCCAAATTTCAAGTTCCTACCCTATATGCTTTTCGAAATATCGCAGGTGAAATTTACCTTATTTTGTCACTCACTCACTCACTCACCGATCATCAAAATTCTAAGGTACTTCTAGAGGAGATAGAAACTTAAAATTCAGGATTTAGTTTTCATTTATTTTATAAAGCACAGAAAAATTAAAACATCCCGAATTTTTTATAAAATTGTTCTTTAGTTCTTTATTTTAAAACTAGATGGCGCTGCCGTCTTTTCAACAGAAATAGTGTGTGTTCTTGATGAAAGGACGTAATGGTCCAAAGTTAACCGAAAGTTAAATATATATTAAAGCTAATAGGAGTAGTAGTTTAATAGAAATGTGTCGTAACTGATGCTACATTCTTTTATTAGGATATCGCGTACAATCTTTATTGCATATTCTCTGCGGGTCGAAAGGGGTAATTCAGCGTAAATATGGACAAACGTTAGCGATTATATTGGCAAACGAAGTACCACGAGAGGGTCTTGTTTTAATATAACTACCGAAGTATAACGAGAGGGTCTACAAAAAGAAGTGAGATCCTAAGAAAAACATTAACATGTACAAAAATGGGCCAAGCCTCGCTTCGTGCCCTCTCCGCCGTAAAAGTTCTGAAATCCCATGTAGAGCCAAGTCTGCCTTTTGGTCTCATTCAATCGCCAATTGAACAATTATGTTATAAATTAAGTACTTTTCCTAATTAATAACCAATATTCTTTGACTCTATCATTATTATACATCTTTGTTCGTATCAAAAATATCGTGACTTGGCAAGCGCAGGTGTACATAAGGTTATGCATAACTCGCCTTATAAACTTGTAAATAGGGTTATGCATAACTCACCATATAATTTGTACATAGGGTTGTGCATGACTCATCTTATAAACTTGTACATATCCCCTCGACCATAAACGATTTAGTGAATATCCCTTCGACTTCCTTTTAATATTACTTACTTGCGATTGCCAAGTCACGATATTTTTGATACGAACAAAGATGTATAATAATGATAGAGTCAAAGAAGATTGGTTATTAATTAGGAAAAGGACTTAATTTATAACATAATTGTTCAATTGGCGATTGAATGAGAACAAAAGGCAGACTTGGCTCTACATGGGATCTCAGAACTTTTTAGGGCGGAGAGGGCACGAAGCGAGGCTTGGCCCATTTTTGTACATGTTAATGTTTTTCTTAGGTTAATTATACTTGATTGAGTTTAATTTAACGGCTTATCTTGTTTATCTTGTGTGGATTTATTTTATAATAAAAGTTTCAATAAAATATTAACTTAAATTGCAATTACCCTAAAATTTTAATGTATGCGCTTTTGATGTATTTTAATGATCATTTAGATTAATTTGAAAGTGAAATAGGAAACTACTGTGGCTGTACGAAAAACTTGTGATGTTTTAATCTTAATTTGAGCGTGGTTCGTGAGAGTGGATTAAGCTTAAAATTTATTGGAATTTTTTACCCTATTTGCAATGTTTAGTGCAGTTTAATATTAATAAAAAATGTCTTCGTGGACAAAGACTTGAAAAAGTAAATGATAAGAGAACAAAATGGAATGACCGAAGTAACAGATATTAAATTTTTCAGTTTAAAGACATGATTATAAAGCATCAATTATTTGAAAAAAAATACTTATCTTCGTTTTTTTCACCGAAATTACATTGGCAGCATTGTTTTCGAAAGAAAGATTCATTCGATATATCCTTTTTGGTATTAACAGTTTTCGAATGAAAAGGATCAGAATAAATATCCGAGTACGGATATGGTTTATTTTTAAAGGTTCCTCTTTTCGAAATTAAAACGACTAAATGCAACCGAAGGAAGAAATTTTATCTTTCATCATGATTGACATTTTAAACGTCGCATTAGGGTGCTTTGGTTTTGCGCCTGCATTTATACGACCACGATTCGATTGGGTCCCATTTTTTGGGTCGACGATTTAAAATGTTTTATAAATCAATCATCAAAATTTGGATAAAAGATATTATTAACAAGAAACTTGAGTGCATGAGAACTGTTTTAAAAGTTGTGATTGAATTAGTTTGGTACGACTTCGACTTGCTATTTATGAGGAACACATTGTAGAGCAAACGTATAACACGAAACACGTAAATGGACACCGACAAAATGGTGGGCTGTGTATTTATTTCACTATTGGGTTTAGTTTCCAGTATTAAAACGTATCGTAGTTCAAATTAAAAGCTGCAATCCTTTTAAATATCACTAACGAGGAACTGTTTCTATCATGGACCACACTGGAAATCTAGCTGTAAATATAAACGATGTCGCATGTATCTGTTATATAGTAAAGCTTTGACACGAACCATTTTGAAAAGAATGGAAAATTTCATGATACAAAATTTTTGAAGAAATGTAATTTTGGTGAAAAAAACGAAGATAAGTATTTTTTTCAAATAATTGATGCTTTATAATCATGTGTTTAAACTGAAAAATTTAATATCTGTTACTTCGGTCATTCCATTTTGTTCTCTTATCATTTACTTTTTCAAGTCTTTGTCCACGAAGACATTTTTTATTAATATCTGTTCCTTCAATCTTCATTTTAATTAAGATTGTTAAGAAACTGTTGCATTTTCAAAATCTGCACTAAGCACAAACATAAATATAGGGGAGCGTAAGCATAAGGGACCTAATATTGCTAGTTAGTTACTAATGGTTTCAGGTACCAGTTAATCAGTTATCACCAATGAGATTAATTTATCACTGAAAACATCAAATTTCCATACTAAAATTATTTTGGCCTTTCTTTATCCCCTGACTTTGAGTATTAAAATATTTAAAATAACTCTGAGGATTATCTAGAATGATTTCTACTGATATTTCAAATTCAGAAGAATCAGAGTCATCGTGTTGAGTCTTTCAGATGACTGGCTTGGACTTATGTTACTAGTTTTCGGTTTTCGTTGTAGCAGTCTAACCAAAGAGGGTAGTAAGAGGGGGAGTAGAAGGCTTGGCTGGAGTGTTCTCGCTTTGAAAGTTTACCTCTAAGCTTCCGGTGTGCGCGCGCTTCTTTCTCTGCCCTCTTATTGGTTGAAATACGGTGAACCGGATATTAGGAGGAAAATATAACAAATAAATAAAAAAGAAAAGCGAGAACACCCAAAATGCCTTGCCAAAGCCGCTAGCTTCTACTCCCCCTCTTTCTACCCTCTTTAGTCTAACTGAGACAAAGTTTCTGCCTGCAAGCATAGCCCACTCGATCCGCGCTCATGGACGAAAGCTGCTCGCGCTATACATAGTTTACAGGCGTGGAGGATTCATACCATTTGCACAAGGAGACCTGGCAACTTAGAGTGTAAAATAGCAGACGATTTTACACTCTTTGTTGCTTGGTCTCCTTGTGTTAGTGGTAGGAATCCTCCACGCCTGTAAACTATGTATATAATAATAATTGACCTGGTCACGTCGTATGCTAAACCGTTGCCTACGCTATATCAAGGCCCGAGTACGCTCTTCTGGCTAGGGGGGACTTTTAAGGAACGCGACGCCTTGTTTTTTGCTCTTTTCTTTTCGCAGACGGCGCTCGTAGCAGTCCCATTTTAAGGGATCTTCCATTTATTTGAAATTGGAGGGAGCGTGCATAAATATGATGGGCCAAATTTTTTAATAAAAAATCACTATTTTCCAGCGTTTCAATGCTATTAATAATGCGTAAATATTCAAATATTCTAATATTTATAATATATTTTTATTATTATTAGAAAGATTTATAATAATGATAATTATTATTTTTATCAAAAGCAGTAATTCAAAATATTCATTGTTATGTCATTGTTCATGATACAAACAAACCTGTTGAAAGTTTTTCATTTAAGAAGTAAACTTGTTGAAATTACCATTTTTTTTTGTTCCGGAGGGGGGGCTCAAAAAAGCCTTACAGCTCCGTGAATAAATCAAGTAATTAAAAACCTAGAAACTGTCGCAGTTTGGACTTAAAAACAGGGAGAGATCTGACCTATTATTAATTATTTATTCACACTTAAAATCTTTCGAGATAGTGAATAAATAAATTAGTGTTTTTCTGATTGTAAGAAGATCATAAGTGTCGCGAGCATGATTGTGTAACAATGGCCTTAAATATTTTTCTAGAATGTCCCAAACTCCCATTCCCAATCGACGCCGAAACGGGCCGAAACCGCTGCCGCGTACAGCGTACACGCACGTACCCGATCCGTTCTCCCTTAAGCCCGCCGTAGCCCAGCTTCGCCGGGAGCTACTCGCCCGTCTCGTGCCTTTACTCGCCTTTTCTAGCGCGGGAAAATAAGTATTTCAAATAATATGACGTCACACAGGTCCTGCTACAAGCGCTCCTGGTGGGAAAAAACGGCGACTTAAATTGTCAATTTTTCAATGGAAATTGGGTGCCGTACTCGGGCCTTGATATAGCGTAGGCAACGGTGAAATATTTATTACTTCTATTATTGCAACTTAATTCTAGACATTCTTGAACGAATCATCTTGTGAAAATTTTATAAGACAGGCTTCAGGTGCTGGGTTTTTTCTGCGCCAAATTTGCTTTTTAAATTTAAAAAAAATTTATTTCAACCTTTTTTCCCTCTCTTCAGAAATTTAATAATGATAGTGTGTTACATATTTATCCAAAATTTATATTAATTAATTAACACACTGTACATCCCTTTAATGGAATTAGTGATGGTGATAGTGTGATTGAATCTATCATTTATTTTACCAGCAAAAAACGTATCTTCGTAGCGGTAACCGTTGGCTGCTGGCACCAGTCTAGAAACCAGGGAATGAACCCTTCTGCGTAGTTTGAATTAATCTACTTTAAACATCAAAAATGTATCTAATTTAAACAAAAACCTTTATTCTAAATTATAGCGGTTATAAATAGTAATTAAAAACGTAACTGTTACCTAATAAAAATGATTGCAAGAGCCGGGATAAAAACATTGGTTGGTTTGTTGACAAGGTTTAGTGATCGTGTGATTTAATCTATCAATTATTTTACCACTTATTTAAACAAACAAAATGATCTACGCAGTGGTTACCGTTGGCGGTTGCACCAGACATAATCTCTGTAGCGTTTATCGTTGGCAATCTGGCCATTGTTTATTGTTTTCTTAGGTAACGTTAGAATGGGCGCAAAATAATTAATAATTCAATTGTTACCTAGTACAAATGATTGGAAGAACCTGAATTAAAAATATTGGTTGATTTGGTGACAGGGTTTAGTGATAGTGTGATTGAATCTATCATTTATTTTACCAGTAAAAAACGTATCTTCGTAGCGGTAACCGTTGCCTGACGGCACCAGTCGAGAAACCAGGGAACGAACCCTTGTGCGTAGTTTGCATTGATCTACTTTAAACAACAAAAATTGATTTAATTTAAACAAATTACCTAATTAGCGGCTATCGTTGGCCAATGGCACCAGGTGAAACACCTTAAAACGAACGCAACACGGCCAATTGGTCTCTAGTCTACAATAGTACAATCAGCCTGTCTTGAACTTTTGACCGAGGCTTAGTGAAATCAGTGAATTTAAAAATTATCGGCTAAATCTTAACTTTAAATTCTTTTGTATTAAATTATAATGAAGTTTAACTTACGAGAATAAAATAAAATTGGGACTGATTAACCCCTTCATTTAGATGAAAAGTGGAAAAATTCGCCTTAAGCTGGTCCATAAACAGAGCGGACGACGCATTTAGTAAACAAAAAACTTCGCTATATTAGCGGTAAAACAGCGTAAGTCCAACAGTACGTTTCTCTATGATTTTAGCTAGGATTATACCACGTAAGTCCAACAGAATAAAAGGTCGTAAGTTTAAGTATGTGCTTAAAAGTACAAAAAGTAATACTTAATATTAATTGTTTTCAATAAAACTTCGAAAGGCACCAGAAAAATGTTCAACCTTTCATTTAAAACCATTTTCAGACCTATCGAATAAATAGTCTTCAAAAAATGGTCGAGACCATTTGGCTATCTCAGCAAACATTTCCCATGTTATTCCTATGGGAAAATTTCCCTTTTTTTGCCAAAATGTCTGAATTTTTTTATTGAAATGAAAACCACCCTTAGCAACTTTATTTTCTATAATAAAAACTAATGGAGGGATCTATTTGAAATTTTAACCACATATTAAGGGTCCGAATTTTAGTTCAGTGGATTTTTTTCGAAGCAGTAACCATGATAGGAAAAAAGTTACATCGAATCAAAAAACCACCCTTATACATTAAACGCAGTATGAGGTCTTATCTAAGAGAGCAACCGCTCTCTCAGAATTTTTGCCATATATTCATCATTATGGTACCCTAAACTTTTGGGTAGTTTAAACAGTTTATTTAAAAGTTATTTGAGCTTTTATCCAAAAATGTATATTTTGGTTTAATTTCACGTTAATTATATTTAATTGAGTTAAAATTAACGTAGGATTGTGTTTTGGCAGTGTACATTTAGGCTATAAAATGAGTTTAAATGTATACTTCACCTTAATTGCAATTTTTAGTGGAGTTTTCGATTCTTATTTTACCCTAAACTTTTGAATTTCGCGCCTATTAAGGTGCTTTCGAGATAATTTAAATTAGCTTAAGTGTGAAAGAGAAAACATGGGGCTTTACCAACGGCTTGGTTAGATACAATCTTAATCAAGGACATCATTTAAGAGTTATCTGAGTTTTCATCCAAAAAAAATGTACATTCGGGGTTTAATTTCACGTTAATTACACTTAATTACGTTGAAATTAACTTGTCGTCAGTGCTCATTAAGCTTATAAAATGACTTTTAATAAATAATTCACCTTAACTCTAATGTTTAGAGGAGTTTTTTATTATTTCCAACACATTGCGTTAAATTTTTATCATATCCTGTGCTAGGTTTGTGGTAAAGATTATCTATACAATATGTTAATGAATGATGTTATTCTATAGTTTAGCTTGAATACCAGTAATTAAATCAAATACCTATACAATTCATAGCAATTTAAACCAATAAACAAACGGCAACGTGGACTGTGGAAATAGCAAACAACGTAACCCTCCGTTTCTAACGTGGTTACGTTGAGAGAATCTGTGATGTAAACATGAAAATTATTTGACTAATTAAATTATATAACGACACTGTCCTCCTGGATTAACCAGCACCACTGTTACTTATGAATTAAACAATCCACTGTTGGTAACAAATAGTTTATAAAATGATAACGTAACATCACAGTATAACTGATTCAATAGGACCAAAATTGTTTTAACGAATAATCTGGTCCTCTACATTGGTTTAGTTTTAAGGAATTATATCACACACCTTCACAATTAGTAGCATTTTAGTGAGATTAACAAATAATGAAACCGCGTATACCTGTCCTCAAATGAGAATGTTGAGTGAACTGCGCTAACCAGTAACCTATACACCACTCTTTTAACTGCCGTAGGAAAACACATTGAACATTTTGTGATCTTTCCTGTAATATTTTGAAGTTGAATTCTTCACAGGGTGAAAACACTACCGTTGATTTCTAAACCATTAACAAATAATGAAACCCAGTATACCTCATACGTAACTCTCCGTTTCCAACGTGGTTACGTTGAGAGAATCTGTGCTGATGTAAACATGGAAATTCCTCTACATTGGTTTAGTTTAAGGAAATATATCACACACCTTCACAATTAGTAGCATTTTGGTGAGATTAACAAATAATGAAACCCTGTATACCTCAGTCCTCATATATTTGTTTGTAGCAGGAAACGAAGCAGACTGCGTATTTTTGGAATACAGAGCTGGAAATGAGCTTTTTTTATCTTGAAAGGGGAAAGACTATATAAATACTATATTACATAGACAAACTAAAATACAACTTAAGCCTTGGCCGTAAAGAACGTTCAAAAACTTACTTTAAATGATATAAAAACCTCTGTTAACTGTAATTATTTACCTGAATTACTTTTCTAGACGAAAATTCGACCTGATAACGACCTATTTCTTATTAAGGGTGCTACAGTTAATTAGAAAATACATATAAAGGTGCTCAAGCTCGGATGAAATAGTAAAGTAATCTGTCAGCGTCTACTGCTAGATAGTCTGACTCAAAAGTAATTTTGACGTACTTTCAGAATTAACTAAAATTAACATACTTAGAGTTAATTGATTTAAATTAAACTAGCCGATAGCACACCTTGAATACATAATTGTTAAATAAGAGTATTCCGAAAAGTAACTTCGCTCTAGTTTTTCAGTTAGAGGTGGCTAAATATCACGAAAAACCCCATGTTAATCTCCATAGGAAAAATGGTAAAAGCATGTGAATTTTGCTTTAACGTTACAAAAGAGTATCAAGTCATATCTACAAGGGCCTACCGGCCCTGTAGAATAAGCAAACCAATTAAGCAAACCTTGCACACCATCCTCATCCTCACTACTTGTTTGCACACCTGGCACATTGCAAACCTTGCACACCGTATACATATACTATTAAAAAGCTCCCCTTTTAATTTTAAAACTATTATCTAACCATTTTTCTTAATTTTTAAAAGGTTTGTACAGTTTTTTCGTCTTGCACACCTTTATGGTTTTCCGCAAACCATGCTCAAAATAGCACATATCGAATTAAAAGCTCCCATTTTAATTTTAAAACTACTATCTAACCATTTATTACTGTTTATCATGGTTTCACAGGTTTTTCGTCTTGCAGACGTTTTTTTAGCTCCAAATACAACATATAGAGTAAAAACATATTCATGTTTTTCTAAACCTACCATCATTTTTTACTTAAGTTTTAACATGGTTTGCACAAATTACAACATATAGAATATAAAGCTTCCTTAAAACTACCATCTTACGATAATACTAAAGTTTTAATATGGTTTGCACTGCTCTTTCGTCTTGCACACCTTTCAATAAGAGCCGAATAAGAGCTTTTACCATTTTGCAATTACTTCGACGTACTTTACACAACCTTCTGGTCTTGCACATGTTTTAATATGCCGTGAGAAGTTTCGTAGTCAAATCTGTAATCGTGTAACAACTTTCAATTTTGATTAAAAAAAATTTCCTATAGAACGGTCCAATAATACATTTTACGATGAACTTCATCGTTATTTGTTTAATTCCGTATGGTGTAAAACTGGATTTTAAATAATGTATGAAAGAACTTATTAAACTAATCCACATCAAAATTTTGAAAAGGTTGGAACGGAGCGACCTCGACTTCACCGCTCTACGTCTATGCCTTGACCTAATATTGTAGCAGTCGACAGGGTCACGAGGCTGAACTTATTTTTTATTTTACGGTACTAAAAGTGCCACCAAGCGAGAAAACACGGCGAACTAAATTAGTTAAAAAAATATTCTCCCTCTTCTTAAGCTCTGGAACATACTTTCAAATACAGAAATAGGCATAGGCTATTTCCTATTTATTAGTGCGATAGACAATTTTATTAGATCCAACCTTTTCAAAATTTGAATGATGATCAGTTTGATAAGTTCCTTCATACATTGTTTCGAATCCAGTTTTACACCATACGGAATTTAACACATAAAGTTGAAGTTCGTCGTAAAATGTATTGGACAATTATATTAATAAAAATTGAAAGTTTGTACACGATTGCAGGTTTGACTACAAAAATATTAAAACATGTGCAAGACGAGAAGGTTGTGTAAAGTAGGTCGAAGTAACTACAAAATGGTAAAAGCTCTTATTCGGCTCTTATTGAAAGGTGTACAAGACGAAAGAGCAGTGCAAACCATATTAAAACTTTAGTATAGTCGTAAGATGGTAGTTTTAAGGAAGCTTTTTATTCTATATGTTGAAATTTGTGCAAACCATGTTAAAACTTAAGTAAAAATGTTGGTAGGCTTAAAAATACATGAATATTTTTCTATTCCATATGTTGTACTATGAGGTAAAGTTGCAAACGAGAAACGTTTGCAAGACGAAAAACCTGTGAAACCATGATAAACTGTAATAAATGCTTAGATAGTAGTTTTTAAAAAATATAACGTGAGCTGTTTATTCGATATGTGCTATTCTGAGCAGGGTTTGCGGAAAACCATAAGGGTGTGCAAGAACAAAAAACCTGTGCAAACCTTTTAAAATAAGAAAAATGGTTAGATACTAGTTTTAAATTTAAAAGTGAAGCTTTTTACTCGATATGTGCTATTTTGAGCACGGTTTGCGGAAAATCATAAAGGTGTGCAAGACGAAAAACCTGTGCAAACCTTTTAAAATTTAAGAAAAATGGTTAGATAGTGGTTTTAAAATTAAATGGGGAGCTTTTTAAAAGTATATGTGCTATTTTGAGCAGGGTTTGCGGAAAAATATTAAGGTGTGCAAGGTTGGCATATATAGTTGTGAAAAGTAGTATGGGGTAGGGTAGGGTTACGACTTCTCGAAACGTGCGCAAGTTTTGCATATAAAGTTATGCAAAGCAATATGGGGTAGGGTGGCGTGTTCTTGAACAGTGTGCAAGGTTTGCAATGTGACAGGTGTGCAAACAAGTAGTGAGAATGAGGATGGTGTGCAAGGTTTGCTTATAAGTTGCGCAAAGTAGTATGCGGTAAGGGGGGTGTTTGTTCTTTAAAGGTGTGCAAGGTTTGCGTAATTAGTTTGCATACGGCAGGTGTGCAAACTAGTAGGGAGAAGGAGGATGGTGTGCAAGGTTTGCTTAATAGGTTTGCTTATAAACTTGTGCAAAGTAGTATGGGGTGGGGTGGGGTGTTGTTGAAAGGTGTGCAAGGTTTGCGTAATCAGTTTGCAGGCGCCAGGTGTGCAAACTAGTAGGAGTTTTGAAAGTTGTGCAAGGTTTGCAAAATCAGTTTGCTGGTGCCAGGTGTGCAAACTAGGTGAATTTTTGAAAAGTGTGCAAGTTTGCATAATCAGTTTGCAGGCGCCAGGTGTGCAAACTAGTAGGACCCACATTTTTCGTATTGTGTTTGCTGCTTTGAAATTTTGCAAGTGAACTAAAATTTGGGCCCTAATTTTTTGTTTAAAATTTCAAAGAGATCCATCTAATAGTTAATTCTATAAAGAATGAAGTTGCTAAGGGTGGTTTTAGAATCCATAAAATTAATCCGACATTTGGCGAAAGATACTATATTTTTCCATAGACATAACATGGGAATTTTATTAAAAAGAACATTCACTCGTTACGTTTGGGAACCATCTTAAATGAAAGATAACACTTCAATGTACATACTTTTCAAGTTTCATAAACATCAATTAAGTTTAAGTATTGGTTTTAATCATTTTTAACACATACTTTGACTTACGTTGTTTTGGGTATTGGAATTACGGCGTTTTATCACTGATAGAGACACGCAATTTACTCGTAATTTTTTATGTTGGACTTACCAGGACTTACGGCGTTTTTGTCGTGATTCACACCGTTAGGGGGACTTAAGCAAGAAAAACATGGCGTTAGATCACCCGCGCCTTTAACTGCTTAAAACCAAAGTTTTTTTAATTGGAATTAAAATGGAGTCTAATTAGGTCTGATTTTTATTGTTTTCGTAACAAAAACATCATTGGAATTTACTATAATTATTTTTAAACTTTAAAATCACCAGAGTATTTTTATTATTAAGCAATTTCGCTAAGCCTCGGTCAAAATAGCGTTATGATTAGGCAATAATGTATAGGCATTGGGATTTCGGCAACATCAACTTTGGTAATTTCAAAAACCAGACATTACGATTACTGTCGGTAGGTTCAAATAAATTATAAACAAATTAATTATTTATCTTACTTGTAGATCAATCAATTACTACAGTGTTATTTGTGACAGCTGGGACACATTGTAGAGGTAAATTTTACACCTTAATGTTTAAACCTCCAGCTCCGCTCCGCTGACTAAACGTTGGACATAACTTTTCAATGGAAATTATGACAAACCGAACAGTACAAATTCTTTCATTTAATAACATTTAACATTCGCCTTATTTAAATTCCAATTCTACATTAAAGGTAAAGCCATTGCTGTTCATTCAATCTCTAACATGTTTTCTTAGTTTTGACATACCAACGTAGCTCCCGCAATTTTGAGGCCGAGTTCTTTAAAGTCGATTATAACACGATGTTTAATTACATGATATTATGTTAAATATGTAAAATACTGTTCAGTGGTTTTGCAAGTAAGCCTTCTCAAAGAAGTCAAAGTTTCTGAAATGTTTATGAATTCTACCTAAAGTTACTGAAATTAGCGGAGGTAAATATGAAAGCGGATTTTAGAGTTTCAAATTCAATAAAATTCAAGTAATGTTTTCTAATTACTTTTATTTTTAAAGATGTTTTAAAAACGAAAAAAAAACAAATTAAAAAAAATTTAGTGGTTTTGCAAGTAAGCCTTCTCAAAGAAGTCAAAGTTTCTGAAATGTTTATGAATTCTACCTAAAGTTACTGAAATTAGCGGAGGTAAATATGAAAGCGGATTTTAGAGTTTCAAATTCAATAAAATTCAAGTACTGTTTTCTAATTTCTTTTATTTTTAAAGATGTTTAAAAAACGGAAAAAAACAAATTAAAAAAAAACATGAAAAAAAAAAGAATTAAAAAAAAACAAAACAGGAAACCAGTTTATTTTTGAACCTACGAAAAACATAATCTCAACATCATTTTTCTTGAAATAAAACTGAAATTGTATTCAAGTTAATAAATTTAACTTGACTTACATTAAAATATTTTTTATTATTTTACGCTCTCCTAGACGGAGTGTTCTTCCTCGGTGGAGGGTTGCTCCTGGACGAAGGTTTCGTCCATTTTTTCCTCCATTTTTCCCTCAATTTTTTTCCGTCGCCCTCAGGCTTTTTTTCGTCTACTTTTTAAAAAATATAACTTAATTAACATGACCCTAGATTACTTTCCTAAACCCCAGTATATAACATTGCTGAAAACTTTACTAAAATTGCGAAAAACTGGGGGAAATATAATGATTTAAACTAAGTCAGGAAATTTTAAGAATTAAACAAAGTCTTAGAAAAGTCAGTAAATCTTAAGCATTAAAATTAAGTCTGGTAAAAGTCAGAGATCACCGAAATCACACAGGTCTAAAAAGTTTACCATGGATAAAGAATGCCAGCGGAGAAATTTCTCTGCGCTAGGTCTCTATGTAATCAAGCTATGACAAGAGATATAGAAAAGGATTTTCATGATTTTAAATATCCGCGAGTTTTATTTGCTCGAGTGCACGGACATCTAGGCCTTAGTTTTAAATACGTGTTATACAGGCTGTATTTGAAACTAAGGCCTAGAGGTCCGTGCACTGGGCTAAAAAACTCGCGGATATTTCAAATCCTGAAGATCCTGAAGTTTTTGGTCTCTTGACAGCACGTACAAAGCTAGGTTGCATAGACATCTAGGTTTGCGCGTGCTGACAACCGATGTTGTAACAGAGTATATACAGAATAAGCTGTCGTTCGAGATAGGGAGTTGCCTATCCTATAGCGTGAAAACAGATTTCCTCACGCGCATTCTTTATCCTTGCTTAAAGTGTTAGTGCCATGTTTTTTGAAAAGTGGCTAATTTTCGTTTTAAAACATCAATTGGGTTATAATAACAGTAGATCCAAAGTAAAAAGTCTTATAGAAATTTATTCATTTTGTAATACGAAAAAGAATATTGATATTACACATACTTCATTAAGCCGGAATAAATTATAAATATACCCCTGGTGACGTCATAAGAGGTTGACCAGCGCGAGACAGATTTCATTACGAGAGCTAAGCCTAATTTTTAAACATCGCGCGCGCGTCAAATTCTGGATATAACCCCGCCTCGCGGAGTCGCGGTTCAACTCCGCGGTTCACACGCGCTTGAATCGTGACGTCACCAGGGGTATATAAAGTACCGCGAAATTTAACTGTCAAAATAGTTTGAAAAAATTCTGCGAATAGGTTCCGAAAGCCCGGGTTTTAATAATATTTGAAAAATTATAATGCATTATATAAATAGATATTCTGAATCAGAAAGATTTGATCTTTCAGATGGGAATAAAACCTTTTAGTTTTAAAAATAGCGATTTTTGGTGACTCTAACACTTTAAACCAATAAAAATAGCAATTGTAATTGTAGGGAAAGACGCGAAATAGTAAAAGATAAGTTCAGTGCCTAGAAACGCAAGGAAATAATACACCAAAATGTCGAAAAATAGTAAAATACATTCAGGCAGTTTGAATTTGAAAATTTATGGCAACGTTTTCTATAAATAGTTTTAAATTATAACTTATAAGGATGTTTTTGTTCATTAAAAGACCCAGGTAAAGTTATAAAATTATTCTCTTGTCTTACCTTCCTTATTTCGGCAATTTTTGGCAATATGCCCCGGTTTTCTGCAGATATAGCATGTTCTTTTTCCTTTTTTTCCACCAGTACTTCCGCCTCTACGCCCACCTCCTCCCCTTCCTCCACGTCCTCCTCCACCACCCCGTCCTCCTCCACGTCCCCCTCTTCCTCCACGTCCTCCACCATAAAAACTAACAAGGCATCCCTTGTTAAAATGGTTAACAACGTTTTCCATTTTTCTAAGCCTAAATCAATAAACGATAAATTATTTTTTTTAAACAAATAAAAATATCATTATTTTCCATATATTTTTAAACTTGGCAACAAAATTAAGTGTTGCAAATTCTAATTTTACGCCAAAGCTTAAAAAAAATAGCAAATTATGACATATTTAATTATTATATTTAAGAACTTACTTTCAGTTGGACAGTTGAAGAGACTTCAAGTTTGAAAATTAGGCTTAAAATGACCTTTAGCTATTGGCTATCGCCAATGAGATCCTATTGGCTATCGCGAAAAAGTGACGCGCCACCTAGTGGTAATTTTGGTAACTGTTCTAACGGAGTAAGTTTTCCTCAGGCTCCTGGGCGAGTGGCGAGGCTTAAGTTATCATAGGAGGAGGATCGTAACATGGCGCCTAGGAAAAAGTATTGTTGTGTCCCACAACGTAATTCTAGGTTAAAACTAAATATCCCAGGGTTAAGTATGGGCTAATTTTGCCTAAGTATGCATAATTTCCCAAAAGAAATCAAGTGTGATGAGTTGTTGCGTAAAGAATGGCAACGCGTCCTAAAAATTGGAAAAGATATTTCAAATCACATGGTTGTGTGCAGTTTTCATTTCAAGAAGACTGATTACTTTTTTCCAGGTAATTTGGTTTTTTAAGTAATAAGAATTTAAGACCAGGATTTAATGTACTTGTTACTTGAGATTTGCGAACAGGGAAAAGGAAACTAAAGCTTGGAACTTACCCTTCACAATGTTTGCCTATTTTGACCGATGACGAAATTATTTCCGAAGATACCAGAAAGAAAGTTAATGGAAGAAAGATAAGGGCTGATAATCGACAAATACAATTTAAAAATGATGCAGAACCTTCAACTTATAGGGAGTCGAGTTCAGAAAGAGAACTAGAAGGTGCCCCAGAATCCACTGTCAAACATGCAAATATTGAACTTGGTTTGAATGCTCCCGAAACTAAGGTCTGTGAGCCCTTACATCAAGAAAGAAGAGATGTTTCAGTGCAAGGAAACATCTACTTTTATGAATTCAGTTAAAACTGAGAAGGATTTAAGCCGTATGACTGGTATCTCCACTTTCAAATTATTTTACCCCGTTGTGGAATCTATGACAATGTTAATAAATTTCAAAGCTCAAATCCCAATGGACAGACTTTCTCTTCTAGTTTTAATGAAAATAAAACTGAACTTGACGTACGGGGTTCTTTCTACTATGTTTAATATGTCTGATACCATTAGCCGCAGATACTTTAAACAAACAGTGTTTATTGTGGCGGATGTTTTTAAATGTGCAATCAATTGGCCCTCAAAGAAAGAAATTATTAATAGCATGCCCCAATGTATTAAAGACTTTGAAAAAACTGTGGTGGTATTGGAATGTACCGAAATTTCAATAGAGAAACCTGAATGTAGAATCTTGTCTAATTCTTATAACAAAGGTAATCACACTGCTAAAGTTTTGGTCGGCGTTTCTCCTGCTGGTTTGATTACATTTTTGAGTAGTACTTATGGAGGAAGAGCATCTGACAAATTAGTCACTTTGCACAGTAAAGTATTGGACAAGTTAACACCATATGTTGACGCATGCATGGTAGATAAGGGATTCAGAATAGATACCGAATGTTTACAAAAAGGAATCCAAATTTTTATCCCAACATTTCTGAAAAAATCTAAACAGTTTACGGAAACAAAATCACTCGAAAACTTGAAAATAGCAAAAGCAAGAGTATACGTAGAGAGAGCAATACAAAGATTAAAACTTTTTTCAATCTTTAATGAAAAACTGGATTGGGAGATGACGTCTTTCATTAACCCTATGTTTTTAATCGCAGCTGGCATTGTAAACTTGTCATCAAAAATATTTGATGAAGTTAGATTTTAATAAAATGGACATTTGGCTTTTAAAAAATTATTTTAATTGTGAACAGTTTTACAATTTTTTCCCACTAATTTCGGTATCAATAAAATAAAATAAAATTGTTTTAACTAATTTCAAAACAAAATCTTTGTCCTTTTCACTACAGTGACTAGTATGTCAGCGCTTTTTTTCTAAAAGTGGCCAAGTGACATTGTTCAAAATTTAAAACTGCCATCCCTGGCTGAATCTGTCCGTAATATTTATGTTTTTTCTTCAAAACATAATTTTCTCCCTCCACTTTTTGTTTAACTCAGCGATTGAAAGGGTGTCTCCTTTCATGGGACACCTTATTTCCATAACAATGTAGTGCATGTATATATTGCGTTGCACATTGACCAGGAGAATCTTTCCCATCTCTCGATCATCTTCTTATGATATTTTTCTTCATTCCCTTGCTTAATTCTTTCAGAGCATAGACTCTTGGCAAGTTCTTTTGTCACTTGCATCCTTCTTCTTTGCACCCGTGAAGGTTAATAACGGAAATTACAAGTTTAACCACAAAGGCTTATCAAGAATATTTAACCAATTTGATTTAATATTTTAATTTCGATCCATATCTGGAATTAAACGAATCTTTGAAATGCTAATGGCCAAGTCAGAAAAACATTCTTGAGAAGTTTTAAGTCGAATAAAATGTTGGTTCACCTGGAGATAATAACTTGGCCGTATTTTAGATCTCACTTCTTTTTACGGCCAAACAACTTGGCATATTTTTACAGAGATGTTTTTGGTGAGATATCTCTGTCGCGAGCCCGTTACGAAGATGCAGTCTCCACCCCTACGTTTTTTACAAGACTGAGTGCGGAATACGGTATACATGCAATTTTGAAATTTTCAAAAAAAAAAATTAAAAATACTTGCGGCGTGCCAAATTGTTTTTAACTATTTTATTTGAACTCCCCATGGTCTAATTAGTCGGGTAAGACCGTTATTTTATGTGAATAGATATAGTGCAATCCTAAATTTCTACATAACAAGAAAAATGTTAATATGTTTACGAGGGGTGCTTTAGATTTGGAGGACTTTGGTTTTATTATCAAGCTTAGGAGAGCAATTTTGGTTTAGCATTACTGTACATTCACTTGGGAGTTTTGAAGGTAGTGCATTCAAGAATCTGGAGGATTTCGTGTTGATTCCATGGAGAATGCGTGCTGAGGTAGCTGAAGGAGTTTCACCGCATCCAGCCTTTTTATGAAGAGCCAGAGCAGAACATTCAGCGCTAAAGGTTTTTTTCTTACTGTATGTTGTTGATCAACTGTTGGTTCCTTATGCACAGACATCACTTCTTTAAAATGGCAAAACTCTTGAAATGGTATGGATTCATGAATTGTTACACTGTTCACTTTGATTTTACCCCATTGTTGCTTCAAAGAAGTCGCGCTAACGCCCTCAAGAGGCTCTACACCATCATTATTTATTTATAAGAAGTAAAACTACCAAACGGTGTTTTCATTTCCAGCTTAATCTTCATTGACAGATTATTTGATGAGGCTGAGCCCCTTGAAGATCTGTAGTTTTTACGCAAAGCTATCTCTATGAATGTTAAGCCTTTGTAGTCTCTACTTTGTATGCCGTAAAATATGACGTCCTTACACTTGTAAACCTGTTCTCCTTCTATTAGACATCGTTTTCGGTCTTCTTATTTGTAATCCGCGTATTTATAAATTCTAAACTGTGTTACCATAAAACTTGTCAACATTTAAAATTCTTTTTTCTTCAGTTGCGCTATATCGATAAACACAACATCGTACCCCGTTGTAGCGGCCATTTTGAAAACACTGCGGCTGGTGTGGCGAATGGCGATGGCCAATCAGTTCAGTTCAGATATTATTTTCCCCGGATCCAAGTCAGAAAAACAAAATACCGCAGAAAAATTTGCGCGAGACAAGATTGGCCCTGAATCATGTGGCCGCGTGGTTCACCCAACTTTTAAGCCTACTTTTGTGCCGTATGTTTTGTCAAGGGTAAGTTTGAATAATCTTTTGTTTAAACTTTAGAAACGTATTTAGGCTTTCGTTATCTTTTTTTGGTACATTAACTGTACAGTCGTCTCCAATGAAAACGTTCTCTCCCGCGACGTCTTGTTCATTCATTAGTACCCCAAATATTAGGTCTTGTGAAAGAAATTAAAAAAACCAAAAGTTTATCGTCACTTTTAACAATCTAAGTAGGTGAGTATTGTTCTCATCAACTAGGATGAAAAATGGTTTTTTATTAAATGAAGAAGTTATATTTTGTAAGGAATATTATATATATGAATATGAGGTCAAATCTGCGTGCAGGATATAACTCGCAGTTTAGAATAATAAATGGGGAAAATGCGTGGCAAGCTTGTTAAAAATCAGTTCCAAACACGTTATAGCTATTGCAACTAAATTTATTCAAAGGTTTTTACGTGGGCAAGCAGTTTATTTATTTCAATATGAATCATTAAAGTGTAATTAAATAGGGTTCTTAGAGTTATAAATTTAATCAATATCTTGTCATCTTTCCGTTAACATCGATGACGTTTTGTAACCTTCGTGGCATCGACGCGAACAACTCCGCCGTGTAGTTTCGGCTTTCACTGATTTCCTCCCAGGCAACCTTCACCATAGCCCAAAGCTCATCTGCGTTTTGAGGCGCCACAGCAATCCGTCCCATGCTCTTCTTCATTTCCGCCCAAACGTTTTCAATTGGAGACAGATCTGGTGAACATGTTGGCCATCTAAGAAGAGCATTTTCTGGACGATACTCCCGAAAATATTGCAGCGTTGCGCGCGAAGTGTGAATCCTCGAGTTGTCTTGTTGAAAAGTGAATTTTCCATCCGGAAAGTAGTTGTCGAGGACGTGAGGAACGAAGCTGTGCTCAATTATGTCTATATATTTTTCTGAGTTCAAATGCCCATCGATGCGCACCAAACAACCTAGCCCTTCTCGACTAATGTAACCCCAAACAGGAACGGAAAAACGACCACTATTCTTTCGAGAATTAATGAATGAAGGATCATACCTACAGCCTATCTCCCTCCATACCCGACACTGGTGATTTTGGCTGGAGCAAAATGTTGACTCGTCGCTTATAATAACCTGATTCCATTCATTTCCCCAATGCAAATAATCGCGGGCAAAGCCCAGTCGTTGTGCTTCTTGCTCCGGCTTCAGGAAAGGCTTGTTGGCTGCGATGCGGCTTCGAAGCCCGGAAGCACGAATCCTTCTTCTAATAGTTTGTTCCGAAGCTTCTAAGTCCATGAGGAATTTTATGGGACGACACGTGATTGTCGGGTTGTTGAAAGCGATGGCTGCAATAACTTCATCCTCTTCTGGTGTCGTAACTCGTTGTGCTCCAGGTCTTGGCAAATCAGTTAGGCGACCATTATCTACGTGAGCTGCGATCCAATATCTTACGGTTGGTTTTGAGCAATTAAGTTGAAAGGCTATTTGCGCAACACTTCGACCGGCTTCATGAAGAGCTATTAACCTTTCTCGATCTAAATTACTTAATCTCGGCATAGTGAATGTTCTCTACACCTCATTGTTACGCTCTATTTATATGAAATGGCCAAATGAACTTTGACCTTAGTTCATTGGGCAATTTTTGATAATACAGTGCCTGAAGAACAAGCACGCATGAATTTTTCCCTTTATTATCCTTAAACTGTGAGTTTTATCCTGCACGCATACTTGAACTCACATGCATATATATATATATATAATATTCCTAACAAAATATAACTTCTTCATTTAATAAAAAAAACCATATTCTTATCTTAGTTGATGAGAACCATCATCACCAACTTGGATTGTTAAAAAGTGACGGTTAACTTTGGTTTTTTAATTTCTTTCACAAGACCTAATATTTGGGGTACTAATGAATGAACAAGTCGTCGCGGGAGAGAAAGTTTTCATTGGAGACGACTGTACTAATTAAATTTACTTTAACTCAAGTGTTGTTCTTCCATTTGAGTATTTCATTCGAGTGTTTATCATTGCACTCGAGTGTATTCTATTAATCAGGTTTCATACATTGTATTACGATTTCAAAACGTAATTTTTTTATGTTTTGTAGTACATCATCTAAATCTGAGTGTACTTTGGATTCACAGTTCTGGGTGTGAAGCGTGTACCCATTTATTTTGAATCTTTTGCAGGTACAAAGTGTTCTTTGTGAACCACTCTATTGGATATCTTTGTGATTCCAAAGTGTTCTGTGTGAATCACTTTATTGGATATCTTTGTGATTCCAAAGTGTTCTGCGTGAACCAATCTATTGAATATCTTTGTGATTTCAAAGTGTTCTGTGTGAACCACTATATTGGATATCTTTACGATACCAAAGTCTTCTGTGAGAACAACTTAATTGGATCATTACGATACCAAAGTCTCTTGTGTGAACTATTTAATTGGTTTCAACATTATGTACAATGGCTTCTCGAGAAACAGCTAAGAGACAAAAAAACCAACAACGTTGGTTAAAACAGAGTAAAGCTTTGAAAGAAAAGCAAGCTAAACAACTTGTGGATATGAAATACTATTTGAAAAGCAAGGAGTATTATCAGAAAAGAAATTCAAAAAGGTATGCAACCCACAAATCTCCGATTGAGAGAGCAAAGAAAAATAAGAGATCTATGCCACCAGGTGGCGCCACTAGTGGTTTGACAAAAAACAAAAAGACTAGTAAGAAGCATTTTCCAGTGGGAAAAAAGGTTTCGCGACAAAAAAACTAAATAAAGGAATTTTTAAGACGAGAAACAAGAAATTCATAGCTGAAAGTTTCAAACGATTTTTAGTGACAAGGCTCACTGAAAGATTATCTGCGACAAAATCTTTGGACAGCTTGACTAAAGAGGGGAATACAAAGTTACTCTCTCGAAACCTAAAATGCCAATTGCTAGCGGGTAAAATTTTACACTTGAAAAGGCAATTATATTCGGCATACAATTACCATCTTACAGGGATGGTTAGTGAATTTAAGGATTTTGTCAAAAAAATCAAAGAAATTGGGTCTGTTAATCTGAACAATTTAACGCATATAGTGGGTGGTAAAAGGCTTCACAGTAGTCACAAAGAGGCCTATTTCCATGAAACCACCTATTACCCAATTGGATATAATGGAAAAATACTGAAAAATGACCACGAATTACGCTATGCCAAAGTTATCCAACTTGATGCTGATGGGCATGTTCGTAAAGTGCTGAGAGACAGTGTTATCAATGGCAATAAAGAATTGTTCGTTGACGAAACGGGCAATTTCGTTGACATTAATAATAACAACAAAGCTGATGATGTTGAGAGAGTCTTTCAAGTAAATGATTCGGGAGTGGTTACGAACCTTTTCAACATTAATGAAACTGAGGAGAAGAATCCGAAAAGAAATTTCGTGGTCAATGAAAGTGGGCTTATTGAAACTAAACCCAAAACCGTTTATTGGGAATGCAGTGATATATGTAATGTTCGAACTAGAGCCATTGCGAAAGTGCTAACTTTCATAAATGCGGTTGCAAATGCGAATGAAAAATCACTGACTAAAATTTTTGAGTCAGATTTGGACGTTTGCGATTTAAGAAATAAATATTGGTCTAAATCCAACGTGTCTACTCTAACACCAGATGGTGCTGAGGTCGTGGTGAGAATAATGCCATTCCTGGGACACATGGCTTATTGCGCTGATAGTCAAGACTGTCAAAGCCATTTACGTCCTTTTGCTGAACTGGCTCCTCATTATTCGGGAATTAGAACAATTTTGAATAATATTTATCACGTGAAGGCGTTGCTTAACGCGTTAACAAAGATTTCGAATGAAATTAAAAGTGGTGATTATGATTCTCTCACCAAAATCATGGGGGAATTGAGAAAAATCCTTGCCGCACGAGGAAAAAATGTAAAAACGAGCAAAACAACGCGTCCACAGGGAGCGAAAACGCTCCAAGACCGAGTCTTGATGAAAGCGAAATCTTGAATCTTTACGAAACTCAATTCGTTCGAGCGGCGGTAAATAATAACGAATTTCATGACACTCCCTGTGGCTGCTGCCAAAGATTGTTCAAAAAGTATGATTTAAGAGCAATAGAAAAAATGGTAGACAGTGCTGCTTTCGATAACGAGGCCTATCTGATATTAAGAGCTGGATGGTAAATGAACAATTCAGAAACTAGAGAGGCAGACAAGCTTCTATGCCGTTACTGCTCTACGGATTTACGAAAGGGAAAAGTTCCCATCAGATGCTTCCTGAACAACTTGTTGGTTGGCAGTCCTCCGCCAGATGTCACTGATTTAAACATCTTTGAGAAAGTTTTAATTCAGCTTGTGAAGCCCTTCCACACTGTGGTGCGGTTAGGTACTAAAACCAATTCCAACATGCAGTTCGGTACGGTTAAAGCTTTAAAGGGAAGAGTAATTTATCTTCCAATACCCGTGGAGAGTAATTTGAAGATGATTCCCAAGACATTGCCCAAAAATCACGAACTGCATATCTTGGTTAATGGCGTTCCCACTGCGGACAAAAAGGTTTGGCAAACAGGTTGTTTGCCTCGAAAAAGTGTTGAAAGCGTTCACTGTGCTGAAACATATTAATCCTTTGTATAAAGACATTGATATTTCGGCAATAAACGAGGAATATATTTGTGGAACGCAAGATATTGATGGAAATGAAAATTCATTGACTCCCCATGAATTACTGAGCGTAAAAGATCCACTTGCGTTGATTAACGATGGATCTGATGCGGTGACACGCGGTGACACGCGCTTCCAACAGACGGGCCAGCGGATAGTCCTCACGACGTCCAACGTGTCCAAAACGCTTCGAACATGCAGGAGCTGGATAAAAATCAGTCTAGCCTTGCACCAGGCAACGTCTACAAAATTTTAACACAGCCCGAGGCTTTGTTGCGAAAACTTTCTGAGGGTGAAGCCAATGATCTGTACGATCACTACTCTATTCATCCGGTGAACGTCCAACCACCGAAAGATTTATTGACCGCTTACCAAATGAAGAGCGTCGAAGCCGAGCCAGTTAGCACTTGGGACAAAAACTTGGAATACTTGAGCTTCGTTCATTTGTTCCCCAAGGGTCGCTACGGCAAGCACGATGATAGACCATTTGGGAAATTAACTGAAACAGAGTATCGTTTATCTCGTCTTTTGAACAAAAGTCCAATTTTTAGACGAGATTACGCCTATGAAGGCGATCTCTAGCAGTTTGAACTACGTTCTTCGTGTTAAAAAACCCATAGCAATTGCGGTTGAAAACTTACTCAGTCGCATTGAATCCGGCGATAAAGAACTTGAGAGTAATTTAGCCACATTCTTGGGTCATATTCGAGGAAAAAAGGACTACTGGTACAAGGTCCTTAGGTGCGTTTTGGCGATGATACGGGAATTTGGTCCTCCCACGTGGCTCTGACTTTTAATCCGGCCGAATACGATGATTTGGAACTGCACGATCACTTGAGAAAAATTAATTCTGAGGTTCCAGGAGTAGAATCGATGACGGTGGAAATGAAAATTCATTGACTCCCGAAGAATTACTGAGCGTAACAGATCCACTTGCGTTAATTAATGATGGATCTGATGCGTTGACACGCGCTTCCGCTGCGCTTCCAACAGAAGGATCAGCGGATAGTAGTCACGACGTCCAAGGTAACCAAAACGCTTTGAACATGCAGGAGCAGGATGGAAATCAGTCTAGCCTTGCCCCCGGCGACGCCTACAAAATTCTAACACAGCCCGAGGCTTTGTTGCGAAAACTATCTGAGGGTGAAGCCAATGATCTCTACGATCATTACTCTATTCATCCAGTGAACATTCAACCACCGAAAGATTTACTTGGCGCTTACCAAATGAAGCGCGTCGAAGCCGAGCCAGTTAGCACTTCGGACAAAAACTTGGAATACATGAGCTTTGTTCATTTGTTCCCTAAGGGTCGCTTTGGCAAGCACGATGATAGACCATTTGGGAAAATAACGGAAACCGAGTATCGTTTATCCCGTCTTTTGAACAAGAGTCCAATTTTTAGACGAGATTACGCGTATTTGTTCCATTCTTATCAAGAATGCGAAATGAAAGCGATTTCTAGCAGTTTGAACTACGTTCTTCGTGTAAAAAAACCCATGCCTATTGGGGTTGAAAATTTGCTCAGTCGCGTTGAATCTGGCGATAAAGAACTTGAGAGTAATTTAGCTACTTTCTTGGGTCATATTCGAGGAACGAAGGACTACTGGTATAAAGTTCTTTGAAACGTTTTAGCGATGATTCGGGAATTTGGTCCTCCCACGTGGCTCTTGACTTTTAATCCGGCCGAATACGATGATTTGGAACTGCACGATCACTTGAGAAAAATTAATTCAGACGTTCCAGGAGTAGAATCGATGACGGTGGCTGAATTGTTGAATTTCGACCCACTTAGCGTCAATTTGCACTTTCACAACAAAGATCGTACGCTGCTAAACAACTTTGTTTTGTGTAAGCAAAATCCAGTTCTTGGCATGATAGAACATCATTTTTGGCTTGTTGAAAACCAATCGCGAGGTTTACCTAACTACCACATGCTATTGTGGGCCAAGGACGCTCCAAAGATCGGAACTTCTTCGACCGAGACTATTTTGGATTACGTGCAAAAACACGTCACGTGTTCAATGCCAAGCGCATCGGTAAGTTCGGACCTGCACCGGCGGGTAAAAAAATTCCAAACACACAAATGCACCTCCAGTTGTTATAAGAAGGTGAAAAATTCCAAAAAAGGATTGAAAGTGTGTCGTTACGGTTTCCCTCGAAACGTAACAAACGTTGCCACTATGAATTCCGTTAGATCAGTTACTCGTCACCGTAAAATGAAAAAGGTGCAGAAACGACTGTACCACTTGCCGAGAAAACAGCACGAAGTTTTAATCAATGATTATAATCCCGCGCTACTTTTGGCTTCCAAAGCCAACATGGATTTGCAATTTGTCGCTGACAAATCGGAAATAGTGGCAAACTATGTCACGGCGAACGTGACAAAGGGAGACCGGGCTGACATGGACCAAACTTTTGCCGAGTTAGGGCACGAAAGTTTGTCCAAAAGATTATTTGCCTATAGATTGAAATCACTGACTTCTAAGTCAGTAGGAATATACGAAGCTATGGATCTTATGTTGGGCCAAGATCTTTACAACAAATCCGACAGCACTAAATTTATAAACACTAACTTGAAAGGAAACCGATCGAGAATTTTGAAAGGTTACAAGGAACTCGCTCGTTTGAGGGAAACTGACCCCGAAAGCAAGGAATTTATGATCACATCATGGATCACTTCTCCCAAGAGCGAGAAAAATCTGGAAACAAGTGCCTTTTTGTTTCGGGACCTGGTGGCACTGGCAAATCGTTTCTTATCGACACTCTCGCCAACGCCGTAAGGCGAGGTTTTCAAAATCCTGCTAGCGTGGCAATTGCCGCGCCAACGGCTTTGGCAGCGTTGATTGTTAATGGCGTAACATTACACAGATTACTAATGTTGCCGGTAGATCATGGGCGTATCGCCGAATACCATTCACTGAGTTCTGACAATATGAGTATTATGAAAGAAACTATGGGAAATTTAAAACTGTTAATTATTGATGAAATTTCCATGGTCTCGTCGGTTTTACTGACTCACGTTCACTTGAGGCTGAACGAATTTTGGGAAATGAACCAACCATTTGGTGAAGTTGTATTTATCCTTGTTTTGGGAGACTTTTTCCAATTGCCTCCGGTTCAAGGAAATCCCGCGTTTATCAAAATCACTTCCGAAGAAGCCAGACTTAGATTCAATTGCATCGGAGGAAGTGATCTTTGGAAGTTTTTTAAATATGATGAACTAACGCAAAATGTTAGACAAGCCAACGACCAAAGTTACGGCGACATTCTAAGCAGAGTTAGAATTGGAAATATTTCCGAAGCTGATGTAGCAACCTTAGACACTAGATTGGTTGAGGGAGGAAAAAACATCGAGGTGGCTATGGAGCTTTTCATTAAGCTGTCCAATGAATGGTTTCAACCAACTTGTTTGATGCCTAAATTAGCCATGTGCGAAAAATTCAACTTTGAAATGCTGCGAAAAAGCGGCGGGAAAGTTGAAAGCATTCCTTGTCAGGATAGACTGGCAGACTGTGACAAAAAAATTAATAAAAACATTCTCGGGAGGCTGCAAAGGCTAGAAAACGAACCATCCAAAACGGGCGGTTTGGAGAGCAAGTTACTTCTTTGCGTTGGCTGCCGAATAATGGTCAGAAGGAATATCAGTTTTGAAAAAGGCGTTGTAAATGGTACGATGGGTTTCGTAACTGGATTCAAGAAGGACGAACAAGGAAACGTTACTGGTATTTTTCTCAGAGTAGATCGCGAACCGAATAACGACGACGATATCTCCGATTTTTTAGATGAGAAAATTAGCGTTAAATTTTTGCTCATGGCTAAAATTTACATTAAGCGCTCCCAGTTTCCCGTCATCCTGGCGTACGGTATTACGTTACACAAAAGCCAAGGCATGAGTTTAAAATGCGCCATTATGGATTTAGGTCCGAATTTATTCGGAACCGGCATGGCGTACGTTGCTTTATCAAGAGTGACGTCTTTAGCCGGACTCCATCTATTACAGTTCGATCCGACTAAAATTAAGGCGGATGGACGAGCCATTATGGAATATAACAGGCTTCGCAAAAAATATAGGCCAGATCTGCCTCTATTGAAAATAACGGAGTCAAAACAAATCCGAGGTAGAAAAAGAAGTGCACCTACTCTATCTAAAAGCCTTTTAGAAGGCGAGGAAGAGAGATGTGACGAGACGGCGCAGGAAATGCCAAAGAAGAAAAGGAAGGACCAACTGAGTTTGGATAGTTTTCCCGTGAAAGGTTTAAATAACGATGATCAAGTAACATGCTATTCAAATAGCGTTTTGCAACTACTGTTATTAGTGCCCGAATTAAGAGAATCGGTCAAATCTTACAACGGATCATTCGTAGAAAAACCAGTTTTACGCTGCCTCAGTAACGCAATAAACGACATCGAGAGTTCTCAAGGTAGTTTTAGACGTGTAAAGGGTTGGAACTGAGAATAGCTGTTGGTAATCACTTTTCGCTAAATGAGCAACATGATGCCAGTGAATTTTTGATGGTGCTCTTGACGACACTAAGCCAAGAAATGGAAGCCGATTACTCTAAGGCTCTAAAAGATCTTTTTTGGTCAAAGTCTCGAAACGTTACCAAATGCCCGAAATGTCAAGTTGAACAAAATTCGAAAAACATTGGTCAAAGCAACATTTTCAATCTTCCACTAGAAAACCGAGATAAACTTGATTGGAAATCTTTAGAAAAAAGGATGAGATTAACAGAAATGCGATGCGTATTTTGTGATAATCCTACAATACAAGAGCGTGATGTATTGATATCCAGCGGAAAGTACGTATTTCTGTGTCTTCTACGTGGCGATTACAAAGATGGTCGACCAATTAAGATTTCGACCAAAATATCGAGTTTCGAAAATCAAAAAGTCACAATGAACAAGATGCTTTTTAAAACTAAAGGGGTGATTATTCATTAAGGTGAATCGTTAGCCGAGGGACATTATGTGAACTTTGTGAGAAGAGACAACGGCTGGTACGAGGTCAGCGATACTATGATTAGAAAAAGAGAGAGATTCGTCAGTAACTTGACTGACGTCACTGTTCTGCTTTTGGAAAGAGTATAGACATTTTAAAGGGAATGTTAAGCGCCCGGATTCCTAAAAAAATTAACCCGTAGTAAACCCTAAAATTAATGTTACGTATCAGATGGTTTCACGTCCTGCCAGAGATATATGAATAGAGTAATATGAATAGTTTCATATTACCTTAAGATTAATTCATGACTAGGTAAAATTATCGGCCCTCGAGAAAGTTTAAGGTTTACGTTGGTTCAAGGTTCATTTCGGAGTTGTCTTGGCAATAGCTGTGAAAAGGGAGCGGAGGGAGGGTTGTTGGGCCAGTGTTATACATAAGATAAAACTATATAGGATAAAAATGTTACTTTTTTTAAGAAAGATTGTCGTTCGCCTCGAAATTAAAACGTAATTTTTTTTCAAGTTTTGTAGTAAATCATCTAAATCTGAGTGTACTTTGGATTCACAGTTCTGGGTGTGAAGCGTGTACCCATTTATTTTGAATCTTTTGCAGGTACAAAGTGTTCTTTGTGAACCACTCTATTGGATATCTTTGTGATTCCAAAGTGTTCTGTGAGTATCACTCTCTTGGATATCTTTGTGATTCCAAAGTGTTCTGTGTAAACCACTTAATTGGATATCTTTGTGATTCCAAAGTGTTCTGTGTGAACCGCTTAATTGGATATCTTTGTGATTCCAAAGTGTTCTGTGTGAACCGCTTAATTGGATATCTTTGTGATTCCAAAGTGTTCTGTGTGAACCGTTATATTGGATATCTTTACGATACATCCTGCCAGAGATGTACGAATAGTTTCGTATTACCTTAGAGTAATTCATGACTAGGTAAAATTATCGGCCCTCAAGAAAGTTTAAGGTTTACGTTGGTTCAAGGTTCATTTCGGAGTTGTCTTGGCCATAGCTATTAAAAGGGAGCGGCGGGAGGGTTGTAGGGCCTAGCTATTGCTACGAGAGAAGAAAAAACCACGAATCTTGCTTTAATTATAGAATTTCCAAGAGGTTAAAAAACTAAAAGCGTAACCCCTGTTAGTAAAGCGTTGCAATGAAATTTAATTTCTTAATAAGCTCGTAAAAAGGCTACTTAACACTGAACAGACTTGTTGAACTCAAATTTAGACACTAGTATCCAAATTTTAAACCAATATCAATTCCAATTTATTTTTTCAAAGGGTTCACTAAATATCAGTTTCACAACTTCATTACCAACGCTCTACATTTTTTAACGTTAAGACACTCTTTAAATTTTTACATAACTCATTTTAAAAAGTTAAAAAATCTAAACTAATTTTAAGTAATTACAACCAAAACACCCAAATAGCTTAAATTTTACATTTAATAATAATAATAATAATAATAAAAAGCTTTATTGATAGGATATTCCCGTTCAGAACGAGTTCTGTTTTACGAGGGAGTCCCTTATTAAATTAATTACATTGTGGGTTCAAATGATGGAAAAAATACAAACAGTTAATTATATTGTTAACGCGTTTAACATTTCTTTTTTGAATATTGATATTGTGGCTGAATCTTTAAGTGTGTTAGGGAGTTCATTCCATAAAGCCACACCTCTAGTTTTGACACTCTTACGATTAAAAGTACTTTTGGAGGACTCTACATATAATTTATGTGTGCTGCCTCTTGTTCGATATGTTTTAGGGCCATTACAAGCCCTATCAAAGTGGTCAAGAACATAATCTGGAGTATATTTCTTTATGACATTAAACATCATGATAGCAAGGTGTAATTTATATCGGGCTTGTAATTCTAGCCAACCTAATTCTGCCCTGGCATCGGTTGCTGAGTCCCGTTTGCCTTTGTGGAGAATACGTTTCGCACAGCTATTTTGTAGGACTTGTAGCGGCCTTAAACTAGCTTTATTAGCAGTGGCGTAAAATATATCCATGTAATCAAAAAGGGGTTGAATTAAAGCCTTATACAGAATACACAAGCTTTTCCTGTCCAGAGCACAAATTAAAGGATGTAATAACCAGATACGTTTTCTAATTTTTTTACAAGTGTAAGTTATATGTGGTAGCCAAGAAAAGTCTTCATCAAAATAGATGCCTAAGTATTTAACTTCTGACACTCTTAAAATATTGGTATTGCCTAAGGATTTAATGTCTTTAGCCTCAGACTTTGTTTTACGTGATGGCGAAAAAACCATGAAAACAGTTTTTTTAACATTAAGTAATAATCCAATTTTTTGTAATGCTTCCTTGAGCTTATTAATATCGGATTCAAGGCTTGATATTAGGGATCCGATATTGTAGTTAGAGTTTATTAGTGATTCGTCGTCTGCATACTCTAATAGAGCTGCTTCCTTAACCGACGCGTGGTTATTCTTAGTATATAAATTGAAAAGTAAGGGTCCAAGAATGCTTCCCTGGGGAACCCCAGACCGAATGCGTTCAAAAGGGGAGGAATATCCACTAAGATAAACTTGTTGTCTACGATTCGCCAAATAAGAGCGGAACCAATTGATTACATTTTGGCTCAAATTTGAGTCTTCAAGAGTTTTTAAAAGTATAGTATGGTTAACGCAATCAAATCCCTTACTTAAGTCGATAAAAACAACACCTACGAATTTACCTTCCTCTAAGCCATTAAGTATTCGTTCGTGTAAGTTAAGAGTGCCGGTTATTGTAGAATGACCTGGTATAAAGCCTGATTGCATCTTGTAAAAGTGTTTGTTCTCAATTTAAATAATATATTTTATTATATCCTTTTCTTTGTATAATTTTTGTATAATATACCAGTAATAGTATTTTGGCTAAGAAATATATGAACTAATTTAATTGTCTGATTAACTAACACTACACTTTGTGTAGAAATTGATTTTAAAGTGTAATAGAACTTTTCACTATTGTCGTCACCATAAGTTAATTATGCCTCTAAGTACACAAATCGCTTCCGCTTCTATGGCAATAGTGTTTGTCTGGCTCCCTTTAATGAAACCCTATACTCTCTCCGTATCATTTATCACCTCAACTTCAATACAAAATTGTACCGCCTAGCCTAGAGTTTCTTTTATCCCTTTTAGAATGTTTCAGGACTGAAACCGCCTCTATCTCACGAGAGAGAGAGAGGGATTTGGGGTTGCTCAAGTAAAATTCGTTCCCCCCCAGTGCCGGCCTATACGAAACGTAAAAATCTCCTTTATTCCACTGGATGATTTTTTTTCGTCTCGACCGCTTGGTGGCTGCACTGCGACAGAAATTTCAAAATTTTCTCTCTTCGGATCTTAGCGCTATACGAGTTCTGACGTCACAGAAGCCTGCAGAAGAGGACCAGTTTTAACCCGTATTTGTGTACTTAGAGGCATTATTAACTTATGTCGTCACCAAAAAAATATAGACATTGCCCCCATAAATAAAAAATAACTAAACTATTTTTTTCAATCAAAATATTCCAGGAAGTTTTGCATATTCTCTTAGTGTTTCTAAACAGCTACGGTTATCTATCTGCGTGACAGGTGACGTTTCCTATAAATCAACAGGGGTAGAATTTGCAAAATTTTTCTGGAAAATTTTTAAAATACATTTAAAGTTTAATAACCATTTCATTGTCTTTTTGGTAACCCATGCACAAAATAATGATTACAAAACAGCAGTGTTCTTTAAGTTTAAGTTAATAGTTGCGTGACCAAATTTTAAAAACATAGCCTAAAATTTTATATTTAAATGAACATATAATAGCAAGTAAATGGTAAAGTTTTACTTCAACCCGCCCCCCTCCGCCATTTACACAACTAATATAACCAAGTACACCATTCTTCCTATCGTATCAACATGCGCCAACAGAAAGATATTTCATCATAGCCAACACGAGTAATATAAAATACTTAAAATGTACAGTTGAAAAATACGATGACCAATAGAACTTCCCGAACTATCATTTTGGAAAAAAAAACCCAACAAGACCTACGACAGAGACGACATATCAAGAAATATCCATTTACAATTTCTCTACTGATACTCAGACGCTTTGGATTGGCACGTTCAAAGAGTGAAAGTGACTTTGGATTAAGAACAACAAAGATGTACAAAGAAACAACCTTTGTATTGGCTTCAACTATACCAATTCCAAAAAATATATCCCAATGGTTCAACTTCGCTACATAACTCCTGTACGACTTGGCAATTGGTCCACAAACAAAATAGAAGCTCGTAAAAGGATTCGCAAAATAAGTTCTTCAAACAAAAGTTGCCTAATAACGGCTGTATATGTACTGCCGGAAGTTTAGCTCACTTCTGTAAGCCTAGCTTCTGGGCGACAAATTTTGAGGGAATAAGGGACTTGTCAGAATGCCTACCCTACAGGAACTGAATACCCCGTGTCCTCCTTCACCACCCGATTAAACCTCAATTACTACACTCGTTAATCTTTCATCACCGTGGACTATCAATTCAATTTGCATTGAAACTTCGTAATTAAAACCATCGCAATTCAATTTGCATTGAAACTTCATAATTAAAACCATCGCAATTGAATTTGCATTGAAGCTTCGCAATTAAAATCTTCGCAATTGAATTTGCATTGAAGCTTCGCAATTAAAATCTTCGCAATTCAATTTGCATTGAAACTTCGTAATTAAAACCATCGCAATGAAGGTTTGACAAACAAAAGAACCTCGATGAAATCGGTCATTAAAGATGTCAATTAATGACACTCACTCATTAACCACTAACGCTATCATGCAATAATAATGAATACGAAAAATGTTTGTGAAATGAATTAGAATTATCACCAATAATTAAAGGGCATCTGAACAACTCATATTTTACATCAACATATCAGTACGCTTTTAAAAAGCATCTTTAAAAATGTTAAATGTGATTTAACAAAGACAACCCCCCTCCCCCTTTATAGGAGACAAAATAATTACTGTTTTTCTGGCAACTAGGCTATTATAAATTCCCAATTTGAAAGTCCTAGGATTAAATGTAAATAAACACTTTTTAAAAATAGAATCTTTCACTTGAGAGATTATCAAAATTATTATAGGCATTCAACATTAATGTTGGACTTTTAAGTCCATCCTTCACGTATGATTGTCTTTGAAAATTTCATTAATCTCTTCAATGATTCCATAGTGAAACTTACATTTACCACTGAATTGAAAATTTTACGAGAACAAATCTCTAATTGTTTTAAAAACCATTCTGGAGACAAAAATTAAATTTTCCTTCGGAAGCTACGAATAAAACCTTATAATAAAATACGCAACTATTAGCTTAAACATGGAAAACAAAAAATATTACTAGAAAAAAAATTTTATAGTACAATTTATAATAACAAATCAACCATGGTAATTTAAGCCCAAATTAAAGGCTGTAAATAAATGCAGCTATACCAAACCAAAAGTGTACATAAAATAAATCTTTTGTGCATTAACAGAACATCATCATACGTGTTTAAAGAAGCTTTAAAAATGCTCAAAAAACTAAATATTCATAATGTTATTTAATTCTTTAATGATTCACGAGAAATTATAAAACAAAAGGTAACTTCAAAATTCCAGATAATGTTATAATTATTCATTAAAGAACTCTTTTCTTGAATAAAATTATTGACCATAATTTTTATAGTTATTAAATTACTGTACTCAAGACCTAAATAGCTGACAACACGTAATTTCACGATTCATTTCATAAGTATAAATAAATAGTTATTTCCAATGCTTAATGCTAAAGCTAAACAGTTCCATTGCCTGCCCTAACACGGTGCCTAATATTCTACCCTACAATTTTTCAATACCAAAGTCAGAAACCAACTAGAAGTCAACACGAGGGCGGACCTTATGCCAGCTTTTTCCAAAAATACACAGAGGAGAAAATCTCTAACAGTACCAAAGGAGCGATGTTGCACAAAATTTGCGCCGGTTATTGCTTTCAAATTATTATCAAATTGCCCCATTTAGAACGATATTACTAAATTGGATGTTTTTCTACCAAAATATTGCTACCTTTCCCAAATTATTGGTAGTTAGTTTATTTATAGTCACGTTTACCACAATTTGCCTATTTCACCAACTGCCAGAGAAAGACATACTTTAAAGTCATTTATGTTGAACTTGAAAGTTAAGAGCAATATCCGTATTTAAATGTTGTTGGAACAATGGCATTAAAACAGTCTTTAAGAATTATCTGCGTGGGAACATCTGGTATATTTCTGGTCAACCCCCATCCGGAATTAATTAATAATGCCGATTCTATGGTATGAGGGAATACGCGATGAAATAATGGCTAAAATCAACCCCGGTTTCAACATTAAAATAAATTAATAAACAATTAAGACTGAAGTTGCAGATATTAATCAAAAATATCTTGATTAGAATCAAGACTTAAAAAAGTATCGATAAGACTGAGGTTATCACTTGACTAAAGGTTCAGATATTAATTTTTCTTTTTAATTGAAACTTAAAGGCATGCTTAAGAAAAAAACAACGTTCCATGACCGTTTTACGTTGAAATAACTTATTTTACAGGTAATCAATTTCAAAAATTTACTTATCTCGGGTTTTCGGGCACAATTCCATTCCCCCAAAACATTTTATCATTACATTAATTACTTTTGAGAGATAACGTGTCAAAATAAACTTTAAAACAATAGAAAACTGAATGAGCGGTCTGTTTAGCCATGACCAAAACTTTCAAATCAGTGTTGCCAATGTTAGAAAGTGGATTTTCCCACTTCCATTTTAAAATTTCACTCATTTCCCGCACCCCCTTTTTTTACAGTCATATTTATCTGGACTATTTTATCCTACTAAGCTTAATATGGAATATCACTCCGCATGGCTTTGACAATATGTACAAATGCTCCAAAATGCTATAAAGCTTAAAAATTCTCAAAATATGCGTTCTTTCTTTTTCAGTGGCAAACTTAAAATCACCGAATTTATTTCAAAATGTCGCTTGAAATTATTAAACCGGACAAAATTTTCGAAAATACACAAATTTCAATTGCACAGTCTGCACTATTAACCCTTTAACAGGAAAATTCCGACATTTGATCGATTTCGGAAAAATATTACTTTTTCCCCACAGAGCCTAACATCAAACCTAAATTTCCCACGATGAGAGAAATTACCCACACATTGGCAACACTGCTTTAAAAAGTTGCAACAAGCACCCTTTCGAGACATGTCCAGTGCAGAACAAATTAGTGCTTAACCCGCTAATAGTACGACCACGGAGAATTGATGTAAACTGTAGTTGAAATATCATCATGTGCGACAAGCGGCACTGAATAGTCTCTAACCATTGTTTGAAACTAGAGAGAGAAATAGTTGAGTAGCATTAATCATGTCCTGAGCTATGAGAATGAACAGTATGACTGTTGACTGAAGTACACTAGACATTACATCATTTTGCATAACCACGAGTAAAAATCCAACTGTCCCTACTTAATTTTCCGCCATTGTTTTCAACTGTTCCACTGCGAAGCGTGACGGGAACAAATGGGGGAACCTTTTAAAACTCAAAGTCATACAGGTACTCTCTCAAAAGTAATTAATGTAATGATAAAATGTTTTGGGGGAATGGAATTGTGCCCGAACACCCGAGATAAGTAAATTTTTGAAATTGATTACCTGTAAAATAAGTTATTTCAACGTAAAACGGTAATGGAACGTTGTTTTTTTCTTAAGCATGCCTTTAAGTTTCAATTAAAAAGAAAAATTAATATCTGAACCTTAAGTCAAGTGATAACCTCAGTCTTATCGATACTTTTTTAAGTCTTGATTCTAATCAAGACATTTTTGACTAATAGAATCTGTTGACTTTCAACAATGTCTTCGTTGTTTTTAAGGGCCATTTTTGCGTGATTGAAAAGCAGTTCCACCGGTGCGGACGATTGTAGTGGGGTGTTATACCTTACAATGATTAGATTGCTTATCATGGGGAAAATTATCAGTGGAGTCAGATCGGATGAGTGCAAAAATTCTGAATTGGTCTTGGTATCGATTGCAGTTGAAAAATAAAATATAGTCTTTGGAGAAAATATTAGTTCAACAGTGAACAGTGACTCTGACTCAGTGAGCTATACCAATGCAATAGAAAGTCACCCAGAGTGGAAAGTACCAGGTTCGAGGGGTCGGTCATTCAACGATATGCCGTACGCTTCTCGCGAAATCTCATTTTTGACAACTACCACTAGAAGTTAACTACAAACTCACTAGAAATCATTGATAAAAATAAAAAATCACGAAATCCGTACCTCGAACGCCAAAAGCTACCGTGAGAAAAAAATTTACTCTTCATTGCGTTCAAATGTAGCTTACACTGCAAAGAAGCTATTCGACCTAGCCTTATGCTGTACAAAATTCATACCCACTTAAGATGATACATTTCAGTCAGAGAATCTGATTCATAGTACCTCAGCATTTGTTTGCATATTTGTAATTGTAATTGACTAATGTAATTGAATTACTTTTTCAACGTTTTAAAAACGTCAATTACAAAATACCAATTACAAATTACAATATTTGTTCAGTTACAAATAAGTTCAGAAAAAATGTAATTGTATTTTTTAATTTTTAATTGCCAATTAGTAATTTGGCCATCCCTGCTAAATTATCACGTCTAAATCAACACAGTTATTTTTTGACTAGAATCAGATATATAAATCTCACTGTTCATGCGGTTGTACAATTCTTTGGTAGGCTCGAATTTGACACAACTTCCTGCTTCAGCCACACATTGGCTACTAAGCAGACCACCATTTATTGTTGATGTTATCAGTTTGATTCTTGTTTTGGTTTTTGTCAAATTTACTTTACTGAATACTCGTTCGCAATCAGCGTTTGAATGAGGTAGTGAAAACACATGGAGCGCAAAGTTAGCTACAACATCAAAACGTTTCTTTCCATCTCATCTTCCATTTGTAGAACTTTGTTCCAAAAGACGTCGATTTCGTTAGTTGTTTTAATTTCAGCCGGAATTTCACAGCGAGACAGGTACCGAAATTGATCGTCTAACTTCTGAAGCTGATTTTGTTTAATAATCCTGGGTAGTTGCGAGGCCAACGGAAGCAATGAAGGAACTCTGCCACCAAGTGGAGAAATTGGAGCAAGAACAGACACTTTCGTCAGGATCGGATCATTGAAATCATACCGGTTTTTCATTTGTTGGCATCCTTCTATTAAGAACTCCCTACATCTGTTGAGAAAATCATTCTTTATTTGTTGAAAATCTTTTCGACTTTGAAACCTTTGGTTGCTCAATTCAGTCAAAACTTTCACACCCAAATAAAGTTTTTGAAGGGGAATGCACTTTGATTTGTTTTATACATCCAACACGTTTAAATAAGTTGAGATCACATATGATCTGTCCATGAAGGTTATTAGGAGATTTTTGTAGCTTGTCACATATTTTTCGTGAAGTTCTAGTATCACAACTCTAGCTGACTGAAAGTACTCATTAAGGCCTGTAAATTTTGGCAATACCCACTCCAAAAACATGAAGTAAAGCTTCATGCTGGGATCAGAGAGGCTTTTGTTGATTTCCTCCGCAGCAACAAGCTTTTCGCGGTTACACATATTTGCAAATAAAAATTTCAATGGTTCCCATTGTTCCAAAATTCGTATACCAACAGCGGTTAGTGATAACCATCTCGTTTGAGAGGGATGCAAAATCTTGTGCACGGGTATATCCAAAATTTCTTGAAACTATTTTAATTCAGCTAAACGTTTGTGACTATGTTTAAGAAAATTGTAGATGTTTCTTGCTAGGCCTTCACACCGACGGGGAAATTTCTTGCAAGCCTCACTTGCGCATAAAGCTAGCGAATGGCAAATACATTTTATAATGAAAATGCCAGGGCAGAATTGTTTGAACCGACTAGCAACAGCTAGTGTTACATCCATCAGATCCAAACCTAATTACATTTTCTAAACATGTGTTCTGTTTCAAATTCTTGGATGACTGACTTGAAAATATCATTGGCAGTTATTTTTCCAGTTAGTTGTGAGGGTTCAATCTGAACTAGTCCAAAATACTTGCTGACAATTTTGCCTAAATTCTCATCATTAAACCTGACTACTATACATGTGGTTTTAATAGCAGAGATATCTGTGGTTTCATCAATCATTACACTGAATGTTGTTTTTCTTAGTGCTTCAACTAATTGCTCTTTATGTGTAGACCTAATAACGTTTGTTGTCAAACACGTCAATTTTGTTCTTTTCAATCGCATCTCTTGCGCTATTTTTGAATCTGGGAAGCAGGACTTCATGAGTTCTGTTAAATGGTCAACTGATTGAAAGGCTATTTTGTGTTCGACGATAAAACCACAGATTTTCAATTCCGCCCTTTTAACTGAGTCAGGAATGGAATTTCTCTCATTCCCTTTATTCATAAAAGCAAAAACGGATTTATGGGATAAGAACGTCGGAGTTAGCGAATTCACTCCCCATCCTCGCATACTTTATTGAGAAACTTCGTCTGCTTATATTTTGACTCCACCCACAAATTCTGTATATAGCTACTTCTAGAGATCGAATTTGTGGGTGGAGTCAAAATATAAGCAGACGAAGTTTCTCAATAAAGTATGCGAGGATGGTACTAGAGGCTAAAGCTATGATCCGACGTTCTTATCCCATAAATCCGTTTTTGATAAAAGACACCAGGTTTTGACCGACAGATTTTGCATCTTTGAGCTTTTCAGCGTGTTTTTTTTCCTGTCAAATGATGTTTTATAACTTGAAGTTGAGCCAAAAAGGAGACATTGCAGAAGGTACATTTAGCTTTTATACCATCGTTGGGGTCGCGTTAGAGCCAAGGCATGAATTCCGGTTTGGATTCCCATTCTTTCCTATACTTCTGTATTCGGCGTTTCTTCAATTTTTTGTTTTTGGGCCCTTCTGAATCTATGTGAATCTTTGGTGGGGTTTCATACCCGTTGGAGTTATCTAGGTTGATAAAAATTTGTCATGTGTAGTTTTAAAACCAATAAAAATATTAAAAAATCTAATTATTTACCAATATTGAGGTCGGACTCCAATCCTCCAGTCGCCATGGTTGCTTCAGCCTCCAGAATTTTCCGCCTTTTTAGAGAGCAGACGACTAAATAGCAGTGTTTGGCCTCAAGCTAAATATACACTGAAAACCATATAGGAAAGTAACGCTATGAAGACTCGACGTAATCTCACGTCCAGCCATTGCGTTCAGTGTATTACTCCAGGGATGAACTATTTCTCTCACAATAATCTCCCCCGATCGTCAGCAGTTGGAGTTGTCGAAACATGTCCCGTGTGACCTTTGACGATTTTCCGCAAATTTCAAAATTATCGTACGTTTAGGCGGAATTATCGAAAAATAGCGTAGTATATAATACGCCTCCTAAATTATCGTACACTTCCAAAACTCTCAAAATTATCGCAGTGTACGATAATTATCGTAAGCCAACGCTGGACAAAGGCTTTTTATCTCGAATTCTATATTTAGTTGCCTTAATATATTTACCAAAAATTAAAACAACGTGGTTCTCAGAAAAGGCTTAATATTTCAAGCTATATATTTAAGTACCCAGTTTTATCCCCTGTCTTGTCAAAAATAAATATTAAATCCACATGGTTTTCAGAAAAATAGCTTAATATATCTTGCAATAAATGTATTTGCCCAATTTTATTCAACCCTCGTGTTACGAAAATTCAAAACCACGTTGTTCTCGGAAAGTTAGCCAAATATATCTTGTTACAAATTTAACATGAAACTATTGTTTAAAAAGCAAAATGAAAGCCACGTGTACTTCAGAAAGTAAATCTAATATATTTCGCTATACATACTTTTCACTAAAGGGGCTAGATATATTTCTTCCCCTCTGTCTGCAGCGTTGTCAGATCCCAAGTGAGGCAGTTCTTAAAAGAGTAAGTAAAGGCATTTTCCTGGAAAGGTTAATTGCTTCATTTTTGGTAAATATGAAGTGAAAAATGTTCATTTCCAAAGTTTTATAAAAATCTGACGAGCGGTTATTGAATTATAATGAAAACAAAACGAGATTTAGAAAAGGCACCTTTTGTAAACATTGAACACGTGCAATATAGATCTGACGTCAAGAGAGGTGACTCCGTTATTGGCTGGTATAATGCATTGGTTTGTTATGGGATGGCGTGTCTAATTCAGTCCCTCTAAGATAATATTTCTGACTGGATACTACCGCGGCAAGTGAAAAAACTCCCAGACCGCTTCGGTTTCCTACTATACTTCAATATAGGAGGAAATACATAAGGAATATATATTTTGGTGCGGTAAAATCAAAACCAAAACTAAAAAATGGATAGTGACACTGACAGTGAAAACGAAGTATACTATTCCGATTTATCGACTGGCTCAAGTGATGTAGATTATGATTCTAATTCTGATTTTGTACAGTCCTCTGAATCTGAGGATTCTAATTTGGGACTTGATAATGGTAACGAGCATCAATGGGAAATTTTACCATACCAATTTGAGCCTCTTGCTCCTTTAATTGCACCCGCGTTACCGCGTAATGAACCTGAACTAAATAATGAACCTCCAGATGGTCATGAAAGGCTTGGTAATAATGACTGGTAAGCGGTTGAACGACATTTCATAGCACAGCTAGGATGTTAGTATATTTTAGAGTAGGTGCACTTGTGGGAATTGCCAAATAATGGAAACTGTAGAAGACAGTCAATGTTGTAATGAAATGACAGAGTCGGTGGATAAAATGTGGGAAGAAACATGCATACTGGAGCATGGCGAGTTTTATGAAGTTTGTTTAAATGTATTTCAACTAGGATTCGTCTATCTGGATCACTATGACCCAAGAGGTGGAAGAGGAGCGCCTGAACCACCGGAGGGTTTTATACATCGGTATGATTACATGGGTGGACGTTTTTATGCCTAATATTATTATATAGTCTATTTTAATCTAAGTTGGGTTACTTTTTCTAGAGCTTACAGATATTTCGCTTATAGGAGATATATTAGATGGCTTCATCCAGGAATTATTTTAGGAAGAGGGAATCGTAAGCCAATAGCTAGTTGCGTTTTGACAAGAATAAGAAACGCTTTTCCCTCGGATATTTACTGTGGTTTCAGACCAGTTTTTTAATTTGAAAATACTATAGTCAAAGAATCTCAAGACTCAATGGTTGTTTAAAAGTATTAAACATGTGATATGATAAATTTAGATTTATTCCTTTAGTTCTACCAGCTTTTAAAATTCATCATCTACAGCGATGAGTGTATTCTTCTACTGCGTCGTCTTTTTCTGGGTGATTATATTTTGAACTTAGTGGCAATGGTGCCTTTCCCAAAATTGAGGAGGATTTATTAAACCCATCCTCATAAGATTCCTCAGCAAGGCTTAGCACCTTCTCCATTAATATTCCTACATATTCATAGGTAGAGCCATTCATTATTGGCCTTACAGAACATTCACCTCCTTTAAATTTAGGGTAATATGCAGCCCAACGACGTCTATTGTCTTTAGTTGTTGCTTGTATGTTAGAAGAGTTTTCATTGTAATGCAAGGCAGCTAATTGCAATCTTGCTTTCATTCCATGATAAGAATAATGGGTGTTCTTGGGAGCAAACTGAATTATAACGGCGTGATAAGCCTCCACCGATGATGTTTGACAAGTAGAAGAAATTTGCTTAACATCCTTCGAATAAGTCTTGATGATTTTAGCCAATTTCTCATATGGTTCTTAAACTATATTTTGAATTGGTAAATATCAACTGCATTAATTCGAAGAATAGATATTTTTTAAATGCACAAACCAGGATCCATCCAGTTCTTTTGCCTCTCATTTGGATTCAAAACATCATGTTCGCATTCAGGAAATAGTTCCCCATGATTTTTATGAATATTAATGACGTGGCGAAGAATAGATTTCCACTTAGCATCAATAAGTTCTGGGTTCCCCCCACTGGAGTTGGCGATCCAGTATACATGATTTTGGATGCTACGACTCCATTCTTTCAAAATTTCACACCCTTTTGTGGATGCTTTAGATAACTTTGATTTTATAGCTGCAATTTAGATCGATTTAAAAGAGAGTATAGACCACCGTATAGCGACAACATTGTTGCTATACGGTGGTACTGTGAGGAGGAGGGGGGTCATTTCTTCCCCCTTTTCGTTCTTCTCTCTAGGTCGTGCCGTGCCTGAGGGGTGGGGGTTACGTTGAGCTGGTGGGAAGGAGGGTAGGTTGCATAGCTATTGTCATGCCCCCTGGTGGTGGCGGGAGATCTGGTTGATTATTACTATTTGCCAAGTGTGTATCGTGCCTCAGGGGGTGGGGGCTGGGAGGAATTGATAACGTCACGTGTCACGTGCTGGTGTTGGCGGGCATTTTGAATTTAATATTAGTGTATTGGTATGACGTCACGTAATTTATTGGTATTGAAGGCATTCAGAAGGCATAGTGGTATTATTTCGATGTATCTTTAGGATATTGTGTACATTTAGTGGATGATTTATTGGTAATTCTATAGGCTCAGTAGACCCTTTCTACACACACCCTTCCCGTAATGTTGTTCTTTGTACGATTTTGAGGTCTCTCCATGTATGCTTATGTCATACTAAAGAACTAGATTTAAGTGATATAAGGTTTACATTGCAAAAGGTACAAATTAAGCTACGTTGATGTTCTAGGTGTTCTCCTGTTTTGTGTATTAGTTAGTAAACGAAATACAGGGTTAGAACAATAGTACATTAGTAAAAACTGTCATTAAAGACAAAGACTGGAAAGTGTAAAAGATAAGTTTTGAAAATGAACTGCCTGAAGAAACAGATATTAAAATTTTCACTTTTGAAGACATCATTATAAAACATCAATTATTTTAAAAAATTCTTATCTTACTTTTTTTCACCAAAATTACTTCGGGAAAGTATTTTAAAAAGGAACATGCGCGTTATTTTAAAAATACTACGGCTTTACATTTTATTTTTTATCAAAATTTAAAATTAGGTAGAAAATTGACCCTATAACGTGAGAAAATCGTTGAGAGCTTACAAAATATAAACCGTATTAAAACTTTACAAAACGTATTCTTAAATTGTAAAGCTTTCAAAGTATTAAATATTAGCGTGCTGTACGTGTTGCTCTCAAAGATCACGATCAATCTACAGATCTTTTCGACACTAATAACTAAATCACAAAGAAAAGGCCTATATTATTTTCCGCTTCGCAATATTTTCAATTTTAAAATATAAAAATTTAAACTCTTCAAGAGAAATCTTTTCAGATATCCAAGCATTTGAATCTCCTAGAATCAAATGTTAGTTGAAAGTATAACCAGTACCAAGCTAGTATCCCTTAAACCCTTCTAGGTGACAACTACTATTGAGGACAAAATACTTGGTAAATATTGCTGAAAAATATTTTGGGAAAATGAAATTTTGGTGAAAAAAGTAAGATAAGAATTTTTTAAAATAATTGATGTTTTATAATGATGTCTTCAAAAGTGAAAATTTTAATATCTGTTACTTCAGGCAGTTCATTTTCAAAACTTATCTTTTACACTTTGCAGTCTTTGTCTACAATGACAGTTTTTATTAATATCTGTCACTTCAGTCTTCATATTAATTAAAATTGTTTAGAAAATATGGGAGAAAAAGTCCTAGGGCGTTGCGCGTCCATCGGTAATCTAGCTTAAATAGTAATACGGCTAAATTACTAGTCGTCGGTAATGCGACTAAATTACCAGTCGTCGGTAATCCAGCTTAATTACCAGTCGTCGGTAATCTAGCTTAATTACCGGTCGTCGGTAATCTAGCTTAATTACCGGTCGTCGGTAATCTAGCTTAATTACCGGTCGTCGGTAATCTAGCTTAATTACCGGTCGTCGGTAATCTAGCTTAATTACCGGTCGTCGGTAATCTAGCTTAATTACCGGTCGTCGGTAATCTAGCTTAATTACCGGTCGTAGGTAATCTAGCTTAATTACCGGTCGTCGGTAATCTAGCTTAATTACCGGTCGTCGGTAATCTAGCTTAATTACCGGTCGTCGGTAATCTAGCTTAATTACCGGTCGTCGGTAATCTAGCTTAATTACCTGTCGTCGGTAATCCAGCTTAATTACCGGTCGTCGGTAATCTAGCTTAATTACCTGTCGTCGTTAATCTAGCTTAATTACCGGTCGTCGGTAATCTAGCTTAATTACCTGTCGTCGTTAATCTAGCTTAATTACCGGTCGTCAGTAATCTAGCTTAATTACCGGTCGTCGGTAATCTAGCTTAATTACCTGTCGTCGTTAATCTAGCTTAATTACCGGTCGTCAGTAATCTAGCTTAATTACCGGTCGTCGGTAATCTAGCTTAATTACCGGTCGTCGGTTATCTAGCTTAATTACCGGTCGTCGGTTATCTAGCTTAATTACCGGTCGTCGGTTATCTAGCTTAATTACCGGTCGTCGGTAATCTAGCTTAATTACCGGTCGTCAGTAATCTAGCTTAATTACCGGTCGTCGGTAATCTAGCTTAATTACCGGTCGTCGGTAATCTAGCTTAATTACCGGTCGTCGGTAATCTAGCTTAATTACCGGTCGTCGGTAATCTAGCTTAATTACCGGTCGTCGGTAATCTAGCTTAATTAACAGTCGTCGGTAATCTAGCTTAATTAACAGTCGTCGGTAATGTAGCTTAATTACCAGTCGTCGGTAATGTAGCTTAATTACCAGTCGTCGGTAATCTAGCTTAATTACCGGTCGTCGGTAATCTAGCTTAATTAACGGTCGTCGGTAATCTAGCTTAATTACCAATCGTCGGTAATCTAGCTTAATTAACAGTCGTCGGTAATGTAGCTTAATTAACAGTCGTCGGTAATGTAGCTTAATTACCAGTCGTCGGTAATGTAGCTTAATTACCAGTCGTCGGTAATGTAGCTTAATTACCAGTCGTCGGTAATCTAGCTTAATTACCAGTCGTCGGTAATCTAGCTTAATTACCGGTCGTCGGTAATCTAGCTTAATTACCGGTCGTCGGTAATCTAGCTTAATTACCAGTCGTCGGTAATCTAGCTTAATTACCGGTCGTCGGTAATCTAGCTTAATTACCGGTCGTCGGTAATCTAGCTTAATTACCGGTCGTCGGTAATCTAGCTTAATTACCGGTCGTCGGTAATCTAGCTTAATTACCGGTCGTCGGTAATCTAGCTTAATTACCGGTCGTCGGTAATCTAGCTTAATTACCGGTCGTCGGTAATCTAGCTTAATTACCGGTCGTCGGTAATCTAGCTTAATTACCAGTCGTCGGTAATCTAGCTTAATTACCAGTCGTCGGTAATCTAGCTTAATTACCTGTCGTCGGTAATCTAGCTTAATTACCGGTCGTCGGTAATCTAGCTTAATTACCGGTCGTCGGTAATCTAGCTTAATTACCGGTCGTCGGTAATCTAGCTTAATTACCGGTCGTCGGTAATCTAGCTTAATTACCGGTCGTCGGTAATCTAGCTTAATTACCGGTCGTCGGTTATCTAGCTTAATTACCGGTCGTCGGTTATCTAGCTTAATTACCGGTCGTCGGTAATCTAGCTTAATTACCGGTCGTCGGTAATCTAGCTTAATTACCGGTCGTCGGTAATCTAGCTTAATTACAGGTCGTCGGTAATCTAGCTTAATTACCAGTCGTCGGTAATCTAGCTTAATTACCGGTCGTCGGTAATCTAGCTTAATTACCGGTCGTCGGTAATCTAGCTTAATTACCGGTCGTCGGTAATCTAGCTTAATTACCGGTCGTCGGTAATCTAGCTTAATTACCGGTCGTCGGTAATCTAGCTTAATTACCGGTCGTCGGTAATCTAGCTTAATTACCGGTCGTCGGTAATCTAGCTTAATTACCAGTCGTCGGTAATCTAGCTTAATTACCGGTCGTCGGTAATCTAGCTTAATTACCGGTCGTCGGTAATCTAGCTTAATTACCGGTCGTCGGTAATCTAGCTTAATTACCGGTCGTCGGTAATCTAGCTTAATTACCGGTCGTCGGTAATCTAGCTTAATTACCGGTCGTCGGTAATCTAGCTTAATTACCGGTCGTCGGTAATCTAGCTTAATTACCGGTCGTCGGTAATCTAGCTTAATTACCAGTCGTCGGTAATCTAGCTTAATTACCAGTCGTCGGTAATCTAGCTTAATTAACAGTCGTCGGTAATCTAGCTTAATTACAGTCGTCGGTAATCTAGCTTAATTAAGTCGTCGGTATCTAGCAGTCGTCGGTAATCTAGCTTAATTACCAGTCGTCGGTAATCTAGCTTAATTACCAGTCGTCGGTAATCTAGCTTAATTACCAGTCGTCGGTAATCTAGCTTAATTACCAGTCGTCGGTAATCTAGCTTAATTACCGGTCGTCGGTAATCTAGCTTAATTACCGGTCGTCGGTAATCTAGCTTAATTACCGGTCGTCGGTAATCTAGCTTAATTACCGGTCGTCGGTAATCTAGCTTAATTACCGGTCGTCGGTAATCTAGCTTAATTACCGGTCGTCGGTAATCTAGCTTAATTACCGGTCGTCGGTAATCTAGCTTAATTACCGGTCGTCGGTAATCTAGCTTAATTACCGGTCGTCGGTAATCTAGCTTAATTACCGGTCGTCGGTAATCTAGCTTAATTACCAGTCGTCGGTAATCTAGCTTAATTACCAGTCGTCGGTAATCTAGCTTAATTACCGGTCGTCGGTAATCTAGCTTAATTACCGGTCGTCGGTAATCTAGCTTAATTACCGGTCGTCGGTAATCTAGCTTAATTACCGGTCGTCGGTATTCTAGCTTAATTACCGGTCGTCGGTAATCTAGCTTAATTACCGGTCGTCGGTAATGTAGCTTAATTACCAGTCGTCGGTAATCTAGCTTAATTACCAGTCGTCGGTAATGTAGCTTAATTACCAGTCGTCGGTAATCTAGCTTAATTACCGGTCGTCGGTAATCTAGCTTAATTACCGGTCGTCGGTAATCTAGCTAATTACCAGTCGTCGGTAATCTAGCTTAATTACCGGTCGTCGGTAATCTAGCTTAATTAACGGTCGTCGGTAATGTAGCTTAATTACCGGTCGTCGTTAATCTAGCTTAATTACCGGTCGTCGGTAATCTAGCTTAATTACCGGTCGTCGGTAATCTAGCTTAATTACCGGTCGTCGGTAATCTAGCTTAATTACCGGTCGTCGGTAATTTAGCTTAATTACCGGTCGTCGGTAATCTAGCTTAATTACCGGTCGTCGGTAATCTAGCTTAATTACCGGTCGTCGGTAATCTAGCTTAATTACCGGTCGTCGGTAATCTAGCTTAATTACCGGTCGTCGGTAATCTAGCTTAATTACCGGTCGTCGGTAATCTAGCTTAATTACCGGTCGTCGGTAATCTAGCTTAATTACCGGTCGTCGGTAATCTAGCTTAATTACCGGTCGTCGGTAATCTAGCTTAATTACCAGTCGTCGGTAATCTAGCTTAATTACCAGTCGTCGGTAATCTAGCTTAATTACCGGTCGTCGGTAATCTAGCTTAATTACCGGTCGTCGGTAATCTAGCTTAATTACCGGTCGTCGGTAATCTAGCTTAATTACCGGTCGTCGGTAATCTAGCTTAATTACCGGTCGTCGGTAATCTAGCTTAATTACCAATCGTCGGTAATCTAGCTTAATTACCGGTCGTCGGTAATCTAGCTTAATTACCGGTCGTCGGTAATCTAGCTTAATTACCGGTCGTCGGTAATCTAGCTTAATTACCGGTCGTCGGTAATCTAGCTTAATTACCGGTCGTCGGTAATCTAGCTTAATTACCGGTCGTCGGTAATCTAGCTTAATTACCAATCGTCGGTAATCTAGCTTAATTACCGGTCGTCGGTAATCTAGCTTAATTACCGGTCGTCGGTAATCTAGCTTAATTACCAATCGTCGGTAATCTAGCTTAATTACCAATCGTCGGTAATCTAGCTTAATTACCGGTCGTCGGTAATCTAGCTTAATTACCGGTCGTCGGTAATCTAGCTTAATTACCGGTCGTCGGTAATCTAGCTTAATTACCAATCGTCGGTAATCTAGCTTAATTACCAATCGTCGGTAATCTAGCCTAATTACCAATCGTCGGTAATCTAGCTTAATTAACAGTCGTCGGTAATGTAGCTTAATTACCAGTCGTCGGTAATGTAGCTTAATTACCAGTCGTCGGTAATGTAGCTTAATTACTAGTCGTCGGTAATGTAGCTTAATTACCAGTCGTCGGTAATGTAGCTTAATTACCAGTCGTCGGTAATGTAGCTTATTTACCAGTCGTCGGTAATGTAGCTTAATTACCAGTCGTCGGTAATGTAGCTTAATTACCAGTCGTCGGTAATGTAGCTTAATTACCAGTCGTCGGTAATGTAGCTTAATTACCAGTCGTCGGTAATGTAGCTTAATTACCAGTCGTCGGTAATGTAGCTTAATTACCAGTCGTCGGTAATGTAGCTTAATTACCAGTCGTCGGTAATGTAGCTTAATTACCAGTCGTCGGTAATCTAGCTTAATTACCAGTCGTCGGTAATGTAGCTTAATTACCAGTCGTCGGTAATGTAGCTTAATTACCAGTCGTCGGTAATGTAGCTTAATTACCAGTCGTCGGTAATGTAGCTTAATTACCAGTCGTCGGTAATGTAGCTTAATTACCAGTCGTCGGTAATGTAGCTTAATTACCAGTCGTCGGTAATGTAGCTTAATTACCAGTCGTCGGTAATGTAGCTTAATTACCAGTCGTCGGTAATCTAGCTTAATTACCAGTCGTCGGTAATCTAGCTTAATTACCAGTCGTCGGTAATCTAGCTTAATTACCGGCCGTCGGTAATCTAGCTTAATTACCGGTCGTCGGTAATCTAGCTTAATTACCGGCCGTCGGTAATCTAGCTTAATTACCGGTCGTCGGTAATCTAGCTTAATTACCGGCCGTCGGTAATCTAGCTTAATTACCAATCGTCGGTAATCTAGCTTAATTACCAGTCGTCGGTAATGTAGCTTAATTACCAGTCGTCGGTAATGTAGCTTAATTACCAGTCGTCGGTAATCTAGCTTAATTACCGGCGTCGGTAATCTAGCTTAATTACCGGCCGTCGGTAATCTAGCTTAATTACCGGCCGTCGGTAATCTAGCTTAATTACCGGCTGTCGGTAATCTAGCTTAATTACCAATCGTCGGTAATCTAGCTTAATTACCATCGTCGGTAATCTAGCTTAATTACCAGTCGTCGGTAATCTAGCCTAATTACCAGTCGTCGGTAATCTAGCTTAATTACCAATCGTCGGTAATCTAGCTTAATTAACAGTCGTCGGTAATCTAGCTTAATTACCAGTCGTCGGTAATGTAGCTTAATTACCAGTCGTCGGTAATGTAGCTTAATTACCAGTCGTCGGTAATGTAGCTTAATTACCAGTCGTCGGTAATGTAGCTTAATTACCAGTCGTCGGTAATGTAGCTTAATTACCAGTCGTCGGTAATGTAGCTTAATTACCAGTCGTCGGTAATGTAGCTTAATTACCAGTCGTCGGTAATGTAGCTTAATTACCAGTCGTCGGTAATGTAGCTTAATTACCAGTCGTCGGTAATGTAGCTTAATTACCAGTCGTCGGTAATGTAGCTTAATTACCAGTCGTCGGTAATGTAGCTTAATTACCAGTCGTCGGTAATGTAGCTTAATTACCAGTCGTCGGTAATGTAGCTTAATTACCAGTCGTCGGTAATGTAGCTTAATTACCAGTCGTCGGTAATGTAGCTTAATTACCAGTCGTCGGTAATGTAGCTTAATTACCAGTCGTCGGTAATGTAGCTTAATTACCGGTCGTCGGTAATCTAGCTTAATTACCGGCCGTCGGTAATCTAGCTTAATTACCGGCCGTCGGTAATCTAGCTTAATTACCGGCCGTCGGTAATCTAGCTTAATTACCGGCCGTCGGTAATCTAGCTTAATTACCAATCGTCGGTAATCTAGCTTAATTACCAATCGTCGGTAATCTAGCTTAATTACCAGTCGTCGGTAATCTAGCCTAATTACCAGTCGTCGGTAATCTAGCTTAATTACCAATCGTCGGTAATCTAGCTTAATTAACAGTCGTCGGTAATGTAGCTTAATTACCAGTCGTCGGTAATGTAGCTTAATTACCAGTCGTCGGTAATGTAGCTTAATTACCAGTCGTCGGTAATGTAGCTTAATTACCAGTCGTCGGTAATCTAGCTTAATTACCAGTCGTCGGTAATGTAGCTTAATTACCAGTCGTCGGTAATGTAGCTTAATTACCAGTCGTCGGTAATGTAGCTTAATTACCAGTCGTCGGTAATGTAGCTTAATTACCAGTCGTCGGTAATGTAGCTTAATTACCAGTCGTCGGTAATGTAGCTTAATTACCAGTCGTCGGTAATGTAGCTTAATTACCAGTCGTCGGTAATCTAGCTTAATTACCGGTCGTCGGTAATCTAGCTTAATTACCGGTCGTCGGTAATCTAGCTTAATTACCGGTCGTCGGTAATCTAGCTTAATTACCGGTCGTCGGTAATCTAGCTAATTACCAGTCGTCGGTAATCTAGCTTAATTACCAGTCGTCGGTAATCTAGCTTAATTACCGGTCGTCGGTAATCTAGCTTAATTACCGGTCGTCGGTAATCTAGCTTAATTACCGGTCGTCGGTAATCTAGCTTAATTACCGGTCGTCGGTAATCTAGCTTAATTACCGGTCGTCGGTAATCTAGCTTAATTACCGGTCGTCGGTAATCTAGCTTAATTACCAATCGTCGGTAATCTAGCTTAATTACCGGTCGTCGGTAATCTAGCTTAATTACCGGTCGTCGGTAATCTAGCTTAATTACCAATCGTCGGTAATCTAGCTTAATTACCAATCGTCGGTAATCTAGCTTAATTACCGGTCGTCGGTAATCTAGCTTAATTACCGGTCGTCGGTAATCCTAGCTTAATTACCGGTCGTCGGTAATCTAGCTTAATTACCATCGTCGGTAATCTAGCTTAATTACCAGTCGTCGGTAATCTAGCTTAATTACCAGTCGTCGGTAATGTAGCTTAATTACCAGTCGTCGGTAATGTAGCTTAATTACCAGTCGTCGGTAATGTAGCTTAATTACCAGTCGTCGGTAATGTAGCTTAATTACCAGTCGTCGGTAATGTAGCTTAATTACCAGTCGTCGGTAATGTAGCTTAATTACCAGTCGTCGGTAATGTAGCTTAATTACCAGTCGTCGGTAATGTAGCTTATTA